>JANZLQ010000030.1:15007342-15048263 GCA_026212715.1 Elanus axillaris
GGGGGAAGCTCCGGCGGTGACGTCCCCGCTCCCGCTTCTCCTGCCCCTCCCCGGGGAAACGGGTTTTATCCCCCCCCCCCGGGTGTGGGTGTGTGTGGGGGGGTGGGAATCCTCTTCCTCCGCGTGGTTGCATGGGCGCTGCCCTCCGGGGCCGGGCGGGAGCCCCGGGGGCGCCTGCGGCTCTGGCATCCCTGAGGCGAGGCCGGGATCCCCGCGGCTCTCGGTCTGAGGGAGGCCTCCCCGGGCGGGGGGGAGGGGTGTGTGTGTAGCCGGAGGACCGGGTGCCTCGGGGCTGCCCTGCCGCCGAGCCGCTGCCCGCCCTGCGGCGAGGAGCCCACCTCCCCCGGGTCCCGGGCGCTCTTGCGTTATAAAAAGTGCCTGTGCTGGTGGAAGCAAAAAGCGATTTGTTGCCGCCAGCCCCTCCTTCCAGCCCTCGAAATGACTGGCAACTCCCGGCTCCCGTTGGGAAGCGAAGATCGAGCCGCCGCCACCTCCCCGCCGGAGCGGGGCTCTGGGGGTGCGTTTTCCCGGCACCCCACTTAGCGTGGGGAGATTTGGGTTTGCCGGTGCTCACGAGCTCGGGAACGCTTCCTTCTCTGGAACTTTTGCCCAGAGTTGACATCCTAAGGCTTACTTTATTGCTTCTCTTTGCTACATAAATGTTTTGGGCGTATAAACCTCTTTCTGTGTCTTTTTTTCTACCTTAAAAAGTTGCGGTTTGAGGCTTGGGTTTTTTTGCTTGTTAATCGTGGGAGTAGAAAACAGGTGAGGAGAAGCAGTGGATTACATGTGAACCATGTAAAACACATGAGCTAATGAAGAAGAAAGTTTAGTATTGCATAGATAAATGTTGCTAAGTGTAATAAGGTAGAAACTGATGACGGGAAGCCTGAATGTAGGAAAAGATGGGTGAAATCTCTTTGCAAATCTTCATGAACTTCCTAACGCTCTTCTTGAATTCAGAAGTAAGAAAAAGTGGGGCTATAACAAGATCATGTCACAATTCCTCTCCAATTAAAGCCATTATCACCTAAACATGTAGATACCCATCTGCCTCATCACCTTCTTAAAAGGTTTCTCATCCCTGTCATTACACCTCTGAAGCATTTAAATGAAGTAAAAGTCTATCCATGGTTTACTTGAAATAAGCAGATTCCTGTACGTGAAGAAACTTTGAAATATTTCATGCATATTAATGAAGTTAATAGTAATTTTGTAGTTGAGGTACAAAAGCAAAGAAAGCTGGCAGTTGTGTTAGTCTGTCGTGGCCTGAGATACTGCTGTGGTGAGGTATCTCATCTGGTGCCTCCGCTACCAGTTTGCTTTTACAGAATTGAAAGTGAGGTTATTACATAACATTAAAATACTTAACAATAACAAAATAACTTCCTTATAGATTTCAGTGTCATTTTCTGCTATTAAGAGAAGGAAGGCTTACCTGAGTCAGCTTGAATGGGTGTGATTTTTGTTGTCCTGTAACATTTTAATAAAGTATTGAAGTGTTAATTAGGGACTTGTACAGCATCTTCTATCCAACTAAAAGAAGTCTTGAAAGATGCATAGTTCCCTTAAAATTCTCCTTGTGACATTTCTCTGCCCTTTAGCCAACTTATGTCACTGGCATACTTGCTCTGTGTTGCAAATCCAAGTTGAAAAAGTTTTACATTTAATACTTTTTCCTTCTTTTCACATCTTTTGTGCCAAATGGAACATAAACCAAACTAATTTTAAGGCATTTTGGCCTCTTTCTTTCTGATATTCTGTTGTCATAATGGTGTAGAGTTTCAGGAGGAAGGAATTAAGAAAAACACCTTTCTGTATACTTTGAGTAAGCAGAAGTAGTGATAAGGATGTTGTCATGGTTTAACCTCAGCCAGCAACTAAGCACCATGCAGCCGCTCACTCAATCCTCCTCCCCCCCACCCCGATTCTCGTCAAAAATCATGGGTTGAGATAAGAACAGTTTAATAGGACAGAAAGGAAGAAAATAGTAATGATAATGACAATAATAATAACAAAAGAATTTGAATATGTGAAACAATTGATGCACATTGCAATGCAATTGCTCACCATTCACTGACTGATGCCCAGTTAGTTCCTGAGTAGCAATCCCCCCCCAGGCCAACTCCCCCCAAGTTATATACTGGGCATGACATCACATGGTCTGGAATATTCGTTTGGCCAGTTTGGGTCAGCTGTCCTGGCTGTGTCCACTCCTGAATTCTTGTGCCCCTCCAGCCTTCTTGCTGGCTGGGCATAAGAAGCTGAAAAATCCTTGACTTGGTCTAAACACTGCTTAGCAACAACTGAAAATGTGAGTGTGTTATCAAAGTTCTTCTCATACTGAACCCAAGACATAACACTATACCAGATGAAACCAGGACAGATGTAAAAGAAAAAGTATAAATCATTCTGACTTAAGTCTGTGAATATTGCATATTTTTTAACCCAAACAGTCTAGGAAGTTTCTCATTTCAGAGCACTAAAGTGTTTGTTAATGGTTTTAGCAAATATTTTAGCAAATATTTTTATTGTGTGTTGCAGAGAAGTCTGGATTATTTACTAGTACTAGAATTTGCATTAACTCAAGCAGGAGAGAATTAGTAACTGTGCACTGTTTGAAGATCCCATCTTTAATTGGGAATATGCTAATTGATTTATAGTGAAGTGCCACCCTTTAGGTCTGGCTTAGAATACCTTATACATTTATTCTATTGGATCATTGATTATATTCTTCAGAAACGACCTTTATATGAAGCTAGTAGAGTTTGGAAGATATTTCTAAATTTCTATGTACATCCTCCCAACACTCCTGACCATCATGTTTAGGGAATTTCTTTTCAGTGAATGAGCTTGGGATACAGAAAGTGCTATGTTTAAGTTATTAAAGCATTAGCTGGTAAATTCCGAAACTGTAGTTTAGATGGGCTGAGTTTGTAGAAGGTCAAGCTCTGGCACCTATAATATTTGGCAACAGATTTCAAAAGGCAAATATCCGTCTTACCACAGACAGTATCTTAATTGAAGTTCTGAAGGAGATTAGGAGTTATTTGCTAAACACAAAAAAACCCCTATTGGTAAGCCAGTTTCAGCATCTAAGGAAGGTAATATAAGCGAATGCATAACATTAGGACTGAATTTTATAATTTTTGAAGTTATTAAGTACACTGTTTAAATGGCTTATTGCTGTGACTAGCTAACTGAAATGATTATTTTTTTGTTTTAGAAGAAAAACTGTACATTAATATTTTAATTACTTGCTGTAGACTTATGTTTTGCTTTTTTAGCCAGTGCCGTTTTACAGGCCTAAAGATTACAGCTTTTTTCTTGGGAAGCTGATAGTCTGCTGTATACTGTCAGAAAGCTTTTCTGAAATTAGACTTTCTGAATTTGTCCTGCTGCTCAGTAGTGTTCCCTGTATTGCATAAATACTGTGAATGCATGGTAAGAACAGTTCTTGATTTTCTAACAAGTGTGCACACTTACAGAAAGAGATTGCTGTTCAGAGAATTGGTCAACTGTGTGAGATGTGGCAAGATGGTCTCATTAGGTGGTCAGCATCATCCCTTGAAATAAATTTTGATCTTTGGAGCACAACTGTGTTCTGCTATTTGAAAATAGTTTTAAAAGTCACAGTTTGGATTAGGCATAGGACTGGAGTAGCAAATAAGAAAGATGATGGACTGACAGGGTGCATAAATATGCAGCACTATTGGATATTATCAACAGATATTGTCAGTATTGAATGTAAAAGCATAAGCATTGATTTCACCCACACATTTTGTTTTGTTAGTGCAGTTGCTGTATCTTCCTTCCATAGCATTTCTTTTTCCACTCATAGCTGTCTGTTCAAGAAGTGTATCTGCAGTTATAACTTAGTTATGTTAGTTGTACATTTTTAATTCTCCCAAAGGTAGGTAATTAAATGCCAGTTAGTTTCTATCATAAAAAAGACTGTCAACAGAAGATTACGGACTGCAGTGAGTTATTAGTACTGATCTCTAGTTTTAATTTTTGCAGGGTTGAGGATGCTGATGCGTCTGAGAAAAGTGTAAATGAAGAAAATGGGGAAGTATCAGAGGCAGACCAACCTCAGAACAAGCACAGCCGACACAAAAAAAAGAAACACAAACACCGAAGTAAACACAAGAAACATAAACATTCTTCAGAAGAAGATAAGGACAAAAAACATAAACACAGACACAAACATAAGAAACATAAACGGAAAGAGGTAGCTGATACCTCTGACAAAGAAGATGGACCAGCTAAAAGAACTAAAATTGATTTTTTAGCTCCTCTGGAAGACTTGGAGAAACAAAGAGCATTATTGAAAGCTGAACTTGAAAATGAATTAATGGAAGGAAAAGTCCAGTCTGGGATGGGATTAATATTACAAGGTTATGAGTCAGGATCTGAAGAAGAGGGGGAGATTAATGAAAAAGTGCGAAATGGAACGAGACCTACAGCTAAGTCAAACACTAAGGGGAAATTAGAACCTGTGGACAATAAAACTAGTTCCAAGAAAGGAAGTAAGAGTGAATCAAAAGAAAGGACTAGGCACAGATCTGACAAAAAGAAAGGCAAGGTAGGAGTTGACGGAATCAAAGAGAAGACAACTAGAAGCAAGTCAAAAGAGAGGAGGAAATCCAAAAGCCCTTATAAAAGAAGTAAGTCTCAAGATCAGACAAGGAAATCTAGGTCTCCAATGCTTAAGAGGCGATCTCAGGAGAAAAATAGGAAGTCTAAATCTCCCCCAGAGGATAGAAATAAGGCTGATGATAAAAGTAAATCAAGAGATCGCAGAAAGTCTCCAGTTGTAAATGAAAACAAAAGCAGAGATCGTGGCAGAAAATCTAAATCTCCAGCAGAACTAAGAAGCAAATCCAAAGATAGAAGATCACGGTCCAAAGATAGAAAACCTAGGAGATCAGAGACTGACAAAGAAAAAAAGCCAATTAAATCTCCTTCTAAAGATGCTTCTTCAGGGAAAGAAAACAGATCCCCTAGACGACCTGGCCGTAGCCCAAAAGGAAGAAGCTTATCTCCTAAGCAACGTGAAAAGTCAAGAAGAAGCAGATCCCCTCTCTTCAATGATCGTAGATCTAAACAGAGTAAATCCCCCTCTCGAACCCGGTCTCCGGTTAGAAGAGTGAGAAGTAGATCTGCAGAAAGGAAAAGAAGAGAATCAGAAAGGAGGCGTCTGTCTTCTCCCAGGTAACCTAAAGATGTCATGAACCATTGGAAAATGCATTACAGGATGAGCTATCTTCTAGTTCGGTGTGTTTTTCTCTCTGGTTTATTCCAACAATAGCTATTAAAAAAGATAATCAGATTGTGCATTATATTATGAGCTTACTTTGTATGTATTCAGTTTTTAGGAAATACTTCCCCCAGCTGTCAGACATGCAAATTCAGCTTTGGTTGTTAAAGTGTTGAGTTATTTGCTGCTCACACCACTACAGGGAACAAGTTTTGTAGCTCAGGTTCTCTTTTTTGTTGCTCTGTTGGATTCAGAATTTGGCTTCTATCTTGTTTCTTAGTTAATAGTCCTGTTGCTTTCAGGAATTCTTGTGGAGAGTCCCCTCCACTCTTATATACCAGTGTTGGCTAAAAGTGGGTAATTAACCCCTTTCCCCCCTCAAAAAACCCTCTAATATTAGAGTCAGCATGTGTGAATGTAAGCAAATCTTTGATAACAAGATGTCCTTCTCACAGTCATTTTTTTTCTTGAAAATATTTTGTATTCATTTGCTAAAGGTATGGTAGTGTTGCTTAAAAGACAATTTAGCCTGTGAAAGCAGTTACCTTGAAATTTAATATAAACCATGAGACAGTAATTACTAGCATCTCCTTCTCTGAAGCTGATATGGCCTAGATGGTAAGTTCCCAAGCAGAGAACAATATAAGCATATACATTTTTTGAAGTTAATTCATTAAAGCTAAGAAGTTAAACAGGCAGAAGAGTTCAGCATTACTTTTGGATAATGAATAATTTAAAACTTTTTATCATGGGGTTTATCTTCACCCACTCTGAGAATTAAGAACAAAGAAGTATGAATTTAAAACCATATATTGGAACCACAAAGATCTAGCTCAGTAAAAAAGCACCTGATAGATGTGAAAGTCTTTCTGCCTGTGTCACTGAAGGTTACTCTGGTTTCGAGTATGCAGTATCTTCTACAGGCACATTATCAGCTTATTTGTCTGTACTACTGCTGCGTAGCAATACTGCAGCTACTTTGGAGGATGGCCCCAGTGGTGTTAACCAGATTAAGTAAGTATTGTAAATGTTAGCTGTTTATCTGACTGCTTTCTGGTGAATCAGGAATGTATCAGCACAACCCCACATGGAATACCGCATTCAGCTCTGGGAGCCCCAACATAAGAAGGATATGGACCTTTTGGAGCGAGTCCAGAGGAGGGCCACAAAGACCATCACCTCTCCTTTGAAGACAGGCTGAGAGAGTTGGGGTTGTTCAGCTTGGAGAAGAGAAGGCTCTGGGGAGACCTTATAGCAGCCTTCCAGTACCTGGAAGGGAGCCTACAGAAAAGCCAGAGAAGGACTTTTTACAAGGACATGTAATGGTAGCACAAGGGGTAATGGTTTTAAATTGAAAGAGGGTAGATTTAGATTAGATGTAAGGAAGAAATTCTTCACTGTGAAGGTGATGAGGCACTGGAACAGGTTGCCCAGAGAGTTTGTGGATGCCCCATCCCTGGCAGTGTTCAAGGCCAGGCTGGATAGGGCTTTGAGCAACCTGGTCTAGTGGAAGGTGTCCCTGCCCATGGCAGGGCATTGGGACTACATGATGTTTAAGGTCCCTGCCAACCCAAACTATTCTATGATCCTATTTGACTTTTCTGCTGTAGCATTTTTCAACTTTCAGTTTTCATTTCTCATGACAGCTTGCATTGCAGACAGTTTGAATTAGTTGTCTAGACACTATTTCAGGTGATGTGTGTGTCCAGAATTTTGCTATCAAATTCATACTTCTGTAGCACTGTGGTGAGCAGCATGTGAGTGGGGGACTACTAAGAAATATTTTCTGCTGGAAGTGTTTGTAAATCAGCGGGAATAATCTTTCTTTGTGGGGCATCCTGAACTAACTCCAACTATGTTGAACTACCTGTAATTACTCAGGCTGTCAGAGAATTTCAGAGTAGCAACATTTTCTTTCAGCAACGGTGTGGAAATATTTTCCAAGAATTTCTGCTGCAGCCTTACTAGATTAGTTGTTAATATTTTTAACTTGTATCCTTTCTAATTTTTGTTTGAAGTCTTGCTGTGGTGGAATACAATTAAGCTTTTTAATGTAGTTGTCCCATCAAGGATTTTTTTTCTTGAATAATTGTGAATCTGTATAGACAAGAATGAGCAAATTTTGAATAGTATATAGTGTCAAACTTGATTTATTTTTAATTTGAGAAGGGGTAATTTATATGTTAATTAAGAATTTTAGTCTTCAGCTGCTGTATTAGAATGTGTGAAATGTTGAAGCCATCCAGTTCTAGTTCCCAAGTTGAAATAGACATTAAAATCATTGCTGTGGAGTAGCATGGTCCTAAATTCCAGTACTGAGTTGTAAAGTTGCTGAGAAAATTCTCAAGAATTAGTTTTGGGGTTTTATTTATGGTTTAAATACTGTTTCTGATAAACATGGAAACACGCCACTATTTATGTAAGACCTAAACAGAAGGGGTTTTTTTAAAACCTCTCTTAGCTTTATGGTAGTAATTAACAAGCTCTGTTTCCAGAGTTGTCCTGAACTAGACCTATGTATGGGGACATATTTCCCAGGGTGGGGAGACACACACAGGAAGGGCAGCCAGCTCTGCAAACATACTTATCCAACCCTCCCTCAGAAGCCCATCTGGTGGTCCATCACCTGCAGTAAGATTTTAAAGTGAGCTTTTAGAGGGAAGTGTAATTTTTGTTTTCAGCTTGCTCCTGAATTTACTACCATTCTCTTCCTCTATTTTAAGAACACGGACCAGAGATGATATTTTGTCTAGACGTGAAAGATCAAAAGATGTTAGCCCACCCAGTAGATGGTCCCCATCCAGAAGAAGGTCTCGGTCCCCCATTAGAAGGAGGTCTCGTTCACCCCTTCGACGTAGCCGATCCCCAAGAAGGCGGAGTAGGTCTCCTCGGAGGAGGTAAAGACACTGCATTTTTTGTTATATTTTGTAAGATATTACTAAAAGAATAACGATTGCTATCTTACGTGTAAAAAGATGATGCATTTTTTTGTCCACTTTTATATATGCAAGCATAGTTGAATTCATTTTGTCCTCTATGAATTAATTTGTTCTATTACTCATAGTCATTAGGTACCTTTATGTTTTGGGAATAGGTTTTCCTCCTTTTTTTCAAAAATCCAAACCAAACCCCTCTTACTGTTACCAGGGATAGAGGCCGAAGAAGTAGATCTCGCCTTCGAAGGAGGTCCAGGTCACGTGGTGGCCATAGACGTAGGAGCAGAAGCAAAGTTAAAGAAGACAAATTTAAAGGTAGTCTCTCTGAGGGTATGAAAGCTGAACAGGAGTCTTCATCAGATGAAAAGTAAGAATTAATTTCTGACTTGCGCTGATTATCTAAAAAGATGGATCCACTGATACTGCAAATGAATGGACATTTACCTTCATGGTGTAGTTTTTGGGTTGTCAGCTAAAACCTTAATCATGTTTTAGTACTTGTGATCTTGTCAAATTAGTGTTGGAATGATCTGAAAAACTTTGGAGTATGCAAGAAATATCAAGACCTGTTGGCTAGTGGGCACACCTGAGGGTATGATATGTTGTTAGTTTTCTAAATTCAACTTGATCAGTATCTTGTGAAAATATTTGGACTGTTCCCTCAAGCAATAAGCTTGAGGAAAAAACTGTAATAGCTGAAAGGATTAATTCCTATCTGCAAATTGTTTTTCTATTTGCTAAATATCTACTTAATCCAATTGCACAAAAGTATGCATTCTTAATCAAATTATTAAAGAAGAATGATGCTGGAATGGAAATGAACAAGGTTTTTTTTTGTTCTCTTTAAAAACAGTTACTGTTATTTGTTTGCAGTTAAAAATGAGATATGCAAAGTCTCAATGAGATACTACAAGATAAATTTTCTCTGTAAGGAGATGTAAATATACACCCTGGGATTTAATACACCTTTGCTTTCTGAGTTGGTTGAACAGCTATTTAATATATTGTGTGCTTTCTGCACCAAAGAATTGCATTCAGTAAAATTCAGTAGATAATCTCATGTTTATGATGTTATATAAAAAATAATTGTATTTTTACAGTCTTGAAGACTTTGATTTGGAAGAAGAGGATGAAGAAGCAGAGATAAGGCAAAGAAGATTACAGCGGCAAGCAATTGTTCAGGTACATGGCTATATTGTCCTGTGGGCTACAGAAATTAACTTTCTGATTTTAGTGTAAAATGTTGTGATAAAGGAGGGCTTTTAGCCTATTACTGCATTATGATAGTAATTACTATTTTTTTTCCCAGTTAATTTATTTTAAATGTTAGTCTCGGTTAAACTTTACACTTCTGTTGCAATAGCATTGCTTTTAAGACTGAAGCAACTCTTCTGCAAGTCATTTTTGTGCTACAGTTAAATGTTCTGACAGTCCTATGACACATTAAAAATGTTCTTCAATTATCTTAATCTGTAGGTTTTCTTTGTAGCTGTATCATTTATATCATAGTGTCAATATAGGATTAAGTTACATATCAATTAACCTAACTGATCAGTTTGTTTCAAGTAGAAGTTGTCCTTGTCCATTTCCAAAACTTCATAAAGCCACTGAGACGGGTTCCCCCTTCATGAACATAGATAATGTGTTCAGTTACATGCGTGAGTTCCCATTAACTTCTTACTCCTGGTAAGAAGGTAACTGTAGTGACAGGTAATATGTGATTGAGACCCCTGAAAGGGAGCTGTGGCCAAAGGGCTTGTAATTCTACAGCACAAGTCAGTTAACTTTTTTAAAGTTGGGATTTGGCACACATTTAGAACATAGTAAGGAAAATACTGTAGCATATTTGCTTAATACTTAGGTGTAAAAACACCACTTATAATGTGCTGCTTATTTTAAGCAGCACTAAAAATGCCATTCATCATTTGACTTTTATGCAAAGCCCATTTTAAAATCCTTCAGAGCTATGACCGAGCAAAATTATTTAAAGTAAATTATTTTTAAAGGCTGGTTACACCTGTTGTTGGTCCATACAGGAAGCAAATTCCAGAGCTTCATTCCCTAAATGGGAAACCTCTGCTTGTATTATTGAATAATTTGACCTTGATAACTGAGTGGTATCAGCATTTTTTCACTTTGGTTTTTAACTTTTGGGAGAGGAAGTGACATTTGTGTAACTTCATACAACTTAAAAAAAAATTTGTTAAGGTGTTGTCTTCAACTTTTTAATGCATCTGAAATTTTTCAACAAGAATGAATAAATAAACAGGATTTTAAATTCAAATAAAACCCCCTGAATCTAAAAACTACTTTTCTGTACCATAACACTGAAAAAAACGGGAAAGATTCTAAGACATTAAGATGTAAAATCATTAATTTTTCCTTAAAGACTTGATTTCAAGACTTGGGTGCCAGAATGGTTAGTAATAAATCTATCACTACTGACATTTTGTCATGTACAACATAATTAATCTTCAAAAAAATTGGTTTTTAAAGAAATGGAAAAGCCTAAAGGACACACATGAATTTTTCAGTCATATTTTTATGGTCTGGGCTGTGGTGCATTGTGTCAAAATGAGTTTTCAAAAGCTCTATCCCATTCTGCAAACAATCTGTTACCTTTAGAGATGTAGGTGATTACAAAAGCAGAGGTTAAGGTTTGAAAGGGTGAATATAAAAATGTTTAAATTGTGATAAGCTGCAATGGTGAGATTAATAATTAAATTTCTTTTTAGAAATACAAAGGCCAGACAGAAGACAGTAATATATCTGTACCGTCTGAACCAAGCAGTCCTCAAAGTAGTACACGTAGTCGCTCAAATTCACCAGACGACATCCTAGAAAGAGTAGCCGCTGATGTTAAGGAGTACGAACGGGAAAATGTGGACACATTTGAGGCATCAGTAAAAGCCAAGCACAACCTCATGACAGTTGAACAGAACAACGGTAAGAATCTGAAATCTCGCTTCATGATGCAATTTATGAAAGCTCAGGCATTTTGCTTAGTTTCCTTGAATACTTCCAGACTTGGAAGTAGATTGACTTTTTGGACAGAATTTGAGAATATTTCCATTAATATTATGGTACTTATAACATTAAAATAAAGCTTGCTCGTTAAGCAGGATGATATGAATGGAACATGCTCTCTATATTTCTAGTAACTCTTAACACAATTCATGCTATACATTTGGAAGAGCAAATAACAACGTCTATAGTGATTCTTAACTTCCAAATTTTTCTTTTCACTTACACATGTTGTTTTCTTAGAACCTTAATATAGTCCTAGTCTTTATTTTGGGGTGGGTTGGATACCATGCCCCTTTTGTCCGTTTCTTTGTCAAAGCCACTGGGTCAGAAGAATATAAGTGGGTCTGTAGTCATTTAGAATTATTACGGCTTTTGAGAGTCATTGCTAGTAAGTCTATTTTGGTGGCATAACTTCTTGCTGAAGAAATGGCTATTTCCTCCCTGCACATAATCTGTTGTACAGCAATATTGAAATGAAACACATCTTGATATAAAACCTGCCTTGTGCCTGCTGTGGCAAAAGGAACATAGACCATGTCCCAGTGCACCCTGTAATATTGAAATCTGCTGCTTTTTTTTTTTTTTTTTTCCCTTTTGAAAGTGGATTACTGTACATCTTCCAAGTAGTCAAAGGAGTGCCTAGTTGCTGTGTGGTCATACTTGAGCTAGTTTTAACTACTTCAGTTTCTCTTTACAGTTTAATTGCAATAGCACACCATTTTAACAAGGGCTGTGAAACCTTGTATTTCATGTCATGCGCTAGATGTATCCTTGGAGGCTAAATATGCTATCTTCTAGTGGATGCTTCTCTTTGAAGTAATAGAACTGCATCTCTTTGGGACTGGTGTACTGCTCTGTAGCTCGTCCTGGTGTTCCCTTGAGCAGTATGTTTTCAGATTGTTCTCCTGCGATGTAGGTGGAAAGAACTCTCTTATGCAGTTTTCCTTTATTTGCATACCACAAGTTTAGACATAGTCTTCTTATGTTTAACAGGGAATATCTTTTTCCATTTTTGTTGAGGCACATACTGCTTTCTAATTTTGTCCACTAAAGTATATGAAAATATACCTGTTAACTACATAGACATTTTAAGATATGAAAAAGGTTTGTTTTTAAAAACAGATCAGTTACACTCAAACCTGGAAATTTTCATATATTGGTAGGATTCTGGGTTGGAGGTGGCTATAACAGCAGATGGAAGCAATGAATCATCTTTCTTTGTAAGAGCCATTTTTTATTTATATCCTGACCTCATATAGGGCCAGGATAGTAATTTGCAAGGAACTAATTTAATAATTCAGGGGAGCCCAGTGCAAGTGTGAGTATCTGGAACTAAAAAGAAAATTTGAGGAAGTTGCTGGAAGGGTCTATATCTTGAAACAATGGTGTAACCTGTCTCCCCATAGTGTCAGGTGACAGGTCTATACCTTGAAACACCTGTGTCAGCATGATGGATGGGAGTTTTTGATGCTGTCAGATTTCAGTCTATTTATTCTGTATGGAAGTGGTTGGATATATGCATCATGAGGCCTGAAGCATCTGAGGTTAACCGTTTATTTTTTTCCATTGCTTCATACCCTAAAGGGAATGTTTGTGATTTACCTTGGTCATGAAGGGATGCTACCATAATGTGTGTTATGAAGTAGTTTGAAGTTTACTTGCTTTCACTAATGTGTACTTAATTTATATTTCTTTGCTTTTATCTTATCAACCAAGTAAAATGTCTTTGGGACTTTAAAGATGATTAAAAGGTGAGAAGGGGATAATCTTGCCCACATTAAAAATGTTTCTTTTAAACATAATAGTTAACATTATCTTTGACTAAAAGTTACACACAGGTCCTTTTTGACAGGATTGAAGGAAACATTTTTGAAAGAAACAGCAACTGGGCTTTACAGCTTTGTTTTTTTAGTAAAATACCTTGTGATTAGCAGAAGAGCCTGAACTTGTGCATTGAAAATATGTCTGTATTTTTTTATATATACACACACAGTCATTTTATATTTCTTTTTATACATATATAAAGAGTGAGTCATTGTCTGTAGGGATCATAGAAGCATGTACTTTTTTCTTTCTGCTGTGTGGATTATTTGAAAGCTATTATACTTAAGTTTTGAAGCAGGTGTAAATTTTTGAGCGCTTTGAAGAACTTAACCAATCTGAGTTTTGTTTTTCTACAATGTAAAATGTATTTGCTAGAAACATTAGTAGAGCTGCCGGTTTGCCGATAAGCTGATTTTAGATTATATTGTAAAGATACCAAGTCACAAATTATATTGGTAACAGAGTTACTAGTTTGTTGTCTTTTTCATGTTGAGTAATCTAAATTTCATTTTAAGGTTCAGCTCAGAAGAAACTGCTAGCTCCTGATATGTTCACAGAATCAGATGATATGTTTGCTGCATACTTTGATGTAGGTAATTCTTGGAGATGAAATGTATGATTTTTTTTGCTTGATTTTTGTTAGAGAGTTACTGTCACTTCAGGTTTGTGGGAACTTTGATTTGTAAAAGCATGTGTAACTGAGTGTATAGTATGTTCTGAATCTTTTGATCAGCCAAGGCAGACAAAGTAGTTCTTAATTAGTATTTCAGTGAAAGAAAGCCTGCTGAAATTAGTGGGAGTTTTACCAGAGTAAAGCAATTGGGGAATTAACCTGCTGTTTGAATAGGAGCTATAATGGCACACTGTAACAAACCTGTTTATAAGTTAAGCTTTATGTTAATGTTACCATGCTGCACTGTTCTAAATATGTGCTTTTTTCAGCAGTTTGTGTATGGTTAATTAAAAAGTGTCTGTGTAAGATATTTTAATTTGCTAATGATGCTGCGTTGGAGTAATGTGGTGGTTTGTTTGGGTTTTTTTTAGACAAAGAGATACTTCTGTTTTTACTTCTGCACCATTCCAACAGCTTTTCTCTAAATGTGCTGAAGTGGCCTGCAAATATTACAGTCCAGTGACTAGTTTTGAGACTTTACTTGCCATTCTCTGTAAATCTACCTCATTGTTGCTGATGCACAGCACTGAGAAATAAGTCAAGACAACAACTTTCTTCCTAACTTAGAAATTCTCTGGTTAATTTTGGTTTAGGGCAGATACAATCTATTAGTTACAACAGAAGGATTGGTGACAAAAAGCTGCTGTGGTGTCACTTTAATAACACTGGTAATAATAATAAAATTTTAAAAAAGAAATCAAGACCCTTTTGATCTGGAAAAAGATAAATACCTGAAGGATAGTGTGGGGGAGTCCGTTTATAAAAATTTGAAAGTTATAGGTGGGGATTTACATGGCTTGTAAGTGAGCAGTTCCCCCTTCCAGAAACTGTTGTTCAATTTAAGATATTCTTTACTACTCATAGATTTGAATTGGTGACACTATATTGCCAAATCTGTTAAGAGATGTAAACGGCAATTGTAATTTTATGATTGTAAGTATAATAGTATGAAATCTGTGAAGTGGCATTAAATGAACAGAAATTCAAGGCTTAAACAGTTATATTTTTCTCACAAATTGCTGAACTTTTTAAATACAACATACTGTAAGTAAAAAGTCCTATTCAGACGTTTTCCTCTGCATTCTGTGCATTCTAACATGACTTGTGTAAATTCCTTGTGGGTATTAATTGAAACTTTGCCCATTTATGTTTAATAATAGTTCTATTGCTTGATCTCATCCTCTTTCCTCACATCAGTCTTTAGATACTGGTATTTAAACAGCATTTTGAGTCAGTAGTTTCTCTTGCCTGCAAAGTAAGTGTGTTTGTATTGTGGAGAGGAACAGTGTTTCAGTAGGAAAAAAGGGGTCTTGGTAAGTAAATGTCAAGGAAAAACATAGAGCACACAAGCAAAGCTGTTGCTTTTTATTTCAGAGTGCTCGTCTAAGGGCTGCTGGGTTTGGAAAAGACTTCAAAGAAAACCCCAATCTCAGGGATAACTGGACGGATGCAGAAGGCTATTACCGTAAGTTGTATTTGTTGATTTGCAAGGACAGCTAGAATGAAGGTGCTGAATGCAAAAGATCGTCGTGTAAAAGTACTGAAATGTTACTCTAATGTAAATGCAACGCAGTGTGCTCACTGAGTGTGTAATGCAGGGGATGAAATGAGCATGCAGGTTTTAACCTTAGTCACAAAAGGACTCCAGACTTGCAGAATCAGTTTGTTCCCCATACTTTCCACAAAGCTAGGTGGCATAAAGCATTGTACACTATGAAGTTAAGTGATTATACCATTTATCTTGTTTTTCTGAATTATACAGAATGGTTTATTTTTCATAAGAAGTTTCATTATATATGTCACTCATAACTTCAAATTGCTTGATTTTATCCTTCAGGTGTTAATATAGGTGAAGTTCTAGATAAACGTTACAATGTCTATGGTTACACTGGTCAGGGAGTCTTCAGTAACGTAGTGCGAGCCAGGGACATGGCAAGAGCAAACCAAGAAGTAGCGGTTAAAATCATCAGGAACAATGAACTTATGTAAGTAATGTTTTTGTTTAACAATAATAAAGCATATGTAACAGTTGGAAGTTTTTCATGATGTGATTTGAATCTCCCTTTGTTTCAAGTGAAGTAACAGATTACAGCTGTGATTCCTGCCTTTTCTGCTAATAAGAGCCAGATAATGGGAAGCGCTTGAGGACTATGTATCCACGCTTCTTTTCAGCTATCACAGGAGAAGGGTACTTGCATTTTCATCAGGCACTTTCTCATTTTCAAAATTGCAGGGAACAGTGGTAGCCAGAAACAAGGTTACAGATAATTATGAATCCTGCCCAGCCATAAAGTTTTTGAGATGTAAAAATCTTGGTTTGATGTACCAAATTGATTGGGCAGGCTATGGGTTGGATCCTAACCGATCATGTGTGACTTACAAAAAGACATCCATACATGAATTATTTTTGTATATCCTCTATATGTTTGTATGTCTTTAAGATATATAAAAGGGGATGGAAATCCCCCTGTTGAAATCAGACATGAGTGAACATTAAGAAGTATAATCTATTAAACTACATTATGTGAGGACTTGTATATAATACTCATTTTCAGTATCTGCTGCAGTATTTCTACAGTCACGTATTATGTCCTCCTCCATTAAAGACAACTTAAATGAAAATCTTTTCCGTGCATTTTACCTTGGAAGCTTTAAAAGTTGTCTTGCTGTGTGTATAACTGGGTTATTTTGAGTTACATGTATAGGTATCTAGAAAAGTTTGTTAAAAAAAAAAGGAGGGGTGAAGGGGTGATAAGCTATTTCAGCTTGGTATGTTGTATGGATAATCCATTTAGGTGCATTCTTGACCCTCTAGTCAGTTTAGCTTAAAACTCTTTAATAATATATGTGGTTAAGTACATTTTAAAAAAAATAATAATTAAATTTCTTGAGTGAGTGCTGTTTGAAACTAAAGTGTTGTATTACAGGAGAAAATCTAGTTTTAACTTTACATGCAAGTGGGAGGGAGGAGGAAAGGATAAGTAGGTTACAAAAGCACACTGAAGATCAAAGAATTAAATAAGCTTATCCCATGTGTAGACACTGACAGCAAATCACTGTTGTGATTTATTTTTTCTTTTAAGCTGTGGTACATCATTTCAGATAATTATAACTGCTCAAGTGAATGTCTAGATTTTTAAAAAGTATTAGTATTTCACTGATTTTGTTTTATAATCATATTTTCTTGTTTTCAGGCAAAAAACTGGCCTAAAAGAACTGGAATTTTTGAAGAAGCTCAATGATGCAGATCCTGATGACAAGTTTCATTGTCTACGGTTGTTCAGGCATTTCTACCACAAGCAACATCTCTGTCTGGTATTTGAGCCACTCAGGTAAGATGACAAATGTTCGGGGTTCTCTGTAATAAGTAAAGTACTATTGAGTGATCTTCACCTTTCTGTTTTTGGCTATTGTTTTGATACCTTGTTCTATTGCCAAGATTCAAGAATGCTAGGAACTTGAAAAAAAAACTTATCTGGAGGCAAAAATCCACAGGCTACTGAACTATTTCTGATTTATTTAGAGCATCATTATGAACTTTCTGCCTGGATAATATTTGAAACAGATTCATTTATTATTGAAAATGGTTCATCTCATCAGTGCTGCTCTTAATGGATTTTGTGTGTGTGTGTCACAATATTTGTATTAGTTTTCATAATTCTTTATTTTAGAATTTTTGGATTAAGAATGCATTCACAGGGAGGTTCAGCAAATGCTCTATATTCTGTGAAGAATACATATATACAGAGTATATATATAACAACAGTCTAAGGAAGAAAATTGTTGCAGTGTTTTCTTTGCATGCTTGCTTTTTCTTTAAATAGCTCTTTTGACAGGTTAATTGTAGACACTGTATTATGATACATCTGGATATATTAATTGCCTTAGTTCCCATTCCTGCTTAGAGACATCAGTTGTAGCCTAAGTTTTCTGTGTATGTCCTATTTTAATTTTTGCTGTATTTGAGGTGGAGATAGTTATGTGCTGAAGCAGTGCAAATATTATGAAATTACTATTACATTTTCACTAATAAGCCATACAACAATTCTTTTCTTTTGCTGCACTATCTCTTTATAACACTCTTGCATATTATTTATATCTAATGACATTTGTGTCCTGGAATTGTGGTCTTTTTATCTGCTGTTTAAGTCACCAAAAAATTGCCGCCTCAACTTGTATCTTTTGTGTACTTCCTTTTTATTGATTTCTGAATAAAATGAGTACAAAGGCTTTATAGTTGTTAAGGAATGCTGTTCATGTGCAAATAAATCCTCTCAAATTAATCTTGATTAAAAATGTGTTCTGACCTAAGTAAGTCCGGTCCAGTAAGTAATTATACACTATAGGATAGATGAGCATTTTAGTTTCATTGCTGTAGCTAACAGAGCGGTATGTATGTTAAGTTGAATGCTGCTTTTCTCCAAAAATGGCTAAAGCTAAATGGATTGTTCAAGTTTGTCTTACAGTTTCGGAGGCCACTATATTATTCTTTGTTAAGCTCTTTGCTATTCTTTCTCTCTCTCCCTTCTTTTCTTTTAATAGTATGAATTTACGAGAGGTGTTGAAGAAGTATGGGAAAGATGTTGGACTCCATATTAAAGCTGTGCGTTCCTACAGCCAGCAGTTGTTCCTGGCTTTAAAGCTTCTTAAAAGATGCAATATCCTACATGCAGATATTAAACCAGATAATATTTTGGTAAGTAAGAAATAATTGAAAATTGTTTTGCACAGTCTGTAGTGTAAAATTAAGTATTTGAAATAAATATCATTCTGTTAATTTAGGTGAAGTCAAAATTTACTTTAATTGAAAAGGGTTCACGTTTTGATATAAAATGCTATTGTGGTATAAATAGTAAGAAAGAAAGAAATATAATACAGCATCAAAATAAAATCTTTTCTTTAGTACAGTCTTTCTCAAACAAACCTGCATCTACTTGTATCTTTATAAAAAGCAGATCTTCCAAAGAAAGACAGTATCCTTTCTTAGGAGAAATCTTGGGACTTTTTCTGTCAGTAGTTGGAAAATGTTCTTTTTTTCTGCCAAATGGAAGTAGGCTGGTTGAGTCTGGGTGAAGATTTTGTTTGCGTGAATGAGATAATGGGGGAAAGCCCTTAATGCTTCTTTTCTGTTTCCGCTAAACATCCTGGTTAGCAGGGTGAGAGCTACATCAGAGGAATTAAATGCATTTCCTTCCATTTTCTTGGTAGTCATCCCTGTGACAAACTCAGTTTTTTATTTTATTTAAAATGTTCTCTTCTTGCCATCGCAACAGTAAAATCTACTATGTAAGCATGAGATATGTGAATAATATGCTGTTTTATGAGTGGTAGTCTGGATACTAGAGTTGGAAGTCTAAACTGGTACAGTTTCAGTATCTGGAATGAAATCTGGCTCCACCAAGCATATTTTGGTGAGGGAAAAGTATGGGAAACTGACCTTTTTTTTTATTTTGTAGGATCTGAAGACATTAACTGTCACTTTAAATTTAAGAAAGTTTTAGAATTTCCTTAGAATACAGAGAGGAAGGATTGCAATATGGGAAGAGCTTCCAATTTAAAGGCTGAATGTTTTTCTTATCTCTGACTTAAACATATTGTCACTTTCACAGTGCTATTGGCAATTCTGTCTACAAATAGTGCTAACAGATATTTATGCTTAACCTTCAGGTGAATGAGTCTAAAACAATATTAAAGCTTTGCGATTTTGGATCAGCTTCGCATGTTGCAGATAATGACATCACACCGTATCTAGTTAGTAGATTTTATCGAGCTCCAGAAATCAGTAAGTACGTTTAGATTGGCTACAAGTATCATAAGCAGTAGTAGGATATAGTACTATAGTACCATATAGTACTAGCAGGATACCAGTACTAGCAAATGAGGATTTGACTTGAATTTACTCTGTGCTTGGTCTTAGCAAAACATCACTCTGGAAATATGGCAGTCAAAAATTCAGACTTTGAAAGCATGCTTGGGTGACTCTTCATGTATGTTGGTGGTCAGTCAGTGAGGACAGGGAGAAGTCATTCTGATTGGTTATAGTTATGTTTTAATTTAGAGGTATTGTTCTGACTTCTTTGTTTTTACTAACTTAATTCATGCTGATTAGTTTGGGTGTTAGGTAAAACTCTCCCTTTCTAAAATAGAAATGCTGTAAAAGCTAAAAGGTTTGCATCCTTCTTTTATGGTGAATTCTTACTCCTAAGAGGAGAAGCACCAATATAGTTTACAAATCAGCATTTTTTTCACCTGTCTGGTTTTGTGATACTATATCATTTAAGGCTGCCTTTATGGAATTAACTGGAATTGCTCTGTTTCAGTTATAGGAAAAATCTATGACTATGGTATAGATATGTGGTCTGTAGGCTGCACATTATATGAACTTTATACAGGAAAAATACTCTTTCCTGGCAAAACCAATAACCATATGTTGAAACTAGCTATGGATCTCAAAGGAAAGATGCCAAACAAGGTAAGAAAAATAAGTATATGATTTTTAATTATTATCTGAAATTACTGTAATGAACAGTAGAACATATTTCTTTTTTCTCCGTGAATTCTGTTTCTTATCATATACATCTTCTCTTAACAGCAAGTAAATATCAGACATCACTCTGACTGTATAATTTATATTGATTTAAAATCTTATGAAGTGAAAGTATACAGCTTCTTTTCATAGACTAAGTATAAAGTGAAAGCAGAAACCTTCTAAGCACTGACCTGAAAAAAAAATACGTAAGTCAATGGAAGATACTGTGTCCTTTTTCAACTGGCTTGAACTATCTTTTTTTACTCAGTCTAGACATTTCTTTCTGTCCTTTTGATATTTTTTCATTAGTGTTAAATTCTTCATTGCAATAAGTTAATAGACATTGATGCTAATTGTGGAATTTGCAAGACACAGAACTTGCCTGAAACTCTTGCCTCTCCCTCACTTTCCAGATGATTCGAAAAGGTGTGTTCAAAGATCAGCACTTTGATCAAAATCTCAACTTTATGTATATAGAAGTAGATAAAGTGACCGAAAGGGTAAGTCCTTAATGTGTCAACTAGCCTATTACTTTTTTCCAAGCTTTCCTACTACATCTTTCAAACATATCTTGATACCTTAATTAAAAATAAGTATTTACAAGCTATTAGAATGTCCTTTTGCAGCAGTATGGACAGGTTACATAGTTACAAACTGGCAACAGATACTTTTCTTACCATATAGGAATGTGTTCAAGAGAAATCTTAGGTTTGATCTTGGTAGGTATACAGGTTATCTCCACATAATCTATCCTTATATAACTTCATTTTAGAGAAGGATGTCCAACTTCAGTATGATGTGCTTATATTGTAGGAGGTCACTATTACTTTCTGCACCATTTTAACATAGTATATTTATCAAGAATCACAGAATTGGTGTTCAGATATGGGAACTTTCCACCTGGAATTCTGATGTTCTCAGTTAACTGGGATGTTAGGTTCATGTATGCACCTGCTGCTGGTGAAAGATGCAGCCTGGGCCTACCCCTGACAGTGTTGTTTCCACTCTTTTCCTTTGGCTGCATGAGGATTTGTGAGGCCATGTAATGACGAAGGGTATTGCTGATCAGATACGAGAGAACCGTGCAGAAAAGTTGCTGCTGAAGCTTTCTAAAAGGGATAGGGGTTTTGTGCCTTCTGTTCTACAAGGTTGCCGTTTTTGTATTTGTAGGAGAAAGTTACTGTTATGAGCACCATTAATCCAACCAAGGACCTGTTAGCAGACTTGATTGGGTGCCAACGACTCCCTGAAGACCAGCGTAAAAAAGTACACCAACTAAAGGACTTGTTGGACCAGATTCTAATGTTAGACCCAGCTAAACGGATTAGCATCAACCAGGCTCTGCAGCACGCCTTCATCCAGGAAAAAATTTAAACCAGATGAAGAAGTTCAAAGGGTTTGAGTAATTAAGATACAAAGACTGAAGAAATTTCACAGCAGTTATTAATGTATATAAACATAAATATTTCCCCTGCAAAGTTGAGGAAGAAATGATACATTTGAGTTAACATCAAGGCTGATATTTCTTTTAGAAATGTTAGAGTAATTCTGTTTTGTGTCTTATGTGAAAATTTTCACTGTAGAACTGTTTTAATTGCCAAGACTGCACAGAAGTACAATGCTAATGTATATGGTTGCAGTTCGTATATATTATAAAAAGAAAAAAGCATCTGTTATAAAAAAAAAAAAGGAAAAAAAAAGAGCAGTAATACTGGGTGGTTGATTTGTTTTTAGCAGACTTGGCTTCATTTTTGTCTTTAAAAAATGGCCAGCATAAATGCTGTTTATATTCACATTTTCCTAGGTGTGTGTGTGCAGGCCACAGCAGCATGCCCTTGGTGTAGTCAGTGCCGAAGGGGGTCTGTTCCTTCTTGAGCCTGCCCGCAGGGATGGTCTCCTTTTAAAGCAGGTTGTGTACAACTTTCAGTACACTGAAGGTAAGCTAACCCATCAACATCACCGGTGTTTAAGCTGTTATTTTTCTGGAACAACTGACAAATGAGAGACAATAGCATTGTGGCAGAATCCCTGCATGTTTGATAAATGATCTTGTTTTATTTTCTGGCATTGCAACCGTGGCATAGTTACAACTTCTGTTTTGTTCATCACATTTAAAACTTTGAGAGTGCGCACTTGATGGATAGAGCGCCTTCAGTGTACTGTTTCTTATTACTTTAATTTTTTTAATCAACTTGCTATAGACTTTGTATACATTTTGTTAAATACAGTTCACTATGACATAGAACCAATACTTACAGAAGAGTTTTCATTTAGTAATTACGTATGTTGGGATCTCATTCAAAAGACCTTATATCTAAAGGATAGATAGACAACATAATGAAATTTTTAACTATTTGTATGTCATTTTGAAAGTGTACTGCTTTATGCTAAAAGTGTTTCATTTGTTCATTGTTTTCATTATTTGTGATCATGTTGTCTTTCAATACAGGCATAAACCTTCCACTCTTGAACAAAGCAGCTGCTTTTTAAAAGCGGTAATTGCTTCTTTACCTTTTATTTCTTTTGTAAATGAAGCTTTTCTTTAAGAAATGTGACTTTAAAGTGTTGTCTCTTGCATAAAACAGTTGACACTTACTTATTGTAAAGTGAAGATTGTTCTGCTGCATGTAAAGTGGACCATGCAGGTTTCTGTATGTTTTCAGTATGCATCATTAGATAATAAAGTCTTTTGTGAACAAGGCATTTGTAGCCATTTTTAAAAGAATCTGTCTTCAGTGATGGTAAATCAGGTAATTCGTAAGAACCACCCCTGCATTTCCTATTAATCATTTAATTAAAGGGATTATTAAATGTTATGATCTTTGGGAGAGCTATAGGCTATGTTAATTAGATATATAATTATCACTGCTTAAACAAAAACAAAGCAAGAAAACCCTACAGATACTGTCTGTCTGCTTTCATTGTAATAAAATTATTCCTGTAGGACATGGGATTACATTCAGGCTTTAACTAATGTTTGTGCTGTTTTTCTCACTTTTCCTTTTGATGGTGCTGAAAGAGAAAAAGGAAAGCGAGTCACAGGCCACTCAACGCCTACTCCATGGGTCTGATTTGCTGAGACACCAACTTCACCTTCCTAACAAGGTTATTTCTGACAGCATGTGTAGATAAACATTTAGCAACAAGTTAAAAGAGCTTGAAACATTTGAATTGGTTATACAGGGTGAGGACAACAGAATCGAACTTTTCAGGTCCATACTGCTGCTTTAATATTCTCTTTGACAATGTTAAGAAGTTCGTCTTTTCATTTTTATTAATATATTCTGACAAGCTGTGAAAACCCCACTGGTTTCACATACTTTATAATACCTCTTTGAACTAAGAAGGGTTTTTGTATCCATCTAGGTACATAATGGCAACAATCATGCACTCTTAGTGCACTCAAGAATGGAAAAATGACACAAAGCAGTCATTCTGCTGGTGGGGAATACCCCACCGAGGAGATGTAATGAACTAACTACGAAAACAAGCAGGAGATGGGTGGTTTTGTGTGCCTATTTGGAACCTTCAGCCTGTCTCTTCTCAATTTATATTGTAAAATTCTTAATGAAAAATAATCTCTCCTTATTTCCACATATTAAGGTATCTTATTCATACAGGAAATTAAAAAAATAGCTTTCTCGTTTAATGAAATACTAGTTGCTTGCTAGTTAAATACAGAAAGTAACTTGCACTTCTGGCAGTTTTTCAGGCAGCACTTCTGAGGGCAGTTTTACACAGATGTAGTAATAGCTTGTTCTTTCTGTTGCTTTGTACTTTATTCTTAAAATAGGAATATAAAACAATGAAATGAGTTGGTGATACAGAAACAAAGCAGTAGAAAAGATGCCCCTTAATGCCTACAGAACTGTTTTAAACTATTCTGGAGAAGCATAAAGTTGCTCGTTTACTTGTTCTTTGTGTTGTAGGTGCAGCTCAAAAGAAGATGATGGCTACCAGAAGACATGAACAAAGGTTTCTGTCCTATAAAAGATATGAAAAATACTCTTTGTGTAGTTCTGTCTTAATCTTTTGGTTTCCAGCATTCCAATCTAGAATTGATTAACCCTGCTGCAGTACTGATAATTCCTGAAACATACTTACTGTATTAGAATTTGTTACATAGATGTGTTTGTTTCATTTCTGGTTGAAGAGATTTTTTTATTGCAATTAAATGTAGGCAAATTACTGTTTAAATCCAGTTTTCTTAAAATGATAGAATGATCAGTACAAAACCTACAGAATTTAGGAAAAAATCTGCCATTATATTTGGTTAATATATATGTGGTTTAACTAGTAAATATTTACACAGATGATGCACTTTTTTCCTTAACTTCAGCAGGTTCCTTATTTGTTTTAATTCTGTCACACTTTATTGTTGATACAGAGACTAGCTGACAGGATTTCAGTCCTGCATCCAGTATCAGCTTCAGCTGATACTTCTTGTTGGCAACAATAGAAAATCTTTAGTTCTAGCTTCAAAAGCCTCTGCAGTTGATGACTTTTTGATGCTGTTAAGAAACCTCTCCAGTTTTAGGCAATACCTGTCCCAGTAACCTGTGGTCTCTGAGGAGAGCAGAGCAGCTGCTAGTGCCACTGCAGTCAGCTGAATTCTAATGGTTGCAGCTTGGTGCAAACAGAACAGCTGCGCAACAGAGTTTTCGTGTTGGAATTATTTCTTAGCTGATCTAAGAGGGAGGTTAATTTATCTTTTCCTCTGGTACATGAAGATGTAATTTGTGTCTTCACCTGAGGTCCCACATATAGAAAGTTTGGCTAAATCTACTGTGTTTCCTTCTCCTTCATGGTGACAAGGAGCTTCACATTTCACATACTTGTTTTTCTGAATGTGTGGCAAACTAAGATACCAGTCCTGTGCAGTTAGAATGTGATTTTATTACCTTGGTGTACGCTACTATAAAAATTTTAAACTGTTTGAGAGTTTTTGATAAATATAAGGTTTCCATTAAAACCTTTTTAATAATATTTTATCTCCATACATAGGGTAAGTGGCATTAAACCTCTGAAGAACCTTTATGTATATATTGACCCGTACGCAGAAGGCAGACCAGTCTGATACTGCTGGAGATAGAGCGATCTTCTACAGTATGTGTAAAATTGTAACTCGGGCAGAGGATGTTGGGAAGTGGCAATTGCTTGAAATTAATAAAGTACGCTTAAAATTTATTGAATCCTGTCTTCTATTGTGTTGACAAATGTCATACTGCAAAGCTGCTAAATACAGGAAAAAATATTAAATACACTAAAACCAAAGTATAGTTCTTTGAATTGGGTTTGTCTGCTTAGGTGTCAGAGGTCTTAAAGAACCTGTGAAAAAGTCTTGCTGAATATGTGTAAAATGGAGCTGTTGTCGTTTCCTAAGTTGCCTCTCTCCTGGTTTTGGAAGCCCTGTCAGCACCAAAGAATTCATGCGGATTTCACTTTGATTTTCCCCATACCTTTTTTAATTTTTTATAGAGAGGTGCTAGCCTGTATGAGTTAGGGGATGAAAGAATTACATTGTATTACAGTTGAAGGGAAGCCAGATATATTTATAGGTTAATCTTTATGTGAAAAAAATTGCCGCTAGTCACATGGGAGAAGCAGCATGGCGAAGTGGGATGAGTGTCTATTTATATTTCTCATAAACTGTGTGTCAGATTATTAATCTAAGTATATTTGTTATACTCATTATGTAGGTACAGAATCAAAACTACCAAACGTGTCTCCTAGGCTGTCATGTCTTAGATGAACAAAACTAAATACTTAAATAACTGAAACTTAATTTAAACTTGTGACAAATAATTACTTTCTCTAAAAGAAAAACTTAGCCCTTCCTTCCATGATACACCTTTTGAATTCTTCATTGTCTCAATCATTTCCTCATAAACACAGATTTTGATGATCGTGACCCAGATCTTTCTATAAAGTAGATATGAGCTAATCATTCTTTATGTGTTTTCAATATTTTATGAATATTTACAAAGATTCAATGTTCAGTTTAAGTTAATGAGAAACAAGGTAAAGTTACTTATGGGCAGGTAGAGATAAATAGGTCATAACCCAGAAACTAGATCCTAGATCCTGATACAGTCACTGTCTACTTAAAACAGTTCATGGTTCGGTCTCAAAAGTGTTACTTCTCAAGTGAGAGTGCAACAAATGTGGCTTTGTGTTCTTGTAAAAAGAAACCAGGAGGGGGTAACTGAGGACAATTAAAGTACACCCTATTAAAATAATGGGACTCATCGCTGGTACCAAGAATTATAAGCAAAGAAAGCCCATACGGCTTTAGGAAGAAACTCGGAGTTGGTTGCTGGGCACAAGAAGGCATCTGCCTTCCATCCTGCTGGAATAAAGAAAACTTTTTTGACTCTTCGGCCCTGCCACCAGCTGCATGGGCAAGGTGCCTGGTGTTTCTGGGAGCTGCTTTCTCTCCAAGGGCTCCCATTAAGAGCAAGGGCAGACTGCCAGCACCTGGAGCCTGTGTGGTACCTGCCCCCCCCCCAAGCCTTCTCTGCATTCACAAGGGGCAAACCAGTCCTCTTCTGAAGAGAGAGCACTGATTTCCAGTAATATGTCAAAAACCCTTGTCCTATATTGTTACAGGAAATGGATCTTTTCATAGACTGTTAGTTAAACTGTCTCTTTGACATGTTGTACAAGTTTGAAAGCCTATTTAGGTCTGCAGCTACAATAGACCTGTCCCTTTGGGCAGGTGGATTTATCACAGAATCTGGTATGCTATCAATCAGGCAGAAGTACAATTTCTTAGTGAGGGGATGCAGGTGAATTTCTGCATTCATGGGAAGACTAGTAACTACCTTAAGACATCTGCTGTCTAAGCAGACTAAATGGTACTAGTCTGGATTTGACATTCTGCATATCCACTTTTCTAACAGTTCCATAGCTGCTTTTAACTCTGCCACTTGCAAAACTCCCTAGCTTGATGTGATTTTTTTAGTTAGCACAAGCTGGAAATACATCCACTTCATTCCTTGCATGCTGACTGGAACATAAGCGTCTAAAAATGGATTGGTGCAGCTTCTTTGCACATAACAACAGAAGGCAAATACTCAGGAAAGTAGCCTGTCTTGTAGGCTGCTGGAAATTATGGTGATGTAATGGGAGGCCAGCAGCATGTATGGAAGAGGTTACCCAGGCTGTGAAATTTCCATCCTTGGAGGCAGGCCGCACTGAACAAGATGCGATGCCAAGCAACTTAATTTACCTTCGCAGTTTGCCCTACTTTGAGCATGTGGCAAGACCAGATGACCTATAGCTTGGAGACGACTGCTACCATTTGGGTATTTTTTCTATCTATTTTATCTATTTGTAAAAGTTCATTTACTAGCAGCATTGATTTTTACACTAGGTTCCTTGCAATGAATGAGGTTTTAGTTCTAAAAGTAATACAAATGTTTAAGCCTTATCCTTTCATAAGTCCCATACCTCGCTGTTGCCATAATTCTCACCCAATATATAAAAAAAAAGTCAATTCAATTACCCTAAGTGGGAGAACATTCTTCCTGTAATTTATTGAATTTGAGCTGAACTCTAGAAAAGAGTAAGAATGGCACTGAGCATATTACAAGCAGGAGCAGCAGAACTAGTATTCATGATTTCTGACAAAACCAAGTTTCTCCTGCAACTATTTTTGACTGGCTTTGAGCTGTCACACTTGCCAGTCTGTGAATTTACTTGTATTCTGCTCCTGTTCTCAAATGAGGAAGCTGAACTTCATGTGCTATCTATAAAAGGAGCTTTACCTTATTGTCGTGGTTTAACCCCAGCCAGCAACTAAGCACCATGCAGCCACTCACTCACTCACTTCCCCCCCCACGCAGTGGGGACAGAACTGGGGAAAAAAAAAAGTAAAAATTGCAGGTTGAGATAAGAATAGTTTAATAGGACAGAAAGGAAAAAAATTATAATGTTGATAATAACAATAAAATGACAATAATAACAAAAGAATTTGAATATACAGAACAATTGATGCACAGTGCAATTGCTCACCACTCACCGACCAACGCCCAGTTAGTTCCGGAGCAGCGATCCCCCCCAGACCAACTCCCCCCAGTTTATATACCGGGCATGACATCACATTATATGGAATACCCCTTCGGCCAGTTTGGGTCAGCTGTCCTGGCTGTGTCCCCTCCCAAATTCTTGTGCCCCTCCAGCCTGCTCGGTGGCTGGGCATGAGAAGCTCAAAAATCCTTGACTTTGTCTAAACACTGCTTAGCAACAACTGAAAACGTGAGTGTGTTATCAGCATTTTTCTCATACTGAACCCAAAACACAGCACTGTACCAGCTACTAGAAAGAAAATTAACTCTATCCCAGCTGAAACCAGGACACTTATCTAAATACACCTAAAGCTCAGACATTCTATGAATCTGTCTCCTGTGTTAAAATAAAGCTCATCCTAAAAACATTACCCAGATGAAATACTCTGTATACAACAGCCCTACATTTGGGCTGCAGTCTTTCCATGGGAAAGAATAAACTTCTGCTCACCTGAAGCCAAGCTGACCTTCATACCATGCTTACTTGTGTATCTACTCTACATCCAGAAAATTTACACACAGAATTCCATACACAATTTTACAAAATTTAGTCTGCATTCAATATCCAGACAGATGAAGCCAGCTGGCTGAATCCAGTAAAGGCACCTTCCCTTCAGCCTCTTGGATGAATATTTCTCACCATGAAACAAGAGGACTGCCTGCAACCACTCTTCCTTTGAATGGTCTCCTACACACAGGAAAATGGCAGTTTAGTCAGTCTTTCTGGGAGTTTTTAAGTTAAATCTGAAGCATGCACAATGCTTATCCATTTTCCTCCCCTAGGAGGCCTAAAGAAATCTTCCAGAGCAAATTTACGTGTAGAGTTCCCTGTCTCTTTTACAGAACATCCAGGCACTCTGACAGGATAGGAAACGGGTGATTTCACAACCTGACCCAAATTGCTCTGCTAGCTCATTCAAGCTAATATACCAAGTCCATTCTTATTTGCGAGTAATTAATCTATTTCTGTTTATAAAGACTTAATAAAAAATTCAGCTATGTTTACAGGAGAATCCCAAATAATGCCTATATCAACATGCTTTTTTCTTTAGGTTTTTCTTCTTTCAAAATAATCCAGAAATCCTCTTACCAGGTGGTTAAATTACACAGTAGTTGCATATATGCAATTAAGAGCAATTAAAGACATCTCACAGACAATCTGCATACCTGAAGCAACAGCTGAACTTTAAAGTGATAAAAACTAGCAAAATTCATGTGTGGGAAGCTCCTGTACACAGACAGAGAAATGAATGCAGTCTAAACACATATTTAATGGAAACATACCTCTTTCAGACAAAAAGATGAAAAAAAAAAAAGTGTGATGTCATTTACTTGTAAAATTTTAAGGAGGTTTTCTTGGAATAGTCATCATAGTCCTTCAAAAGGAGTCCACAGGAACATGTTCTAGTCCAAGATTCTGCGAGAGGGGTATATGTATTTACTTAAATCACATATGTATTTGATTTACAAGGCCACCCATTATTTGTTCTTGGGCAACAGTGAAGCTATTAGTAAGCTATTCTACAGATTATTCTATTTGTACCAAGGTAAATACGAGCAATTCCACCGGAGTCTGAAATGCTTTCAGCCCACACCAGTTTCAGGCAGTTGGAATGTGGTCCAGAGGTTGTATCTAAGACTTATCACTACTTCTACACTGTCTCAATGTACTTATGCTAAGTCATACAACTGTAATTAACATGCAGTCTGTAAGCTACATTTTATTACTGTTTTACAAATAGTTGAAAGAAGCTGTAATTGTAGCAAGGATGACCCCTTCGGAAGGCAGTGACCTGCAGGCTTGTTTTATGAAGAGGTCTTACAAAATGTCTCAAGATCCTGGCACATAAAATGAATGAAATTTGATTTAATTTTTTTTATAACAAAGTTGTATTCAATTCCAATGAGGTATTGCCCATCACTTCTAAACAGTAAGAAAATGCTTACTGCCTTGATTTATAAACTACACTAAACAGCAGTGCTGAATGAGACTCACTCACAACAAATAGGAATTCAAGTGTATTTCAGCTTTGCTGTAGCACAATGGAGATTACACCTTTCTGACAAGATTCGTTGTTGAGCTCTTTCTGAAGAGGTTTTGGTCCTGTATTGTTCACATACAATGGTATAGAAAGAATAGGTGGCAGCTCTATTCCATGACTAGCTTTGAAGTTTCTAGAACAGCCAAATGAGAGCTTGGTTCAGCAACAGAGCAAGAGGAAGCTCTCCTCATGGGCATATGGCTTGAGTTTAACATTGTAGGCGTCTCAGAGCTCTCGGGAGCATCGTGTGATGCTCCAACTTCCCTCGCGGATGAACTGCTGGCAGTGGGTGTTCCACTGCGCACCTGCCTGACCCACAGCACTGGCAAACAGGTTTTGAACAGCTCTGCTCACATGTACAGCAGCTGGAATTTTTTCTTGATTAAAAGCTGTCTGAAGATAGGGAGAATGAGGTAGCCCTGGCTGATGGATGCATGGACTTTGAAGAAATAGGTCAACTGCTGAAAGCCATCAGGGGAGAAGCTGTGAGGTCTTGGTCTTCTCCTGGAATGTAGCCAGATGCTGCATTCCTTCCATTTCCAGTGGATGAGAGAACAGTTTTACATCAGAGCCTTCTGGGGACAGATCAAAACATAACTTGAAGTTATCCTCTTTCGAAAAGACTACCTTCTGTAAGGACTAATGAGTGGTGGGGAAGGGAGGAGAGAGGAATATTTTGTTTTCATGTCTGGATATTAGTTCCCAAGTTGTTTACTATTGCTTATGGCTTTAACTTCAAATCCATGCTTTTGAAATATTTAGGTAAACCAACATTTATCTTTTCATTCGCAGACACGTGATTTCTTACACTGAAAGATTGCCCTCTGTGTTACTATTTTGTTACTTAAAACTACATTTGGAAACAGAGAGGGTATCTTCAATACTACATTCAGTAGCAGGCTCAAAGTCAGAAATAATGGCTTCAATTCTAGTGTTGAAAAAATACCCCAGTCTCCTTTTGTCCAGCACATTACTATTGGTGTCTGCTGAAGATCAGTATAAGATCCTGTTTAATATTCATTCACATTACCTCCCGCTGCATGACTAGCAGCAAAGAAGTTTAAGAATTATCATGTGAGCTTGAGTTCCCACCAGAGGCTTACTGCTGTGTCTGAGGAAGGAAAAAAGACAGAAATAAACTGGAGGTTCCATTTAGAGGAAGAAAATATACCATAGGTGAAATAGTGGCCTCGGTGAATCCAGTAAAGAGCGTGGCCTTCATTGTACTCTGGATGCTAAGGGTGCAGCTGCTGATATTCCATGTCATAAGAAGGAAAGCAGTACTTCACTAGATTTATCTGGAATTTGCTGCTCTTTTGATTTAAGAATATAATAAATGTGCACTAACAGTTCAGACTGGTTTTCAATACCTACAAGCAACTAAAAATCAACTCAGCTTCCCTCACTCAAGGACGAATGCAAGATTTCTATTTTTATTAAAATATCAAAAGCTGAACGTCATGCTGAGTTACCTATCTTCTGTTTTTCTTTTCAGGTTGTTACATGTTGAACTTGCTACTCATCCACTCTACTGCCAAAAAAATATAATGTGAATTTTATTTTTTTAGAAAAGCTATCCTGTGTTCTTTATGTTCTACATGAAAATGAGTGTTCCCAAAAGGAACATTCATTCTTGGGGTCTACATGAGCCATGTTCAGCTCCAAAGTCTGAAACCAATCCTGTGTAACAGACTTCCGAGTTTCTTTTAGACTCCCACAAGAAGGTGCAGACCCAGTTTAGCTTCTTATGCTCTTTGGGCCAGGGGGAGGCTGGGGGAGGCAGAGGGGCTTTTCTGTACTGTTCCTGCTGGATTCACAGCAGTGCGCATTTCTGCTTTTCTGAGTCTTGTTCAGAGTACGTGTTACAATGTTATGAATTAAAAACTATCCAAAGTGCCCTAACACAGCTAGATACTGGGCAAAAATAACAAAAAACAGAGCAGTCTGGTTTTGTTTTAGAAAGTATTCTAGCTTGAAACTCCTTTGTCCCAATAACCAGGAGAAGCCTACTGCCCTGTGATGAACATCTGTGTTAAGATACTGCCCAGAAGAACATAAAGCGGTATCAAGGTGTTTATCTGCAATAGGAATGGTAAAAGGAAATGAAGCTGGAAAGGCACAAAGGAACTGGTTTGTTTTATGCTGATTTTGCATGAAATCCAAGTAAAAGGAGTTTTAAAAAGTTTAAATTGTTTCTTCATTTACAATCCATCACAGAAATAAAATATAATCTGCCTTTGCTGAGCCCTGCTTAAGCCACTGGACTTCCACAGTGTTTTACGGAGTAGGGAAGGAGAGATTAGCAGAAGCCACCATCATGGTTCTCCTAGTTTCCAGCTGACTCCCAGTAGAGACAATCAAGAATATTCTGTTTTCCTGATTTCCTATGGCACAGATGGCACAACTGCTACAGGAATGCCCTGTAATGGGAAGTGCAATCTCACAGAGGTTCTTCCTAAATCTTTTGAAATATATAGTTTACAAAAACCTTGCAAAAGCATATGAAAAACCCTTCAAAACTTAGCAGTGTGCTCTCTCCTAGCTACAGCACAGAGTAGCAAAATTTGGGACAATTCCCCTCTCTACCCCATTAGTCTCACCTTTCTCTGTTTTCCAATAAGCACGGAGGAAGAGCACATGCTCAGAGATGAAGAACTATGAAGGAAGTGAAGGGCTTGGGAAAGGGAAGTGCTTAACAGAGGTGGTTTTGCATGTATTTGGGGTTCTTACCTATGTGGTAGAATTTGTTCTCCCTTGATGGGTAGCTTAGTGAGAACTAAATTTCAAACTAACATACTTAAGGAAGATAGTCACTACTGAAATATTTCTGAGGTTACCATTGTAGAGCAATTATGTCAGTTCTTGGAGTATCTAATTTCAGCATCACTAGAAGATAATCTAATCATCAGTAGAATCATCAAAAGAAAATTCAGCAGTAGTAGTATGAGTGGAAAGGTGCTTCTCTATTGAAATTCAGCCTGCCGATCATGAACTATCCAACTCACCAAGATGACCTTGAAACTTGGTGTTAGCCACATATTTTATAACATAATGCTGTCTTCTGACAGCCAACTAATTCATGAACACACTAAGCAAAACCAACACCAAAATAAACACCTGTCAGGTCCCAGTCTATGCCCTCTCACTTTGATAACCTGATGACTACTGCTTAGTAAAGTGTTTCAGTCAACTCTACAACTCTACAATTGTGATTTAATCTAGATCATGTTTCCTGGAATTGTTTATGGCAGCTGCATAGCAGAACAGCACAAATAACTTACTAAACATTAAATTACATTCACTGCTGTTCACTTATATACCAAGACAGTCACACTAATGAAGGAAATAAAATCAGTTTGATATTGTTTGTCCTTGACAAATACAGACCATGTTTTGTTCTGTGTTACTACTGCAGAGTAGGGAGGACATTTCCAAGAAACTCTCTCCACAAACTTCATGTACTTAACTGTACCTTCTGCTACTTCTTCTTGTACAATAGTAGATCTTGATAAAAAAACTTAGCATTCTGTCCATCAAAAAAGAAAGGCAAAGTCACACATATTTAGAAGATCAGGGCTAATGGAACAATATGATCAGATATTAGCTTCTATCCCTTTTGTTGCTCAGATACTTTACTCAAATTTAATCACTTCAAATGTCAGAAAGAACAATACAGTGCTCCTTGTTTCATACGTGTAAGACCAGTTATACTACTTTTATCTAAAATGCCAGGTAAAAAGTACATTTGCAATAGATATTTTACTGGCTGAAAAATACAAAATCCTACACATCACAAAAGGTTAATTAAGGTGAACATATACTATTGTGAGGGATACAACCTGAGATACCATCAGTTTATTTATATATACATTTAGTGAAAACAAGGTAAGTAAATTATTCAGAGTTCAGGTTGAAGTTTTCAATCTGCATAAACATTTTCTTTACATTAAAAAATCTCTTGCATAAGAAATACTGTTTGTAATCAAAAGTACTGATGTGGTTCTTATAGTTCTAGGGTCTTAACTAAATTGGAAGGGAAAGCCCAGTACCAGGAAAAGAACAGCAGCCAAACAAAAATCCCCCTCTCTACTATATACTACTCCTTTAATAATGAAAACCAGCATCAGAGAGAGAATACAGAGAATATGTTGAAGAAATTACACTAATAATGGAGTTACTGAATTGGATACTTAGATATCTACAAGCATCCTCAGGGTGTAACTACAGTGCAAAATAACACACTCTAGAAGAGACTAAAGGCTTTTACTTGAACCTACTGTTTGTAACCTCCCAAGTGTCCTTCCTTAACTTTAATGAAAACAAATTTACATCAATTAATAAAAGCCCTTTGAGCGCTCCAATTAGAAAAGTTATAAGCTGATAATTACCTGTTGATATTTAATTCCACAGAGTGCTAACATGTCTTTGCGTGCATTGCTCTCACCTGTTCAGCCTGGCTGGATGGCTCTGACATTAACCACTCAATTTAATTTGATATAATTATTAAAAAATTGTTTTACCTCCTCACAGCAATTTTGCCTTCATTATGTGTCTTCTTCCAGGCATGAAACGTTCCTTCTTTGCTGATATTTGGAGTTTAGAGGTTTTTATCATAAATTCTCAAGTCCTTGTTTAGATATGAGATCTACTACATTAACCTCATGGATGTGTTTGCATTCAGCTGGAACAAGAGAGAGGCACTTTAACACAGCACAGTTGTTACAGATTATTTACAACTGAACTGTAAATTCAATGTCAGAAGCACAAAAGACGGCATTGTGATGCAACCTGAACATCCTGAATCACTTATGATAAAAAGGAGTGTATCACTAATGTTTCAGAATAGCCTTATATGCAGAGTTTTGTGGTTTTGACAGACTTTGGATTTTTAATTGCTGGTCTCAAAGCTACTTTCAGTCAAACAGGTGTTGTATTAACAGTAACTATAGTGAATATAATCAATAAAAGTTGTAGGTCTTATATCCAGTGTAAGCTTAGAACACCTTATTTTCCAAAACTATGTTTAGATATCTTGCCATTGGTATTTCTGCATTATATATTTGATTATTTACCTGTGACTCTACATAAACATGGAGGTAGATTATTAAGCATGTGTGTAATTGCGCAAAGCGTGACCCGAATCCTATTGTACGTTGCATCTCCGTGTTAGCAAGACATACACCACCCACTGGTAGTACCTTGAAGGGAACATAGGGAACATTTGATGTAGTCCACACAATCATGTTATAATAATAATAATAATAATTTAAAAGTGAATGTATTTCAGAAGAAATTATCTAGAATTGCTCATTTGTTATATGGAGTAAATAGAAATTGTTTGAAGCAATTCATCAGACTTGTTTTGCTGTTCTTAATGCCAGACATCTATAGAATGTGTAAAAATGACTAAAGATGCTGCTAGGCAGAAACAGGTGTTCAGTGAACAAAAAAAGTTATGAAATTAACTTCATTAGTGATCTGAGGCAGTGATTTGACTTTCCAAAAGTTAACTAAAACCACCCAGGACTACCATTCCCTCAAAGCAATGTTGATTTATTCTCACTGGAGATTCAGAACAGAAAGATAGTATTTCAACAGATCTAATTCATTACAAAGTCAGTAGTTTTTCATCTCCCATTGCTGTAAGTGATATGCTGACATCCACTGATCAAGAAAACTATTTCTACTATTTCACCATCAACAGATTATTAATGGCTGCATTTTTCCTTGAGGAAAACAAACACATTGCACACATATAAAATGAACTTGATAATATAGCTGATGAACTGCTAAATCTACTAAACATTATCACTGATAAAGAGCTTTGAAAAGACCGAACAGCTGCTGTTTACACCTGGGTACACCAACAATGGCCACTACTATGGTGCCACCACCATGGTGCCATAAAAACCCCACAGAAAGAATTTCAGGGACGTGTTTCTGTTGGCCCTGCTTATGCCATCCCGTGTGTGACAGCAGACTTGGTTTTGCTGGCAATTGCATGTGGCAGCATCAGCTCCCACAGGGGGTTAAGGAAGACCCAAAATCCTTTTAACACTTCCTAGCATCAAATTTAACTGCTGTGTAGCATAGCGGAGTGATGCATACCCACACTTCTTGTTTTCTTTTTCTCCGATCCTATTCCCTTTTTTTCTTCTCAGTACTTAAATCCCAATGACCAGGTACCACGTTGGAAGCAAAGCCTGGAGTTTAAGACCTGCTTACCATGCAAGGCAGTGGTGCCATTGCCAAGCAGCCATCCTGCATGTCTCTGCTGCACAGGTGCAGGCAAACTTTCCAGCAGTGGCACTGCAAGTCTCAGCCACAGCATGCTGCTGGCATCTGAAGCCGTCCATTTCTGGCGGCTTGCTGCTCTGCTCCAGCAGCTCCCACCCCCATGCTGCAACCCGGTGCTCTGGTGCTTGCAACCAGACAAGAAACCAGTATCTGTCCCGCCCTTTGCTGCGCCTACGCCAGCCTCCCTCTGCATTGCCTGTAGGTACCCGCTGCACCCCTGCTTTTATGTACATACCTGCCTAAGCATGCAGGGCCAGGACTGGAGTGCTACCTTTCAGGTTTCTCACTGTCAAGGCTCTTGAGGATCAGAGTCTAGAGCACTGAAATTAAAGTTTGGGGTTTTTTTGTTGGTTTGTTTGTTTGTTTTTTACAACAATCAACTCTTTGTCAACGAGAGGCTTTTCTGGATGAGTAACTGCTGCTTCTCCATGATCTCCTTTCATTGGCATGAGCTAAATGCCTACAAACTTCCAGCAGCCTGACTCTGTCCTCTGCAGTGCCTGGTATACTCTCCACACAAAGACATTCATGAACAGTGGAGAACTTTTCTGCTGAAAAATAATTGTTTTGTTAATTTAACTCCAAAATGGCTACAGTAAAATGTCATACTATCTTTAATGGGATTTTTCACAGAAAAAGGGCAATATGAAGCACTTAATGGAAAAAAATATTTAAGGCTAGAACCATAAAGCTCACAACAAACATCTTTGAGAATCTTGAAGTTAGTCAAGTGAATACTTTTTGGAATACTATTATCTTAATACACCTCCAGGAACTACTTTTCCTCTCTCTGAGGATGTTTAACAGAAGGAGTAAGAATCAGCATAACAGTAATTAAATATCACTATTTATTTTTTCATTAATACAGTATGTCCTTCCCCACAGATGAATAAAAAGAATCACTCATAAGACATTTACTGAAGAGGTATCAAAATATGGTGCTATTTAATCTGTTGCTTCTTTTGGAAGACAATCTGCTTTAGTATTATTCAGAAACATCACTACTGCCTACAGAATAATGAATTTTTTCCCGAACCTAAATATCCATAATGGATCCAAGGCACATAACATTGTATTAAATTTATGAACCAGTTTTAAACTAGTACTCAGAATGGGAATATACCACATCAAGAGGTATAAGAATTATTACTTAAATTTTATTAATGATAAGGGCAGATTAAGCTATTGCCAGAAGGTGAATTATTCTACTGGTGAAGGTTAGAGTTTTGATTTCTTCTGAAAGAAGCTGGCAATAGCATTTATACATTCATCAGATAACCACCTCTCCTTCAGGACTTCACACTCTTTGCTGTTGACTTCATGGAGCTTCTCCTTTTCCATACTTCGTAACAGTTGCTTTGACACTGCCAAGGACTGGAGGAGAAAGAGGAACATTAGGAAGTTATGGTTTCTATACCTTAATTTAATGTTTCAGAAAATGGCACAATAAACACATTGGAATTCAAACTGAGTTGTATTAACATTGTACATTTTAGCTTTTAGTCAACCTCTTTGCTAGAAGTAATTATTGCATTTAATCACTAAGACTGCTAGTAAGGTGGAGGTTCATGGGAAGTGGAACAGCAGTCCACTAAGTGCTCATAATCAGAGTAGATGGGCATAAGAAGTGAAACGTGTTCAACTGCCTGCAGTGCCAAATGCAGCCTGCATTATAAGCAGCTGGCTCAAGTGTCTCCTCTTGTCCAATGTAACATAATAACATTGTGACTCAAGTAGTTTTGCAAAATCTGAACTAGTGAGCAGGATCACTGAACTCAGCAAAAAGTAAAGCCACCCAGCATCATCTTGAGCACCCACTGTGCACAGAGTACAATCAATATTGTAGAACCTGTGGTAAGGCTCTTAAACCTAAACTATTGCCAAAATAAAAATTTAAAAGAAGGCATCCAAGGCACACACACAGAGACTGCTGGTGGATTAATTAGTTAGTTTTTAAGGCTTTCCAGCCACTGAATCTCTGTATACATCGCACTGTCTTAGATTCAGCCAGGGTAGAAGGGAGGTGTCTGGTTCCCAGCAGCATAGGGACAGGGACAGATCTGTGCTTGAAGGAAAATAGATTGAGCCTTGTTATTTCAATTAAGGATGAAGTGAAATCAAGTAACAGGATAGGTTTGGCAGGAGGATTGGGAATGCTACAGGCTTACAAGGTAGAGAAAAATTTAAAATACTGACATTTTTGGGGAGGCTTGCATAAGCTTCTAATTTTGCCCAAACTTCCTTCTGAAAAGTCCTATCGGGGAAGACTTCAGTCACAAGTCCCCAGGCACAGGCTTCTGCTGCAGTCAGCTTTTTATTGAAAAGCAATATCTCATTTGCCTATATAAAGAAAAGTAGAAAGTGTGATTCAACGAAATGCAAGACTTCAGTAATCTGACAGGAAATGTACAAACTTCCAAGTCACATTTACTTTACTCTCTTGCTCATTAATGTCTACCTTCTGAAAAGAACACAGAATCACAGAATAGATGAGTTTGGAAGGGACCTCCAGATACTGTCTAGTTCAAAACCCCTGCTCAAGCAGGGTCAGCTGGAGCAGGCTGCCCAGGACGGTGTCCTCTTGGGTTTTGAGTATCTCCAAGGATGAAGACACTTCCCCAAGGATAAAGACCTCACAGCACCTCTGTGCAACCTGTTCCTATGTTTCACCACCCTTACTACAAAATTATTTTTCTATGTTCAGATGGAATTTCCTGTGTTTCAATTTGTACCCCTTTCCTCTTGTCCTGTCACTGGGCACTACTGACAAGAATCTGTCTCCATCTTCTTTACACCCTCCCATCAGGTATTTATAAACATTGGTAAGATTCTCCCAAGCCTTCTCTGCTCCAGGAAAAACAGTCCCAGCTCTCTCAGCCTCTTCTCATATGTAATATGCTCCAGTGCCTTAATCATCTTTGTGGCTCTTTGCTGGGCCTGCTCCAGTATGTCCATGTATCTCTTGTAGCTACAGCCCAGACTCAAACACAGCACTCCAGCTGCGGTCTCACCAGTGCTTAAGTGTGTTACAGTTGGAGGATACCAACTCACAAAGGTCAGATGATCCCACATACAGTGCAGACATTCTTACCTTGGCTAAGCCCATGATTTTTGGAAACAGGTAAGAGGAACATCCTTCTGGGCTCTGTCCAAGTTGACTAAATGGGGTGTGAAATGTAGCCTGGAGGAGGGTTGGGGGGGGAGAATAAAACAAAGCAAACTTCACAACAGAGCTTAGGACTAAAGTAGTAGGACTTAGTTTTCATTTTGAAGCTTCTACTATGACAGAGTTCACCAGAAATACATCTGAACTGTTACCACAATAGGCTTTAAACACCATCTGGTAACACTGCTTCACCCTCTCAATGCACCCAAGAGCTGACTTTGCCTGTAAAATTTAACTCCCTCACCATAACAGTCCCATTGATGAAGTTACCTTATTTGAATACAGTGCTTAGAGAAACTAATTTACAGGTGCAAAATCTTTACAGAAAGGATGTTCATACATATCTGTCCTGAAAATTATTAAAAACATAGCCCAAATAACTTAAGAGGTAAAGGCACACTGTTTATTCTACTCCTCAAAAATTCAAGTCACTGAATTTTCCTTCCTCAAATTTTATGCAAACTTAAAAAGAACCAGTGGCAGAAATGCATCATGGGATCATACAAAACAATACCCTAATTGCAAGTTAGAACTGAACTACAGAATTTTATGTTTTGACAACTCACATCAACTTTAAGCAAGGAAGATAAAATGCTTGCCTTTATTTCCATTTAAAAATATTAACTGATACACAGAGTGCAAAAGTTGCCAATGCAGCTTTCACTGTAATAGAAGGCAATAATCCCTTACTGTACTACAGATGGCCATACAGTAAGACAGACCAATAGACTTCCTAGCAAGAAAGTGACATTTATATCATTGTAAGAAAACATTAGACAACATCTGCCAGGATACAGGCTAGTATTTGTCATGCTTAAGCAAGGGGAGATTAACTATACCAGGGGTAAAAACTGGTGCCCATGAACTGGAGCAAAATCCAGTGCAGAAGGCAATGTTAACTGACCACCCAAAATATTCATCTGTTGTCAGAGTGGGCTGTGCAGTGTCGTGTGAATGTGGCTGGTAACGATCTGCTCTGGGAACACCTGGCTGAGAATAAAATCAGATCCTGGACATAGCAAAGTTGGCCACTTCTGGACTAGGTAGTCAATACCTAAGGCACTCCAACCAAACTACCAGTGAATGTGAAATTAAGTA
>JANZLQ010000030.1:15048363-15070036 GCA_026212715.1 Elanus axillaris
AAGTTGGCCACTTCTGGACTAGGTAGTCAATACCTAAGGCACTCCAACCAAACTACCAGTGAATGTGAAATTAAGTAGTAATTTGGATGAGAATGACCTTACTGCATGGGAGTTCACAATCCTGCAAAGGGAAGAACAGAGAACAATCACCTCTGAGAAGGTTTCAATAAACTTTAAGTTAGTAAATTAGTCTTCATGAGACCTTTCCTAAGAGAAAGGCTAAGTTAGACCCTACAGAAATCCTCAAAGAACTGTTACCAAGGGCACACACAAAAGCTGTCCCACTGTAGGTAGGAAGGTACTAACAGATTGTCTCAGCTAAATCATGAGGTCATCACTGACTTTAAATACAATTATACAGAAAGTGAAAAATACATCAGACAACTAAGTATGAAATATAAGCATACAGAGATTAAAAAAATAGAAATACAAGGCAAAAATAAGATGCATTTACCAATGATTACACACATGATTAGTAAAAGGAAGTTCAAGGATGAATCTCAAACCATTCAAGAAAGAAGGATGATATTAACAGGACAAAACATTTAATGCTTATTTGGATTAAACTTCAACTAAATCTGTACTAACTTATGGCTGTAAAGACATGACATGCTGAGGAGGAAGTGATTAGAATTCAACAGCCTTAATGAAATAGAGAGGTACTACTAAGAAGATACTATTTAATAAGGACAAGTTAAAGTTTGGCAGGAATAACTTGGTATACAGTATATGATAGGAACAACTGTTTAACTGGCAACTCTACAGTAAGGGATCAGGTGTTATACACAAGTATGTAAAATGAATAACATTGTGGGATGTCAAAACAGAAATATAGACTGCAGAATGTGAAGAAGTTCTTCTGCTCTACTTCGCATCAGGAAGACAAGAGGTGGAGTGACGTGCCCAGTTTGTACCACTATGCTTAGAGACACATAACAACTGGAAGGAGTCCAGAGGAATGTGACTGCAGGCCACATGAGAAAAAACTGTTTGAATTGCAACTGTTTAGCTCAAAAAAAGAAAAGATTGAGAGAGTGGATGTAAACCTGAGACATATCTAATAGTCTAAGCACACTGATGGCTAAGCACACTTACGGCTAGTGTAAGGGAGGATGAAAATAATCTGTTCTTTAGACTCAGGAACAAGAAAAAATAGGTTCACCCTGCAGCAAAAAAAAAAGATCAGATGGGAGGGGAGAAAGAGGGAGAACCCAAAAATTTTCTAGTAAAAGAAGCGATCTAGGGACCAGAACAGACCTAATAAATCATGCACATTATACAAGTAAGTGTCAGGAGTGACATGGTCCTAGCTGATCCTGTAATGGGGCAAGCAGAAGGAGTTGGTCCCTTGCAGCTCAATTTTCTTAAGTCTTACAGTGACAGAACCAATCCAGGAGGGACTCCGAGGAAAAATCTGACACAGTGCTGAAGCAAGAGTCAAAGTACCACCCATCACAGACACTTCTGCAAGCAAAAGCTTATCTTAAATTAAGACCTTAGGTTAAGTTCTGTATCTGTTTAATAACCTTATACAAATGAAAGAAGGTAAAAAATAAGCCATCTAATGGGATTATGTGCTATGCCTTAATATAGCTTTTGGTTATATATTTGCAAAGTTACCCTAAAAAGAATCTTAAGTTGAATAAACTAAAGCTTTTCCAAAGTTACCTTGGGACACAGATTAGATAAAATGCCAGTTACTGCAATTCTATTCCATAATAATCTTTCCCCCCCCTCCAACACCTAAAAGGGGCCTTACAACCATCATTTCACATCAGCTACTCTTTACTGTACCCCCTGATATAGTAAAGAGTTTCTAAACTGGAGTCAGTAACTTGATAACTATAATTACAGAAGGGAAATTCCATGCATGTTAACCACTGGCTGATGGACCCCTGTGCTGCTAATTAATATAGGTGTTCCCTGACGTGATATAAAGAGCCTTTACACTTCTGTGTTCTCTTCTGTCAGATTACCCTGAACCAAATAATATTTACTACAGAAAGAGGCTTAAAGACTGCCGTGGGATCAGCTATATAATGTACTTACCCTGTCAGAAGCATAGACAATGTCACACAATCCAAGGACTGTTACACAGATTCCAACAGCTGGGCCATTTACCACTGCAATCAGTGGTTTAGGAAAATCAATAAAATGTCCCACGAACTCTCTAGAGAGAAGAAAAAACAGAATGTAAGAGACACATCCTACTCTTTTTCATCAAATATAAACAATTTGCAAACCCCGTGATTAGATATTGTGTAACATAACCCATGAGCTATATTCTATGTAGTATATGCTTTTGTCCTTTTCCCAAATGAATTTGACAAAGAAAATAACTATTTGAAATATCTGCATTTCCTTACCAGCTAAGAATCAGACACATACATGTCAGCACAGCTTTCCTAGTTCCTGCAATCAAGTTATGATAGTGCTGCCCTCTTCAGCTACAGTTACTGAATACAGCTCACTAGTAAGAATAGTCTTTTGCCCTATCTGCCTGTACATTCATCCCAACACCACCCATGGGATATCTGTTCCCTTCACAGACTCTGTTCTGCAGTGAAGCCCCAGCCGACACCAAAATTGTGATGCTACCACAACATAGAATCCCCTAGTGCGGTTCTGCACAGGTTTGAGAAATAACATTTTGTTTCATTTGACAGCTACTTCTTCATGCGAGTGCAAAATACATTCTCCAAATACACTATTTTTCCAAAGTGAACAGTGTTGTATGAACTCCACTTCTCTGGCATCTCTGTGCTGTAATGAATACAACAACTCTGTGTTGTAATGAGGCACTGTGCTTGTGTAATAGTAACAGCATAGCAAATATAGTCTTCTCAGGATAGCAAGACGGAAGACCATGGAGTACACATGAGACTATGCATTGTGTTGAACACCCTACAAAACACTGCAGGCTGGAACGCTTGCCAGATACCACTGAGTAACATCTTTGCAATAGATTGGGCTGCATCATTATCACTTTGTAGGGGCAACTGTGATCCACAGACAGCTTGTCTAAGTAAAAGCTGCAAAACTGAGTATTTCACTTGCAGTTCATCTTTAAAATATAAATCAAAAACATTGTTTGCTTTTCTGTGTATTTTAGATTTGCCATCAATTGCAAGTGCTTGAGGAAGCAATCCAGCTTGCAAGCATCTCTCAGATATCACATACAGAATTAAAAGAGAAGAAAAAAATCTGCTTAAATAAGGAAGAAGGAAACGTGTTGTTTGTCCCCCAAAAAACATTTCAGCCCCTGTGTCAGATGATCCTCCTGATCTCCTTGGCCTTAGAAAATAAATTACTTTGACAGGTAGATTCAGATTCAAAGATGGAACCAAGATCTCAGAATTCCTGGGCAATTTTGAACCAATTCACTACACCTAGTCTCTATTCAAAGAAGTCTGACAGGAAAGGTATGTTGGCATGTCCTGCTAGTGTAGACACTATCGGATATCAAAAAACCCACAAATTTTTCATCAGAGCTCATAAACTATACAGTCAAAATCATGGTTTTGCCATTATATCTGCATGTACTTCAGGGACTAAAAAATAAAACTGAGTCTTTAGCATCACTGCACTTAAAGAGACTTCTAATACTCATCTCATTTCCTCATTTATTTCATACAATTAATACTACTTCTCCCACAAGTTCTTTCTGTTTAAGCACATAGTGAGCCCTTAGACACAGTCATCTAAATGGATGTAGCATAACTGGGCCCCTGCTGTCATGTTTTCTAACAACGCCTGCAAATTATATTTTACTCATTACAGTAACTTATGTATATATGAAACCAAGATGTTCTACTTGAGTAATACTGCTCCATCTTTTGCCATCTTCTCCATTTCACCAGGTTGGACATTAGTAAAATTATTCAGATCATTTCCACTACTATAGTAGTCTCCATTTCCTGCAGAGAACACATATGAATAAATGCACCAATGGTTTCTGAGTGGGTAAAAGAAAAGAAGCTTCCATTTATCACATTTACAAAAGAACTTAACTCTAGGTGTCTAATATTATTAAGTAATTAGAGGGATTGTCTCAAAGTACACACACTACCTTAAAGGACATCTACGGTTTAAAAATAAATTTTGACTGACAATTTGCTGACAAACAATGGCTAAAAAGCCAAAGAATTTTAAAATTTGAAAGATTTCAGGGGGAAAAACAGTTTTCTTTTTTCTGCAACAGCATCAGATGGAAAAATATTTATTTTATTTCTTTCCCTGTATACTTGCTCAGGTTTTTTTTTCCTGTCAATTCACAATCATTCACATGGTAAGATGTGAGAAACTTTTTTTTTTTAAAACAGGAAAATGGAAATGTAAGTTTATGCATCTCCCTTCATCCTCATGAAGGAATCAAAAGTAGACAGAATAACCTACTTAATGTGGTAGAAGTTTCACAAATTTTATGACCAATTAAGGAAAAGGCATGGCATGCTAAGGATAAGACTGACAGGGCTGCATTGAAATCATTGTACTGAAAGATGGATTTTTCAGTAAGAAGCAGATAACCTGCTAGTGAATGTATAAGTCAGTTTGAAGCACCATCAAAAAAGCAAGGAGTATTTAAAACCTAGACTGCATGATTTAATTGCCTAAATCATCCTGTATTCCATGAGGACATTCATAGAATGGGACCTTTCACTGTTAGTACATCCATTACTTTATGCTGCAGTGTTCTTACTAACTATGTAAAATGGAACAGAAAGGTTTGGGCAGGGCTGTTTGCTATTTACTCCTAGCTATACTGTGTTAGACATTCTAGTTGTGTGAACCACCCTTCTTATTCTGTAAGGGTTGTTGTGGTTAGTCATCACTACTGAAAGGAAATTCAGCATCCTGGGAACACAAGGTGTTGGTAAAGGAGACAGTGGAGAAGAATATGTATGCAATTACCTCAGAAGTAATGAGTAAACAGGCTTAAGCCCAAATTCACCTTGTGTCCACACTACTTAGCTGCCAGCCAAAGCTCAAGATTTGGCTAATTTCCTAAAAGCACACCTATCTGCAATGAGGATGGGCCAGACAGGTAGTGCCTGCCCTCAGCCCTTCTGTCTCTCTTGACTGCCCTTGCCGCCGTGTTGTTCAGTCATTATCAGAGACAGACCAAGGGTCCTATAAAGAAACCAAATTATATGTCCCCAGAGCAGCTAGACTTCACAGGCAGCATGAGTTGGAGCTGCCCTTTCACACTGTTGCTGCAGTCATCCAACTGCACACATCTGGTGACTGGGATTTATACAGCTGGGCCAGGTTGCAGCTTGCCTAGCCAATCCTTTCCTATGGCAGGCACAGGAAAAAAAATCAGCATAAAAATGCAATTTTTTTCTGATGTTCATAGGTAAATATGCAATGTAAACTTTCTACTGGCCATACTGGTGCAGGATATAAGAGGCTTGTTTTCAGTATGTTCCAATATATCACAGAGGTAGAGAAAATTGACTAAACTCATATCAATGATCTTCAAAAGCAGTAGTAAAGATGCTGTGAAGCAGATATATCAGCTACTTAAAAGTAATAAAGCCCTTAAAAATATTTCATGTCTCTCTACTCATCTCAGAAAGATGTTTTGATGTAACAGCAAGCTTGCTGAAGAATTTGAAACCCACCTTGAAAGAATTTTGCCAAAACACTTTGTAAAATCTTTGGTCTATACTAGAGGAAAGAATTTCCTCACTTACACAATTCTATCTTAGTCTAAATACAGATAGATAGCTCATGTCAGTACCGTACTTTGGCATAATATACAACAAATCTAAGAGAGGTACGTGAAGTGTGGTACCAGTAATAACTGCTATGGTAGAATCATCTTTTCCAGCTTCTTGAAGTGCTTTGATAATTTCTCTGTACATCTGTAGAAGAGGAAAATCAACAAAGTACAAATGTGATGCTGCAAAAGATCATAAAAAGGAGATTCACACTGAAAACAAGGAACTTGAGAGACAGATTAACTATGGTCCTTTTAAGTATGAAAAAAATTTGCATCCACAGAAAGTCAAGTATTACATGTGAGGTATTTCTGACCATAAAGACGCATGCTTGCAATACTCAAGACTTGCAATGCAAATCTAAAGGACAAAACAAGGTCCTTTGGAAAACAAACATTAACTGGAAACAGCTAATTTACAAACTGAGAAGTAGCTTAAGTGGGCAAAATAATACATTAAAGAATTAGCAGCAGTGGGGTGAAGTCCCTGTTCTGGCATCTTTGCAGTTGTGAAACAGGATGATCATGATCTTCCCAATAGGATGGACTTCCTCATGAAGACAGCTATGGGAGCCAGAAGCCTATCTAGACATACACACAACAGTGCTGAGCCAAAGTAGGCTGCCCATATGCTTTTTTATACATAAGGCTATAGTCAAATCTTGTCTCCACAAAGCAAGCTAGTCTTCCTGCAGTTTGCCATTTTAGTTTAGTGCAACTATAATCCTGTATTAAGTCTGAAAGAAGCCAAAAGACACAGAAAAAAGCCCAATCCATAAAATTTTAGCTGAATGGTCTCATTTTGTACTGGATATTTATTCCTTAGGTTGTCATCCAAGTCAAGACACTAAGCCCTCATAAAATTCAGACCACCATACTTCAGTCAGTTCTGCTGAACCTGAAGTAATGATTCTTTAAGAACTTAAGTAGCTTACTCAGGAAAGAAAAAAATCATTAATCCTCCCAAGTTAATTTTTTTACCTTATGGTTGATGGCATTTTTCCTATCAGGTCGGTTAAACATTATCTTTGTGATACTGTTTTTGGTGGTAACTAGTATAGTTTCATAGTCACCATGTCTGCTTTCTTCTGGAGAAGCCTCTTTCTTCTGGCCAGCAGATTCTGCAGAGACCAGACTTGAGACAAGTTCAGTATATTTCTGTCTGGCATTATCCTGTAATGAAAGAAAAGAAAAAAAAAAAGAAGAAAAGACCCGCACAAGATTACCAAACGCTGAAGTGGAAATCAGTTTGTTACGCTATTCATAAAATGGGTACCTAGCAAGGAGACAGACAGATGACATGACTGTGGTTCAGGACAAAAGAAAAAAAACATCTCAATTTGAAAGCATTGTAATGAGGATGAGATGGGGAACATGCTGTATTTAAACACTGCAGATTGTGATTAAAGTCATATGGAAAGCAGCAGCAATGGATCTGCAAAATAAAAGGCACAGATGCTGATACGATGACATTTATTTCATTGGAGAAGTTCTCTCATCCACGCCTAAGACTACCAGAGACCTTTGTCATATTCCCACCATTTACACATTTCTAGGGATCCTTTGCTTCTGCTTTCCAGTTGGACATTTTTCCTATAAAATAAAAGTTTTTATTTTAGAACATGTGTGGCTGACAATAAGAGTGCTGAATGGGTCTGTGGTGTTTTAAAATTGCTTGAAGATACTGGTTTTTATTTAGCACAAACATGACCTGCAAAAGCATAAAGAATCTGCCTCCCTCTTTCTACAGTAAGCACTGATTTAAAAGAAATATAAGTTCTTGGTTGCTATAACCTATTTTCTTGAAAGGATAATATACTTTGAACAACTCTATAATCCATAATCTGTAGCACATGAAATTGTCTATTCCCTTTCCACTATAACTTCAAGAGCAGGTTCTTTTCCTTAAGTGTTTCTTGGCTACTCCTAAAAGCTGCAGAGCCATCTCAAAAAAACCCACCCCAAAACCCAAACACACCCCAAAAAACCCAGCATAGCACAAGAATATGTTATGTTCATGAAATTATGCAAGCATGTTTTCTTTTAAAAGAATGCAAATAAACCCTCTTACTGACCTCAGAAACTACTCCTGAACAGCAGGTTAATGCAGCAGTGACACAGCTGGTTTGTAAAGCTTATGTTTCCTTCATTTAATAATAGCTGAAGAAACTGTGGTAGCTGCATGTGATGTCAGACTTACTACAGTCTGCATGAAAAAGAACGCTTATGTATCTTTGCATCTACATTTTTCCTGCTTGCTTCACTTGAAGCAAAGATTTCTCTAAAGGTTATGAAAGGTACTAAAGACATCAAGATATACTGAGAAAGAATGAAGAGAGGCTCTCTGTACACCACTTTTTTCTAGTTTTTTAGTCAGTGGTGTAAGAGACTGACATTTTTAAATGACAAATTTATCAATACGCAGGATTCACAGTTTTTTTCTTTGTTGTAAGAACTGAGAAGCTCAATCCATCTTTCTTAAAGAAAACAGCAGAATAGAACATAATGTGAAAAACACTATTTTTATTGGAAGTGACCACATACATAAGATCTCTTACACTGATACAAACTGGTAGTAATAACGCAGAACTAGCCTTACACAGTAAAAAAAATCTCCAAACACTGAAGCAGCGAAATTACTGTAGAATACAGTGCAAAACATTTTGGTGTTTGAAGCAGCATCGCTCAACTAGCATGTAATAGGTTTAGACATCAGCCATTTGCTTACAGTCCAGGCACTTCAAGGTAGAGTAATCTACAAAGTATCTAAGTGAAATTATAAGTATTGTCACCTGAGACAAATTGCCAAGAGAATTCCATGCATCCCACTTGGCTTTCTTGACAAAGTCCAGCATACCTGGTTTTGGAGAATTGCAGGGACCTTCAGTAGCCTGAAAAGAGAGTGAAACAAAACTTTTTTAAACCTTTGATTAAAGTTCAGATGCCTTGCTATAAAAGATGACATCTGTTAGGAACATTTACCTGATCAGGATACAGAATTCAAATGTGAGACAGAAGGAATACCTAGTGGTTGGGCAATATTCAGACAGCTCACATACCATGAAGTTTTCTGTGTCCACTACTTCCTAATACCTAGCTTTCAGAAGCACCTAATCAATATGAGGTACTAGTTTCCAAAACGCCCATGCATGTTAAGTTCTCCTATGTCAAAAACTGTGGAAGTTTCATACTTAAAAAAGGAAAGTTAAAGACTTGTAAGATCTGTGAACAAAGAAACCATTGCATAGGATCTATTAAGCTGGATCTTACTTCAGAGTTGGCACTACTATGAGAAAGGGCATTGGACCAGTTGAACCACAAGAGTCTGAGCTATGCTGAAGCCTTCTATAATCAGTTTTCCTGAAGAAAAGTACAGTATCAGAGAGAAATATTTCAAGTGGGAGGTGGGAAAGAAAGAATACATTTATGAGCTCATTATTATTAAATAGTAAAACTACCTGGAACAGTCAGCTAAGTTTTTAGTTAAAGAAGTGATTGATTGCCGCCTTCTATATAACAAGTCACAGCCTGTACTGACCCTGCAGCCAGTTTTGATCCACACATACTTCCTCAAATATCAGTACAAACTCCGCTAAGGATGTGCAGCTATTTCTACAAAGGTCTCCTTCCATGCTGTATTAAAGAATAACCTCCACTCAAAGTGTGGAGGAACAGTTCCTTGAATTAAAAACATACAACCAAACCCAACTACAACAACCACGCAAAACAAAGTAAGAACCCCACACACACACCCCAAAATTAACCTTCAAATGTCACACCATTATATTATTATAGGCCCAGCTGGCTGACTGAGCATAGATACAACAAATTTAAGAGGAAGCATGTGGCATACTCTTTTTTCATAGGTATAAGCCATTTTGCAGAGCTGCATCAATATTTGCTATATTATATAGAAAGCATCACACAATTTATGTAAATTGGCTCTATTTCTTTGAATAAAGGTTTTCATTCAAAGCATGATTTGTAAGATGAAACAGGTTTGGCTTCCCTCAGAATGTTTTGCTTTCCTCAGGCAGGGTTTGAGGGGCTGGCATTTCCAGAACAGCATTTGAGCACTTGAAATGAAGAGCTTGTTAAGACACAACACATTTGAACAATGCCTATTTTAACTAAATATTTTACAGGTCCATCCTTTCGGATTATAAATGCCCCTTACAAAACAAAAAAAGTCAAGCCTACCTGTTTAAATAAAGCATAGAGCTTCAACTTAGTTTCATTCCCAGGGTCCTTTTTCAGAAGCTTCAGTTGTTCTTGAGCCTTTTCAAAGTCTTTCTGGCTGACTTGCATGGTGGCTGCAGTCATGTGCAGGTGAATTGCTGGAATGCAAACAGCTGGCACTTGCCTGCTAGAAAGTGGAAAGGAAATCACATTGCTTGGGTTTTGTGCAAGACTAGAGAAGAAACAAATATGCTGCTTTTTAAAGACATTTCAAGTAAACATAAGACATTAAATATTTGTGCCTGCACTGATTAAAACAACAACAAAAAGCAAGACACTAAAAATGACAAGAAAACTGCTTTGGAAGTTTGCTTTAGCTGCAACATAATTAACCTTTAGAGAATATGACATTTACTAGTATGTAAAGTGCTAGATTTAATGCTGCCAGATGACAAAGTAACTATGCAATAATATATCAGATGATCATATATAGACCACTAAACAGCAGTAGTGGTAAACTAATGTTTTGCTGTTTCTGTAATAAATCAGACCTCTACAGGTTCTGTCCATGACAAACAAAAAAGAAACAAACATTTTTATTAATGGTTTAAATCTTTGTGTGCAACATTAACAGCTTTATATGTCTATGAATTAAAATGAGTATGCAGCCTGTCTGTTTTTTGTGATCTTTTCAAGTTTGTGTGCTTCTTTCTAGATACACTTCAATCTGAAAGCCTGGTTCTCCAATCAGGGCAGCGTAAGTGAAGGCTAATATCAAAATGTACTTTGGAAAATGACTGGCTGCAAAACAGCCCATAGACACTTGCAAAAAAGAGGTGGTCAAAATATTCTGGGAGAACTCTCCATCAGAAAAAAAGGTAATCCCACCATACACACCCCAAACAAACCCCCAAACCCACTCCAAAGAACCAAACCTAACCCAACTCTATAATGCTTTGTAAAAGCAGGTTTACTCCAACAGTTTGGAATCCAAAGCCAAGAAGTCTAATAATTTTGGCTTGTTTCAACAGGGCAAAAGCATGTTGTCTCAGCTTTCTTTGGTTAAATTGCAATATATGTTAAGTATTTTTACTAATTTTAAAATGTTGGCAGTTTATGTATCAGTGTTCCTTCTCTATTTTAGTAAAAAAAGAACAACCCCCCTCAACTTTCCCCTTTCTAACTTATAGACACAACTGTCATATTAGGACACCATATATGATAGATTTCATAACCAGTCACATTTGAAAAATTAATGATCATCTCAAATGCAGACTGATAAAATGTTTAGTCATTAATTTAATCTGTTAACATTTCAGTTACAGAACTGTCATTTAAAAATCATACCCAACATGAAATTTCTACCTTTTTATACACACCTAATGAGAATTTTAGAGAAATCCTACTGCCTACTTCATAAACATCCTCACTGATCTTCTTTCTTGAATAAAATTTATTTTCTGTTGCAAGCCTAAAAGTTGCAGGCAAGAAGTGTGAAGAATGCCAACTGTGTCCAATTAATTTTATTACTCTTTCATTTCATGCAGATAGGAGGTTTTAGCTGTCTTGTGAAAATGTTTGTAAGATCTATTGGTTTTATGTCCTATTACAGCCCTTCTATATTAATAAAATTTAAGTTCCTGGTATTTTGGGGCTACCAAGTTTGAATGACAGAAACAGAAAGAGTATTTTCTGTTGTTTAAAGAAATTCTTTGAAACAGAAAGAATTCCAGAATCTGCTTCAAAATTTTGTGTTAGCAAAAAGAAATCTATCTGAACAATACAAAATGGAATAGGCTATCAAAAAAGCCTGCAGGAACAGAAAGAATGTCTTCTTACTTAAATTGATCAGCTGTAGGCCTTTATTAATATAGCTGTACACCCAGACAGACACGGGTTAGTTTAACTAACATTCAAACTGATGTGTTCAGAAGACTGTGTCAGAGTTTAACAAGTTCATCCCTTAAGCAACTGGGAGGCTATTTAGCCAACTTGTGGACTTCACCTCCAGCATCAATAAAGCCCTTTCACAGGAAAAAGTGTACCTAAATGGATACAGATATAAGTTTTTTTAATACTGAGTTTCCTTGATTAGTCTGTCCTGGAGTCACAGAACACAATGCTCACTTTCAGATCCTATCCCCAAACATGTTTTTAAAGTGACATTTACAGGAGAAGAAAATGAGAGTGCAGGAAGAAGACTAATGGTTTCTTTTGGGGTTTTTCCCTCTAATTTTGCTAGCCATCTTTAGAACTACTTGAATGCTGCTGTTCCCAAGATGATCTGTGTATTTGGCACAAATTTTTTTTTGTCAGTCTAGGCAGTGGCTATACTGAAGCGGATTCAGTGTTTAAAGAGGGAGATTTAGGTTTAAAACATGTTTGACAATCTGGACTTCACTCCAGCTTGGCTATGGTCAATGTTATAAATAGGCTTTAAGAATCTCTTTTATATACAATTTGATAGTGAACCTAAATTAACACAGCATAGCAGCCAGTCTGAAGATATGTACACACATATATTCAAGGTTAAGGGGTTTTGGCATTTAGCAGGTCACAAGTTCTCTTCCTTATTAAGGATGCAAAGTAGACAAGTTAGAAGAGGATGAGAAAACAATTAGGTGAATAAAAAAAATCTGGCTAGAGAAAAGTGGAATGATCTTTCAGTAAGTCCAAACTCAGAGCTAATTCTCCTTGCTGTTTGGTAATAACCAATTTTACTTCTTAGCTACAAAAATGTTTGGGTAAAATAAGTTATCTATCCACTTCAAGTACTCCATCTTTCATTCTTTTCCTCCTTACCTAGTGCTTTGTAATGGGAGACTGTGCAACTCAGATGTTTATTACAGTCTAAAGTTTATAAGAAAAGGCCTCTTTTCTTTATTTCTTCCTTGCTGTTTGTAGCTCAGTTCTCTGCAGGATATCTATGATTCACTCCTTTCTCTCTGTCTTCTGATCTCAGAGGACATTTACTATACGTTTGTGATGATCACCAGGTCTCAACATGCTAAGCTGACTGCTACTTTTTCTCTATTAAAATAACGAAGGATGAAAACGCAAAGGAAAAATTAAGTTATTTCACAATTTATTCATCTTGGGCAGGACCTCATTCTTCAGACAGATACATGAATAGCAGGAGCAGAGCTCCTTGACCCCAAATAGATCACATAAAGAGCAAAGAAGAGGTGACTCGCCATCTGTCAGCACACACAACAGCACTGCCATCTCTGGGTCCACAGTGATGCTCTGCCACAATCCCAAAGATGGAGGAGCAGAAGAGACTGCTGTACCCCACTACGGGGAGGACTTCCACCCTCCATCTGCTGCTCCCTTACTGTGACACTGAATCCTTCATACTCCCTCACTGAGCAAATCCATGCCTCATTTTAGTGGCCTCACTGAGATCACACAAGAGTTTGCTGGAGCCACATAAGGCAGGCAGAGAGCCTGAAACCTGAACTACAAACTACTGGTGTGAAACCTGCACTTGATTCAATCCAGGCAGAAAAAGAAGCCTAGGAAAGGCAATCAAACTCCACTCTGTTTTCCCCTTTCTCATCTACTCGCTGCAACAAAGCTAAATTACCTCCTTCACAAAGCCTCCTCTCTTTATTGCCCTGCACCTTGCAGGCAATAAGTTGCCACTACCCCACTGCTACAAATTACCTTTGTTGTACTGGCACCCATGGAAGAGTGGTGAGGGCCCAGCAACCTCCTCCAGCTGGGTGAAAAAAACCACAGCTCCCACCAGAGAGAGAGTAGCAAGAGGAGTCACAACTTGGCAGAGTAGCCACAAAGTCCACAACAAATGCCTGCGCGCTCCTGAAAGATCATTCACTTGGTACTTTGCAAGCTGTACACTCTGGAAAAAAGAAATAAATCCTGGGCATCACTGCCTGAACCTGAAATATCCAGGCTGACAATCATTTCATATTTATTCCCTTGCCTTGGACGTCTCTTTGTTCCCATTCAGTCCTTCTAGAAATCTTGTAAGCCCATCCTATTCATTCTACCTGTTCACATAAATGTCTCTTTTCCTTACAAACATTCAAACACGAGGCTCTTAATTAAGATTTTTTTTTTTAAGTCAATTAACTGGAAGTAATTTGTCACTGTTTAGCAAAGACTGCAAAACCTGTTAAAGACAGGGTCCCTCATAACAGCATAGTTCTGTCACTTGCATAAGGACTTTTATAGAGTTAAAAATGCCAACTTTTTGTAAAACAGTGGCTGCTCGCTTTCTAACTTTTAAAGCAACTTAGCAATTTCCTCACTAAGACTAAACGGAAGCCAAAAGATCTCTTTGCATAGGAAACATCAGAGATGCTCAGCAAAAGAAAGAAATGGATATACCTGAAGTCCATCTTCCATTTACTTAAAGGTTTTCTTTTAAATGTTAGTAGATCCTAGGGAAATAAAGCACAGACAAAAGCAGTTAAAAATCCTATTAGGATTAAAAGCAGCGGGTGGTGCTAGAAACATGTGGGTTTAAAACTCCTGACAGAACCGGAAAACTCTCATTTCACATTATTGTAACTAGCTTTAGAGAGACAAGGAAGAAAAAAGAATAGGAAGTGTTATCGGACAGAAATAAGCAGTACATTAAGCAGTCACTCAGATGAATCCTGGAACATATGTTTAATAATCTTTTGTACATTATGAGTAATACTTCAGGTAACACATATGACATCTTTTCTTTGCCATGATCACTATCTCAAGGTGCTGTGATCTTTTGTGCTGCTCTTTTTATATATTCCTCATGCAGAACAGTGAGCAGTACTTGCCATTTCACACAGACCTGGTATTACAACATCATAAACTGGCAATATTTCTGCCCATGTTCTTTCCATCTTAAGACAAAATTAAACAAAGTACTGTTTTGCTGCTGCTACTGTAGAAAGAATTGTATGGGTAGGGTTTTTTTTTAGTTAGTGTACAAAGTAATCAATTCCCATAAACCTCAAGGCACCAGGTGTTTGGTTATAACTTAAAACAAGCTTCTGATTCCATGCCTCTCCAGAGTCCCTGCAAAGATGAGACAGAACATGTTGTCCAGCCCAGCCCATCACCATTTCTGAGGCTCCAACCAGAGCGTCAACTGTTCTACAAAGTTCAGGAGCCTGAAACTTATCCCAAGAGCTTCTTCAGGTCTGCTCTAGCACCAGCAACCACTGCTCTGAGAGGCTACTCCAAAGTCAAGTAGGGGAGCAACCAAATGAGACCTCCTTGCTCTCTGTCCTCCTGCTGTTGAAGCATATACATCCACAGTGGAAGAACCATGAGCCCTCCCTGGTAGGGTGACCAGGGTAGTCCTTGCCTGCTGGTGCCTGGCCGTGGAATATTCCTGCTCCAAGCAGAGTCTCAGGCTTCGGTCCCCCTCTTTCAGTAGCACTTCTCCAATTTTGATCCTCCCTCAAAATTATCCTGATTTTTCTCCATGAAGGAGAAAAAAGGGGATCTGAAGAAGGAATAGCAACCTTTGATCATTAGTTCAGCTACATTAAGGGACGCAGGAACAGAGCTGGTGGGAAAGGTTGCCACCATTGGCAATTGCAGCAACTGTTAGGAAATGAGGCATGTGAGGGGAACAGAAACCAGTATTTAAACTGTAATTGTGAGAAAATAAGTGGAACATCTGGAAAAAGAAAATCAACCCAAGACACCAACTTCTCTTATTTCTTCATCCCAAGACTTCATACTAGAATCTCTAAAAAGATTTTTAAAAAAGGAAAAAGAAAGGTTGATAACCAAATAATGACAACAAACAAAGCATTATCAGCACCACTATTTCATAGCTTTCTTGGTAACTAGGAAAATAATGTTCCTGTTTTCCATATTTACTTGCAGTATTTTCTGCATGCAGTAAGTTTAAAGTTGTACTTCACTTTATTTTGCTGCATGAGAAGAAGCTACTGTCTATGCTGTTAACATAAAAATCATTGGAAATTTTAATCTGCAGGTTGCCCAAATCATCAGTCATTATGCCATTGGTTATATACTACTGAATCCAAACAGGTACCTACACAATAACATAACATTAAGGATTCATAAATTTTCACATAGCCTGAGCACTTACACAGCAATATAAGAGTTTTCCCCATACAGCTGAAGGCGGAGAGGGCTAATGTCAAATGTCTACCTTTCCTCTCAGTCCTCCAGTTACTCTCTCCATACAATCTACCTAGAGCTGAGCTGAGAAAAGAATAGGCACCTGACAGTGCTAAAGCAAACTGAGCAGCCTGTGGCATGTTTGGAGCAATCATTCCTCCTTTGCTGTTGGAGAAAAAAAAAGGAGTGGTATATGGGGAGTGGATGGTTAATTAATACAGAAATTCTGGGTGGAGGTTCTTCTGGCTGTAGAAGCAAAGCAACCCACTCTACACCATCCTGTTACAGGCTCCTCCCAAAGAACTTCAGATAATTTAACTATACACACTATTTCTTGTCACACTATACTCTTTTCAGGTGGGTTTTTTTTTTTTAGTCCTTGCAAAATAATTTTGTTTTTCATGAGTGTCTATCAAATTAATATGATGTCTGTTACAACATCTTGTCAGACTTTTAGGTGGAAAACAGTATCCCTGTTAAGTTGTACAGACAAACTTTCTTACAAATAGGAGGTTGTGTAGTAGGCAGTGATGGTGTCATACTAGAGAAACCTCAGCTTGACAGTTCTTATACTAATAAAGTCAAATTACTTCAGCTGTAAATTTTTAGTTCTGTGCTTTCAAGGTTCTTCACTTATACTGGGAAATGTGGAGTAACCATATCTGACACATGAATATCTTCCTTTGTAACTTGAGTCATCTTGAAAAAGACTGTGTCTGCTTCCACAACCATCCCATGTGAAAACTTCCACTTCCCCTCATTTGTATGCACCTCTTTCAAGATCCTCTGCCACTAAATAAAACCAAAACAATTCAGAACACAGGCAGATGGAATTCAGTCTTCATTCAGAAGATGGAGAAGCAGAGACTCCCTCTAAGAATTTTTGCCTGTTAAAATTTCAGTACATTTTCCAATATTCAGCAACTACAAAAGAAGGAAACATAGTTAAATGATTGAGTTTCTCCTTTAAGTTAAAATCAAAAGCCCACACTTTTCATGACAGCAACCTTTACACCTTACAATCAACAAGTTGACTAACCTGCAGTAACTCCTGCACGCAAAGCAGTCTACTTTCTCCACATAAGTTCATAGGCTCACTCTGTTAAGCCCTGCATTGCTGTCACCTGCTAACATGCACCACAGCAGTAGGTTAGCAGTAATCCAAGCTAGTAGGTCACAGCAGGTTAGCAGTATGTTAACACCAGCTTAGCAGCCAGAGCCATTGTATTTCTTCATGCAGAAAGAATGAATGCACATGTCCATTTGGTAAAGCAATGCTACTGTTCATCAGGCTCCTGCAAAGATCTGTTGCCACAAGCGCATCACCTCTTAAGACCAAAACCCAGGAGGCTAAGAAAGCCTTATCAGAACCAAGGTTATTCTCTAGAAATCAATACATTTGGTTCACTTAGGGAAATTCAAGGGTTTATTAACCATGGTAATAACATGGAGGTATTGATGACTCAGTAGACAGAACTCCCGTTTTCCTAAAAACCAAGAAAATAACTATCCCTTCCTGTTCTACCAACACAGTCCCTGGCAGTACCCCATTGTATTGTAGCTACTGTGGACCAACTAAAATGTATTGCCATCAGCTAATAGGAATGCTTCTAGTGTTCTGGTATTTCCAGTGTATCTAGGTAGCAGAGAAGATCAGTGCAAATACTCTATAACCAAATCACTTACCGCTGCTTTAATAAACAGAAAGAAATGGAAGTCAAATTATTTCCTCCTTTACATTTGAACATTTCAATAGTTGTTCTAAACACAAGTTTGGTGCACAAATCCTTATCAGCTTTTACTATTTTACACTCCTACACTGTTTTGACATATAAAAACTAGAAGATAATGATGTGTCTGTTGGCAAATCGAAGTGCTGAATCACTGTTGTTTAGTCTAAGTGGCTCAGCTGTGCTTGAGAGGGGTTTTTTTTCAATACTAAAGAATAGCTAAGAATCAAAAGATCTAGACTACCATTCACTGAGATCTGAAATGGTCTGCTCTTTCTGCTCTATAGAGGCACAGTTAATACTCTCTCATCACAGCTGCTGGGAGGGAAACTGGGATCACCTCCTGAAATCTCTCCAAGAGCTCCCTCTTTCCAGCAGGCTTAAGTTAACTGGACATGGTGAATGACTAAAGCATGAAAGAATTTCCTGTACATCCTCAGTCCATGTAAGACATCTCTGCAAGCAACAAGATTTACAGACAGATATCCTCTGAAACACATTCAAAAGTTATAAACATGAATGTTAGCAGAAAAATATAGAGCTGTGATACTCATACACAGGACATTTGCTGAGAATCAAAGTTCATTGTAGTATTTGGAGAGTAACAAACTCAGGTAGGTTCTTTATACATCCTTATCCAAGGTGACTTTAGCAAAACAGTTATGAACAAATACTGAAAATAATTTTGCTGCTAATGAAGAAAGGAAAAAGCCATTTTTATTTGGCTTTGGGGGACAAATCCTGCTGACTGTATGGAGAGCAAGGAAGGGTACACTTTGATATTAATGGCTTTTGGCAAGGTAGGTAGGTTTCTGACAAGGATACAACCAGCTGCTGGAGTTCCCATCCACATTAGAAAACCCACCAACACTCCTGCTAGTTCAGCTTAACCAGTGAAAGATGACAGTAATGAAGCAGTATTTGTCAATAGCTTGTCCTGTCCAAATCCAGAATTCTTTCAGATAATTCAGAATTAAACAAAATAGGTCTAAACACAAAGTAGCACACTGCTCTTGGTTTTGCCACTATTTCCAGCACCCACAACCTGACAAACTTGCAGGTGTCCTGTAAAGACCCAGGCCAATTTACGTGATAAAAATCTGATGGTGACTTTGGTTTAGAGCTCAAGTTCTTGCATACATGCAAGACTTGCAAGTACATTTCTGTTACAGCAGAATTTACAGCTGCTCTATGAATAAAAATGCTACTGAAAAGTTTAATCAGTTTCCAACTGGTAACTTTCTCTTTAGATACCCTCTGTGATATACATTGCTCTTAGTTTTATCAGAGAAACAGATAAGCTTGTAGGTGTGACACACTACTAAGTATTGCATAAGAAATAAAGCACTGAGAATGTCTATCACTCTTAGAAATGAAAATTAGACATTCCAAGGGACTTCAAGTCATGTCTTACTAAAAAGCTTAAATCATAGCATTTAGAAGGCGGCACCTAGAGCAGCAGCTCCGAAGACAGAGGTCAGAGGCTTAGGTTGGATCATGGAAGTTATTAGTGGGGATGCAACATATACAGTCATACTGGCTTCTGCTATCATTGTAGAGATTATGAAGAACTATTGGTCTGGGAAAGTGGCTGACAACCCAAATAACTTGGAAGTTCTTACCCAGAATAAAAGTGTGCTTCATCTGGCATCCTACTGGCAATTAACAAAACCAACACAAAACCAACCAGAAAGATTCTTCTGTTTCAGAACTGGCTTGCTATATGTTCTAATGGTTGGCTTCTAAGGACCATATTATTCAAGAATTATTGTGCATTCTACAAGTTATATACCTCTTACACCATATTTTCAAAATAAGTATTATCAGAGCACGTTAGTACAAAAACAGTAGCCACTTTATTGGAGGGGCAGAGTCAGCGAAGAATCCATACAACAAAATTAATCTAATCCTGAAGAAATTTTATCCCCAATTAAAAATGAAATCTCCTCTACTCAGCACTGGGGAGGGCACACCTGAATTACTGTGTTCAGTTCTGAGCTCCCCAGTACAAGAGAGACACAGACATACCTGCTCTGTTCTAGGACACTCAGAAAATAGGAAGACTACATTTGCTACTGAACTGTGATTGTTTAAATTCTCAACTGGCAGGCTCACTCTGTAAGTCAATCTATATTCAAGGACAAAACCAGGACTGAGATAAATGTACACATCCAGTCTTTGTAGCCACAAAGTTCACTCAAAGATCAATCTGCAGGTTCACGACAGAAAAAAATTATCCCCCAAACTACTGACTGCCTAAATCAGTAAAGATATTTCACTGAGCGAAGTACACTCTTTGAAATCATAACACTTGCTAAAAGCAAAGCTCCTCCCTCTGCCACTGCTCAATCACAGACCGGGCTGGGGTAAAGGATGGGTGTGCATACCCTCTGCCATAAGGAAAGACGTTCATCTGCAAGCTACCCTAGATACAGACAAAATGTGTGAAATATCAAGAATTACATCAGGACCTACCAGGGACAACTTTTGTGTGGCTTTCTTCTCCAACTTAACCTTATTTTTGGCAGAGCAATAAGGGAAGGGAAGGAGGAAAAGGGATGGGAAAGGGGAAAAGGGACAGGGGAAACCCTTTCCCTCTGGGGAATCAGATGCCAATAGAAGATAGCACTTTTGTGAGCATGTTAAAAGCTCACATAGTCAGCATATTCAGAGAGGAGGAATTTTTGGGATTTGGGGGTGGGTTTTTGTTGTTTGGTTTTGGTGTGGTTTGGTTTTAAATGTGGCTTTGCATTACCACAGTCAAAAAGCTACTACGAACTATGTAGTCAGATAGCACTGAGGGCAAAGTTGTGTTTACTTCTTTCTAAGCCAACACAAAGATAATTTCCATTCAATCTTTGATTAAAACAGACTTCATTCACTGACTGGATCACAGAAGTTTCTATTTGGAGTACTCCACATTATTAGAAAAAAGGTAGCTTTCATACACACAGCAAAACAACAACATGACAAAACATTAGACAAGTTCTCTCTGGATTTCAGCACAAATGAAATCTGTCTAGCTACTGAATTTACTGCTATCTAGTGCTGTTATCCTTTCTGTAGGTATTTAGGTCAACATGAAAAGTCAGTAGCTTATGAACAATACAATGAAGTTATAAGCTGGCTGACAATACTTATGGTCTCCCTTCTATGGCTGGCTAACCTGCTTTACTTAACACTGTCATACTAAAAGCACTAGCGGATAAAATACTATTCTGACAATTTTAAGAGTGATTTTTTTCTTTAATATCATTGCTTTCAGTGATAAAAGACTACTGCCAGGTTAACGTAAAAACCAGGATGTTGGTGAATTATCAAGTTGTTATGTATTAATCACTTCCAGAGCTCTCCGAAGCCAAATAGCACCGCTTACTCACTGACTTAAAGCCTGAGTTTTGATGGAAGAAGGAAGCCTTCCAGAACCCATTCCAAGAGAGCTTTTTCTTCCTCTTTTCTGGTAGAACATCTAGTACTGAATTACTTGGCAATGGTTTCTGTTTCTCTGTGAAATAAAGGATGGTTTAACAGGACCTTTAAAATCTTAGCTCACAGTTTTTGCTGGAGTTTACTGATTACAGTCTAAATTTTATTACAATGAACTTCAAGGGAACTTGAAAAATGCTTGCTGTAATCAATGGGTTCATCATAATAGAAAGGCTCAACCATTTACTACATCAGAATAATGAAGAAACATCCAATCTGAAGTGAGTATCAATATATAATAACTTTAGGGAGATTATTTCACATTGATCAACATTTAAATTATTCTTTTAAAATAGAACAGTCAGGAAATAGGGAAAAAAATCACAAATATTCTTATGCTAAATACAACAATAAAGTGGACAGAAGAAGAGACTGACATAAGTGTTTCAATCTTTTGTATGTGCTCACTCTAACAAAGATAACTACCAGTGTGTATTGGGATTGGGTT
>JANZLQ010000030.1:15070445-15106026 GCA_026212715.1 Elanus axillaris
TTCCCCTGCAGCCCGTGGGGAAGACCCTGGTGAGGCAGGCTGTCCCCCTGCAGCCCAGGGAGGTCCACGGTGGAGCAAATCTCCACCTGCAGCCCGGGGAGGACCCCACGCCAGAGCAGGTGGGTGCCTGAAGGAGGCTGTGACCCCGTGGGAAGCCTGCACCGGAGCAGGTTTTCTGGCAGGACTTGTGACCCCGTGGGGGACCCACGCTGGAGCAGTTCATGAAGAACTGCAGCCTGTGGGAAGGACTCATGTTGGCAAAGTTCATGAAGGACTGTCTCCCATGGGAGGGACCCCATGCTGGAGCAGGTGAAGAGTGTGAGTCCTGCCCCTAGGGAGGAAGGAGCTACAAAGACAACATGTGATGAACCGACTGCGACCCCCATTCCCCGTCCCTCTGCACTGCTGTGGGGGAGGAGGTAGAGAATGAAGGAGTGAAGTTGTGTCGGGGAAGAAGGAAGGGATCAAGGGAAGGTGTTTTAAGACTTTTTTCTTTTTTATTTCTCATTACCTTGCTCTGATTGGATTGTTAATAAATTAAACTAATTTTCCCCAAGTCGAGTCTGTTTTGCCTGTGATGGTAACTGGTGAGTGATGTCTCCCTGTCCTTACCTTGACCCACAAGCCTTTCTTTATACTGTCTCTTAGAATGCTACTATTCAAAGACAGCATCTGCTACCATAGCAAAAGCTCAAAATCAATTCCTAGCACCATATTAAATTAAAAAAAACAAACCCCAAACATTTGAAAACATACTTACATTCTCCTTGAGAAACTCATAACTAACTTCTGATGGGGAATGAAATCTTAAAAAGCAAGGGCAGAAAGAAACTGTGGTTCCTCATGTCAAGTGGGAGCTACTTGAGAGCCTACTTTGGAGAGAATGGCTGTTCAAGCCCAGCAAAATTCAGTGACAAAAAGTGTAGTTAACCACCACCTTATTTGCATTCACATTATCAGATTCCTTTGAACCCTGCAGCAAAGCTGCTACAGAACCACCTAGTAATCACTGACTTAAGCAGACAAAGCTGACAAGGTCACACTGACTTCAATGAATAGTTGCTTCAAAGCAAATTAACTACAACAGAAAGCTGTGTTCTAAGCCAATCCATCTTCAGGACTTCCAGACACCTTGGCTTGATATTAGCTGTGAACTGTCAAATCCAGCTCAATTACATACAGTTAGTGAGCTTGCTGGTCTGGATTTCATTTTATTGATTTTAACTGCTGCATGTATTTCTGTTCAAAACAGTTTAAGAGGATTCTTAAATAACAATGTAAGTTTAGTAAGATGCTTTTCTGGACAACTGTTCAATCATTTCACCACTACCTTTTGGTTTTTTGAGTCACATTTGTAAACCAGCATGTGCAAACAAGATGTAGTAACTCGTGCAATTAACATTACTATTTGCAGAAAAAAGCCTCACATTAAGAGATTTAATTGTTCGTTTTCCATTGATTAGTTAGGCTCAGTATTCAAAAGACAGTGCATGAGTTTAATGGCTATGTTTCAGAACCCCAACCCTTAAGAAAAAGAGAATTCAAGATTCATCAGTGGTATGAAACCCTTTCTGAAAAACTCTGACTTTCAGAGTGGCTTACAGTCACAATGTTAGGGGAAGCTAATTTTACCAGTATTTTGCAAAAAGTTACTACAAAGTCAAATCGGGCAAGGTTTCCTTTCTTGAAGGAAGGTGATTTTTTTTTTTAAATATAGATAATGAGAAAATTATTATTACTTAAAAGGTAAGGGAAATATGATGAGCTCTCTAAACTTTTTATTGACCTGCACCAAGACAGAAAAGACTAAGCTTGGAGAAAAAAAAACAAAGAGAAAAAAAAAGATTTAAAATCAAGGCAGTTAAGTGCTCTGCTTGCTTTTCTGGTGGTCTGGCAAGGATCTGTAGTCCACAGTTAGTGAAAGGTTGGGCAAGACAACTTTGCTAACAAGCATCAACTAGAACTAGAGGCCTGACCTACTGAAGGGAAGGTTAAAAAGGTAAGCACAGTTATCTTGAGCAGGAGGAGCAGAGCAGACTACCCAAGACCTACAGAATCCAGGGTAAGCCAAGGAGAGCTGATAAACAGAAAACTGTCACCAAAAAAAAAAAAACCAAAACAAAACCACACGTTGCCTGGCTGATAGGGAGTAGCAACAGCTGAGGCAAGCTAATACAGCCTGAGAGACGGCACTGAGAAGCATGACTTAAGAGGCTCAGAAACCAAAATACAAGAGCCACTGTAAGACAGCAACGGGGAGTAAAAAGCATACTCCACAGGGCACCCCTGGGTAGGATCAGCATGTACGTTTTGTTCTGTGGATAAAACACAACCCCGTACATGGACATGTGTCCTATGTCAATGTGCCAGGATGCATTCCCACCCAACAGCTAGCGGGTGGGGAAGTCAGTGGGCAGACATTCAGGAGGTGGTTGCAGGACACCTGCTGCCTATGCCACACTCAGATCAGGAGGGAAAACATATCTAGCTCAGGCAAGACCTAACATCTGGGCAGAAGTTTCAGGCATAAAAGCAGCCTCTACTGCCATCACCAGGGGTTTTGGTACAGACACACACAAGACTCAAGAGTGTTAGCAAACAGGGTTTTTAAGAATATAGTCTGATATATTACTTGAGAGCAACACTACAAAAATCCAGTCCTCCTCTTTGTAAAAGGTGATTGGATTAGGGGTGACAGTGGACATTAGGAAAGAGAGGGAAAGCAGCTGCTCTAATACAGAAACAGGGCTTGGCAGTGGGAAGGTGGGCAAGAAGTGAAGAGGCAATAGTGTCCTTTTTGCCCAGCCAGCAAGAGAATATGAGGAAAAGCTACTAAAATGTCTATGTCTATATCCAATCACAGCTATCTGAAGACAATTGACAGAAAAGACTAGGTATTTCCCACTAGAGATACAAGGCACACTCCCTCTGAGGCTGATTAGCTGCTCATGAACAAACCTGGAAAAAAGAAACAGGATGTTCTGGGTGTGCTGACATCTGTAATTGCCCCCAAATGCAGGAAACTTTATTGCATATCTGTAGCAGTGGATGACTGTATTTACATCCTCCTCACATATTAAAAACAAGCAAACAAAAACGTACTGTGCAGTCGATAGAACGTTACCAGCAACAAAGAAGTATTTTCAGGGAATAACCTGGAATACCGAGCCTCTTTTCACTGAGAGAGGCCCCAGAGCACAGCCATTTCATGAAGCCAAAAAACCTCTCAGCTGCAAGAGATCAGTTCTTCCTCCACACTCAACAGAGGAGTTTCCTCATAACACACACAGTTCCAGGGCAAAGACAAACCCCCTCAGCCTTTTCCCAGAACCTTAAATCTGACTGACAGTTAACACTGTGGGAGGGAAGGCAGAAAAGAGCTGTAAGGTCTGCAGAGACAGGAAAAGGAGGAGATGCAAGGGTTATAACATCCTGCTTTGCTCTAAATGTATCAAAGGGCCATTGATGCAATGACCAAAGGATGCAACTGCGCTACTAAGTGAAGCATAAGCAAGTCAGGGAGCAGGTTCTATTAATTCCCAGACAGAAGTAGAAATGGGCTGCACAGTCTGAATAAAGACTGTTGCACATTATGCTGGGACTTAATAGCACCTAAGCTCCTACCACATGGGTGGCCTGTAAACTTGCAGATGTCTTGTCATGAGATGATGCAGGGAAGCCAAGAAGAAATTTCGGACACTGCTTAAGGGCCAGGGTAGAAGTGAACTCAAACCCTTAAGACTGCTGCCTCCCAAGCTGAAGAGCAGATACTGTAGTAAAGACAGCTTTACTGTAAGCAGGAAGTATTCCAGGCACAAAGACCAACAAGGCCACACAGGCAAGCACAAACCAACAGCTTAAGAGAAAATTAACCATTTTTCAATCCACTTTAAATAAAGCCCTGCATTTAATAGTGCTCCTCTGAAAAAGGCTCTTCAAAGCTGCTGAGAAATAAAAGAGTAGCTCATGGAAAAATGAGCCTTTGGTAAGATCTGGCCTCCTTTAAAGTTGCTGAGGTAACTGTACCAAGGAACACAGTAAGAAGTTAGAGTGTGACTATGTTACCATCTTACTTTGGACCAGGACAGTGCTCTTAGAGCAAGCCTCTAAGCTGTTGCCAACTCCATTCCCCTGGTTTGTGCTGCAGAGCTGTCTTGGCACAAACAAGTTAGATCCCTTCTAGATTACATGAAACTGGGAGATGTCCTCCAGATGCAAAGAGGCATTCTGTGTTGGGATCATACTACAACTAGTCTGAAGGAAACCCCAAAACTAGGACAGCATGGATGCAGGTTTCCCTGCAGCAAACATCCTGTGCCCAGTGGTCTGACCTGCCATAAACACAGGTACAGCCTCACAGCAGTGGAGTTATGGGGCCTCTGATCTCAAATTACATATTGCGACAGGGCAGGACAAGAATTGGGCATGTGGGAGAAGAGCCTGTGGAACTCAACTCCACGTCTGAAAGGATTAGGAGTGTTCTGCTTAGGAAAAAGAAAAACAAACAAAAATCCAAACCAAAACAACAACATAAGAGGAATTCTTGCATTTTGCTCTTATACTTGTATGAGTCTTCCTCTCCCAGTGCTCCAAGGATATGCCTCTTTTTTCTGAGTTTAGGCTGCAAAAAAAGTTTCCTAAATTCAGTGGTGCAGCAAGGCTGCCAGTGTCTTTGATAAAAGTCTGCTAGTATACTACCAATATAGAAAATAAAGCTCATCCATCTGGTATTCCACCAGAATTGGAAAAATTGCACCATTTTTCTGCATTGTATCTGATTATATACTAAAAACATTAACCCATTATTAATATTGTTTATGACCTTATTTCACATACAGAATCTTTCTGTTTCAAATACATCTGACTCCACTAGCCTAATGTTGTCCATCAGGCTCATCTTTTACATGTTTTCCAGTTTAGAATTGCTTTCCCTCCCCCTCACTGTAACAACTTAGCTATACAAAATTAATATTATTTATCTGTAGAAAGCTTGCCTAAAGAGTTCTTCTTCTGAAACGAGGGCAGAAGTCACACTGATCACACAATTTGCATTCCCTTTGTTTCTCCCTGTATCTTAAGATGTTCATGTACATACTTCAAATACTTTCTCACAAAGCTTTGGGAGAAAAATGTTACAATTTAATGCATAAATGACTACAGTTTTCTGGTCAAGATGTACTGGTGCCTAACGGAGATACTTGGATACTTGAGTAAAAGCATTTCACTTACGAAAGTACACATTGTAACAGTCAAATTTGCATGTTGTTAACAATCACAGTATCACAGATCTTTAATCTACTGGTAAGATGATGCCTGCTTCACTATTCTACTTCAGAACTTGCTTACCAAGTATACTTAACACACCAAATGCTTTTCTTTGACTGTTAAGATTTATTAAGTTATTTTTGATAGGAAGAGGAAATGCTACAAACTGGCATACTTTGTGATTCTTATTCATACACAAGCAATTTTACTGTGGAATTTCCAATTTAACTATTTTCTATAAAAATGTCAATCCCGTAATTCTAAGTCTACTTGCAAGTCAAGCCATCCTTTCTGCTTTCTGCAACCCAGCTAATGCTGAAAGTGCACAGCTCCCACAGCACACACTACTGCATGTGATGCTCTATTTGGAAAGAGCTTAAAAGCAATATGTAATGAAGGCACAACCAGGAGACAGTACATCGCTATTTGTAAAGCCGGAGTAGTCTCGGCAAGAAGCCTTAATTAGTTGGACATGCAATTAAGCTTGTTTTTGTGGGACTGATGAGGGGGGAAAAAAACCACAAGAAAACACAGAACCACACATTCTTCTGTGTATTTCAGTACAGTTTCAGATGCCTTACCCCCAGCCAAACCAAGTTTCTTCGGCGGTTTAACATTTGCCTCAGGAGACAGAAATATGGGGGTACAGGCCCTGTTTGCGGAAGACATCGACCGCAGGTTTCCCGCTCCCACAGCGTGTTCAAACACTTAAGAGGTGCTCGGTATGGCTGGAAGCATCCCTAACTCAAACAGAAAGCCATCCCCCTCGTCTTAGGGCGAAAGCAACTAACCGCGTAGGTACGGGCCACGCAGAGCAAGCTAACCCCGTTCATCAGAGCGGCACAGGCAGCAGCGGAGCACCTGCCGGGCCCTGTAGGAGGGAGCTGAGAGGGCCCTGGCCTGAGGAAAAGGCCGGGCCTCCCGCAGCCCCACGGCACTTACACCCCCGGCCCCGCCGATGCCTGTCGCCCCCCGGACCCCTGTGAGGGGGCAGCTCGGGAGGAGCGGGGCGGCGGTGGGGGGAAGGCCTCCCGCGCCCGCTGCTGACCTGACCACTCACCCCGGGAGCGCGGCGGGGAGACAGCAGCTCGGCGGAGCGGTCCCTCCCCGGGCAGGACGGCGCCACGGTCTGTCGCTCCCTCCCCTCCCGCCGCCGCCACTGGGACGGTGCGCGGTCGGTCGGGGCTCACCTTATTTCGCAGAACGGCCGCCAGCACAACCTCCGGACGAAGGTCAGGGCCGGGGCCGCCATGACGGGAGGGAGGAGGAGGAGGAGGAGGAGGAGAGGGAGGTGGCGGCTAAACCCCGCCCCGCCGGGACGGCGGCGCCCTGGGCTGATGGCAGACAGCGGCTCCCTCCCCGGGAAGGTTATCGCCCCCCGCACGGCGGAGAGGGCGGGCTCGGCTTCGCCGGGAACCGCTGAGGGGCAGCGGCGGGGCCGGGGCGGGCTTGGCGGGAACCCTGCGGCGGCGACGGTGTGGGAGAGGCCGGGGAGCAAAGCCCCGCTCCCGTCGCTACAAGCCACCGCGCAGAGCCGTGTGGCAGCGCTCCGAAGCCGTTCCCTGGAAAACGCGGCGTCGGGGTCAGAAATGAAACAGGCTGTGGTGCAGACTTGGCGGGCGAGGGCGGCCTGAGGAAGGTGAACGGACCTGAAACCAGAAGCCCCTCCGTGGGGAAAGGTCCTGGACTCGGCTCAGGCCCCTAAAAGTGCCTTCTAGCGGACATCCCGTTATTAATCAGGGCCATGACTTGTATTATCTTTCTATTTTTGCATGCTAGGTAGCTCTTAAAAATGTTTGCGTCGTTGTTTTTCCACACGAATCACCTGGCGGGCTGCTGAGCAGCCCCGTGCCTGTCCCTCAGCTGGGTTGGCGCGGTGTGAAGGACGAATAAACGCTGGCGTCTGCCCCACCGGGCTTAAAGGATGCTGCTATTTATTGCTAAGCTTTTGCTCTTTCAGCTTCGGCTCCTGAGGGTGTATTTAATTTTTCCTTGCTGACTTATCTGCGCTGTGAAAGATGTTTCTGTGTTCGGTTAGGCGCTGGGAAGATCTTCGCGATTTGGATACTCGGCTCTGTCAGTCTCTTCTCAAAACACAGCCGATAAAATCACCTTTTAGTGCTGGGGGGGTTGTTTGTTGTTTTGGGCTGGGTTGGGGTTTTTTTCCCTCTCCCCAAAAGCAAATGCACTTAAGGCTTTGAGTTCTCCCTCAAGGATAACGTTTCAAAGCTGTTAATGAAATGTGGGGTTCTCCTTTCTTAAATGCTTGATTACAGTTTTCCAAAAGTGTACGTAATCATTAGAAACTAGCAATTAGGACAGCTTTTTTTTTAAATCACACACCAAAGGTCATGATGTGTGACCCTGGTCAGATCATACGTAGCTGCAAACGTAGCCTTGGGTTTCAAGTAAGGGTGTTCTTTGAACTTGATACACCTCGGATTTTACTTACGATTACAGATTCAAAAGCCTAGCATTTCTTGATTTCGGACACAAATTTTACTGGTTTGCACCTCTAGCTGACCAACTTAAAATAGGTATTCATTTGCTTTTTACCCTCTCAGTGGCAATTTCCTTCTCTGCTACACAGGGCTGTGACCTGAAATTAATTCACATTTGTAGAAGACTTTGAAAGCACCCTTCCAAAGGTGTTGTAGTAAATGCTGTTGTTGGTCTATATCCCTACTTAGCCCTAATCAAACAAAAGTCATGGCTTTTAAGTACGTACCTTGTTAGACAGAAACAGTATTTTGAATGCATAAATCCAAACTATGGGCTAAATTTTACTCTGAGATAGAGGAATAAGGCTTTCTGTGAATAAGAGGATAATTTGGCTCTAAAATGCTAGCACTTGTTTTGTCAATTAATAACACTTTTTTTTACTGAAACCTTATGCAGATGACAGTTTTAGTCTTGTAGTTAGGAAAGGTCAGAAAAATCATTACAGAAATGTAGTATAATGAACATCAGTTAAAAGTTTACCGTAATAGTATTGTTAGCACTAATGTAATGAATCTAGAGAGGACTCCCTAGGGAACTCATTTAGTAAGTTGCTTCACATTTATTGTTTGACAAACAAGTCCCTAATGACAATGCCCTCTCTAGCATTTTATTGTTAATGGTAAGATGAAGGGGTTTTCCTGCCTGCATTTTTATCCTTGTCTAAAATTCTCATGTTCTTTCCTTCAGTTCAAAATAGTACAGCTTCACATGTTGTGCTACTGCCTAGAAGCTACATGAGGAGGAAAAAAAGTGCACTTCTGAATTCTCTTTGCTTTTAAATTATTACCCTCTAAAAACATAACAGACTTTTATACATAGGCTTACTTGAAGGTAACTAACAGTAATGAAAGAGACCCAGTAGACCTAGCTCACCCATTTAAATTCCAAGGCAAAATATTCTCTTGCAGTATGTTTTCTATTGCCTCTATGCAGGTGAATACAAAGCACAGCAACTGTGCTTTATTTGGGAGCTTCCTTCTTGCCCAATACCACTTGCAGAAAGCTTTTGCTGTTACATATCTGAGATTAAATATTTTAGGGTTTATTTTTCTTAATTTCTTTCTGTTGAATGTATGTCAGTTTAGATAGACCTGCCTTTTTAATAAAGTCACACTGGAACTTCTGGGAATGAATGAGCTTTTTTGCTGTTTTACCTGAAGGCAGCAAAAAGGCATCTCTACTTTCAAAGATGGATTGTATGCTATAGGAATTAAACACAGGCACCACCAGTACTCAGTGCTCACCAGAGAGAGGCATAGAGAAATAGTAACTGCAGTGAGTGACTTCTTTTTCTCATCACCTCTCTAAGATATGTATTACAATCCATGTATTGTATCTACAAGAGTGCAACTTGCTTTATGTGACTGTCTCTAGAAACCTGTACCTCCAGATGTCCTCCTTCTTTTTTACTTCTTTCCTTTTTCTTCTCTCACCTTCCTTTCAACTACTTAGCTACTTAGCATTCATCTGACTGCTCAGCTGAGCTAAAATATTAAGCTTTTGTGAATAGCATGTCACGTAAACATCTTTCTATTCTGTTGGTAGTGTTACCTTTTCCTTACATAAGTGATATTATTTTCTTGGCATGCTTTTAATAATTTCTTCTCTGCAATATTTTCTTACTCCTGGAAGTGGGATTTGGGGGGGACGAAAGTCACGTACCTCACAGGATGGGACTTAAATGTGGCTTAATGTTACACATTTTTGTTCTGCCACTTTGTATATGTGCATAAATGCATTTTACCATGTATGTCCTGTCACAATAACTGTAAGTTATGTGTACGCTAAAGAAGCTATTGTGCCCTTATTACAAAACACAAAATCATGCAGTAAGTTTTCAGACCACTGGATCCTGATGTTCTGGTTGCAGAATGAGTGGTTTGGCTATTGTAATCTATACCTATGTGCTATGTGTTTCAGCATAATTGCAGGTGCCTTGACATGCTGATAAAAGCCTAAACAAAAAAGTGTTTTTCCTCACTTCATGGTGGAAGGGAGGAATGGTGCTGACATCATGGGAGCTGATTCTGATACATCAAAATGATGACTGTATCATCTGCTTCTCCAGTTTCTTCAAGATTGCAAAATATTTTACAATCTGAGCAGCACAATCATTTTTTTTTCTGTAATGATAATTCTTGCATCTTTGCAATAATTTCTGCAGTCTTTATGTCAAGTGTTTGGCAGTTTTTCCCATAGATTTTCTGAAATATGTTTTCTGTAATGTAACTGAACTGAACTCAGTATTAAGGAGTTGAATATTTGTCATCTTTTACCATGATAAGGCAGCTGTTCTCTCTTTGATAGAAATTGTTTATCCAGGAAGCAGATGTGTTGGGTACTTTATTATTCAGAATTTGATTTCCATGGCAAATGGTTTTGCATCACTACAGGGAACTTTAATACATATTTAACAGAAAGTTATCTTGATGATTTATTCACCTTCCCCTTGAAAATCAGTCCAATAAATCCTGCAGGACTTACTTGTATGATGATATTATCATGTTTTTTGCATTGATGATGACAAGCTATTTCAGACATGTGGGAAAGGAGTTTATGTAGTTTTGCTGCTGCAGTGTAGGAAACTACAATGTTAGCAAAGGGCATTAATCACTGATGTGTTTGTAAGCCTGGTTTTGGAAACCCCTGTTTATGTGGGCCATGTTCTTACGTCAGCATGAAAGGTATGCTTAGTTCCTGACACCCAAGAAGAAATTAGACTTGGACCCATTTACTTAAGCAGAGATTTTTATCGACAGAGAAATATAAACATGAGCTCTAATCAGGAGCTAACTAATTATACAATGCTCTACTCTGCTTTTCTTGGCTGGATTGCTGGTTCATTCTCAGGCAATCAGTCATTCTGGAGGAATAGCCTTTTTGTAGCATTGTCCTTAGTCTGGATCTAAAATACCAAGTTCTTAGTCCACAATTCTCAGTAATCACCTCCACTGACCACCTGGTACATGCCTTGAGCGGTCTCTGTCTTCTCACACTCTGCAATAATGTTGAATCCAAAAACATCCGTGCCACTCCAAATCATCGCAGTTCTTTTACCATGAATGCACATTATCATCTCAGTTCTTTTACAACGAATACAAATTAATTTACCCCATCTAGCTGCAGATTATCCTCACTTAATAAAAACATAATCTCTTCTATCTTGAATCATGAATCTTCCCAAAACTCTCAGCATTCAGTAAAGTTGGACAACACATATCATTTTTATTAAGGCCATATGCGCTGGACTACAAGTTTAGGCCTACCTCACTGAGATATTTTCACAAATGAGGATATGAAGAACTAAGCCTCATGTCTGGAAAGTACTGTAATTATTTAGGTACTTTGCGGCTGTTGAAGACCTTGCCTCAAGTGTGTCATAAAGTTAGCTATCACATTATATTCTTATTGCTTAGTCCTCTGCTTTATGTGCTGTAGTGTCTCTCAATATTTTCTCTCAGTGCTTCACTGTACAGTCTTTCTGATCCCTTTACAATACAGCTGCAGGAGGTGTCTGTGTTGTGCAGGGTCTAGTACAATTTTCCTTAGGTAGAACATGGGCAGATTCCTATTTACTCTGGTCATTCACCATTTGCTTCCAATATTAAGAAACAGGAGAATGCTATATACTCTGTACTCACAATAACTTTTGTGCTTCTTATCAGCAGTACTTACCTGCTCTTAGAAGTCACTGTTGTGTGTTTAAATGAACTATCTGGTAATCTTGTTTTGAGGCTTCTCTCTGTAACTAGTGTGTGGTGTTCAGAAATTGCTACATTTTCCTCAGCAAGTTGCTCAGTGTATTGACTGAACATTTAAACTGCATAGCAGTATTATTCTTAAGATATTTAACTAGAATAGAAACAAAAGTGCAATTACAAATAATATTTTTTGAGGAAATAACATATAAAAAATCTCAAAGAGATTTTGTAGAGGTTTACCTGGTAACCAGCAAATCTATATATTTAGTTTTTGAAAGACCTGTCTGTTTTTAAATATGTTGTAGATTTGCAACCCCTATTAACAATCTATGAAATGTGTACATTCTCATCTTGCTGTTCTGAAGTGCTACAATTATTTATGAAAGGTTACATATCATACCCTATTTTCCAGGACTGGCAAGATAACTAACTACCTAAAAATAATCTGCAAAATGCAGGAAATGAGAAAATTCTGTTTGAATGCGTTTAAAGTGGTATGTTGAGTTGCATCAGTTTTTCACACTAAGAGCACCTGGGAAAGAAACATTATTGGCAGGAGTTCAGTCAAGAGATGTGGTTACAGGAGCCGTATTTTACATATGAATCATCAAACAACAGAATTGTTGCTAATTAATGGAATTGAAATCTTCCTAGGCTGGAGTCCTTTTTAGTTTCCTGAACCATTAAATGATCCAGATGTTGGCCGTGGGTTCATCAGACCCTTTTGCCAGACAACTGGCACTCTGACTTCTTGTACTTGCACTTTAAAAAAAAAAAAGTATTTTAGGCCATCATTCCACAGTTTAAGCCAGGGTAAGCACACCGCTACTGAAAGGAGCAGTCTTTCTATTTTCCTCAATCCCTTTCAGTTCACTCTCATGCCTTCTTTTCTGCTGACATGGCTGTTTTCATGGCCAAGCACTGAACCAGTTCAGGGAATTGATCTGAGTTACAATTAACCAGGAAAACCCAAGTAAGTAAATGAATAAAGGTTAATTATGACCCAGATCAAATCCTTGATCCTTTTCACAGCTGAGTGCACAGTCATGTCGGTGCCAAGGAAGGAGATGTAAGGGAGCCTGACATGCAGTAGGATTGCTGCTTTCAACAGCAGTGCTTTGTTACGTCAGCTTATGACATTAAAGCATTAACACATTGCCTCTGAGGGATTTGTTTCGCTTTCTGTCATAGCCTCTGAGGGATTTGGTATGCTTTCTGTCTTGGGCTGTTTATATTGCTAAAATGTTTTACTCTCATATTGCAGAAAGTATCTCTATAAGTAGGTGTAAATGGAGCTGTTATCTTGCTCCTCTATAAAGTCAGTTATAAAGTGATAGTAATGTGCATTTTTTAGCATGTTAAAATGGAAGTTGACAGAGGGGTTGGGGAAGATATTAAGTCCCTACACATTTTTTGGCTGACAGAAGAAAGTGAAATTTTTAATGGTCCCAGTAAGCAGAAGACTGCATCATGAGCTTCACCCTATATCAAACAATTGTCGTAGTAAAAATTTTTCTCAGGTGTGGGATTGTCTGGGCCTTGATGTATTTTAAGTGGCAACAGTCTTTGCCTGTGCTTGTTTCTCTTCATCCTTGCACAGCCTGTTGTGCTGTGCCGACACCAGTATTTGTGTGGGCCTTCAGTGAACCAGATCAGAGAATTGATTCAGTTAAAAACTAACACACCCAAGAAAACCCATCAGCTGGACCAGTTTCCTATTTTGGTTTACTCTCCACAAAAACAGTGGTGCTGACACAGCTCAGAGCATAGTCACTGTTCAAGGTGGCATGATTGTTGAAGCATTTATATTTGGACTATATCCTGATGTCTTGTAAGACTTGGTTCCTTTACTAGGTTAGTATATCTCACTTTCCATACATTGACCACAGCCTAACTGGGGTAGATCTCTGCCTGGCTTTATTAACATGAACATTAGTGGAAAACATATCAACAATCTAATGACTCCTACCAAGCTGCTGAATTCAGGGCAGCATAAACTTAGAGCAGTTAAATCATTTAAGACTTGGGTTTACCAGTGCTGGACTGCACCTCCTACAACTCCCAACACCTCAGCAATCCCAGTTTGGCCCAGTGGGCATCCAAACTGCAGGATGTACTTGCTGCCTTTTGGCTGCTCACTGTAATGTGCTTTGCAGACTGCCTGTTGTGCAGAGTTTTTTCCAGGATGGTCTCAATTAGACTGCTAAGTAATTCAACATGGCTTTTGTCTTCACATTCCCAAAATACTTCAGCGTGTACTTAATATATACTTTTGCTAAGGGAGGATTTCTGATCTGATTTTCTTCATCTAGGCAATTCTGTTCCAGGAAAGGCAAAATTCACCTCAAAAGTTCCCTTGTGGATCTCTGTAAGACAGTAATGTCCCTCTCATTTGAAGGAGGGCAGACCCCTTTCCATCTCTCTGTAGTAGCTTTTAGGAGGTCATAGGTAATCACATTTTCTCCTAACAAAGTTTAACTGTTGGCGTTCTTTCAAGCTGTAACTTTGCAGTCCAGCAAAATGTATCTGTGTTTCTTTGACCTTTAGTGTATGCCACAATCCCCATTTCTCCCCCTAAATCTGATGGAAAGTTACTCATCTAGATCAGTTACAATGTTTTCCTGCAGTTTCTAACCTTTCTTGACATAAGGCTTGGATAATGAATTCAGACAGTTAATCCAGGGTGAAGAAACAAAATTTTTAGTAAACTATAAAATAATGTCACTTCATTAAAAAGGTTTCATACTGTGCTCTGATGATTATTTGTTGACATCTACATTGCATCCCCACAACTCTTAATCTCTCTCTGCTTTTAACTAGACCAGGATAGTACCAGGATATTCACCTTCCTTGATAGCATTTCTCCTGCTTTCTTGTAGAATTGTTTTTTGTTAAATTAGGTCGCCAAAGTAATCACAGACAACATCTGTGAAAAATAATAATTTTAGTGTGAGTTATTTTGGATTTTTTTTTTTTAAAGAATCTTTGTCAGAAAGTTTTGGGCTCATCCAATGCAGTACAGCTTACTGGAATCCAGCCAATTTGGTATTTATTACTTAGCAATGGTCTTGAATGGTAGTGAATTTCTGGTTAAGGAATATTTTTTTTTTTTTTTTTAAATGAGGACTGGCATCCCAGATGGCATTTTCAAATGACAGTGCTTATACTCTTTTGACATCTTAGGATTTAGGTGATTTTTAATTACTCCTTGATTTGTTCAGGTGCATGCTTAAATCATCCCTTATGGTCAATACATATGCATGGCTTAGTTTGCGTTTAGCACAGAACAGCTCTGAATTTCTCAAGGGGACTATGTGGAGCATTCATCTCTTCTGGAGGGTTGTTAAGCCCAAGTTTTGTTTCTTTGTTGTTTAACACTTGTCTTGTGGTAGCGAGTCTTAGGCCTGCTCCCCATAGTGATAGGTCTGTACAGACACAAGACAAGAAGACTTTCCATGTCAAAAGGAGTAAAGTTTACAGTGTCTTGTAAGACTGTAAATCAAGAGCTAACATACATATATGAATGAGTGAGACAAGACATAGCAGTGACAACACTGGTCAAAGGAGCAGGCAATGGTCTCAGCATGTCAGGTACTTCATATTTGTCAGGTATAAAACAGTATTAAAATACTTATATTTTATAATTTGTGTAGCCTCAATTTATTTTACTTTGAGAATTGGATCCATTCTAAGGCATGCTGGTGATGATACTAGGAAAGGCTGGTAAAACAGTGGTTCTGAGGAAGGGGTAATAGATATGCGTGACCTGTCACAGTTTTTTTTTCCAGATGGAAAAATAAAAAAACGAACAAAACAAATTCTAGGCCCTGATATTCTAAAACATTCTCAGTGGAAGAGCATCTCTAACCACAGTCACAGTGACATACAAGTCTATGTACCTGCTGATAAGTTCAGCATTCAAAAGTGGCATATAACTTGCTTTCATTTTATTTAAGAGATCTATACCTTAAAATGATTGAAGTGCTTCCTACTGTTGCCCAGTTTCTAATTTCCTATGCACTTGTATGAGAGAAAAAGACCTCAGAAGGATGACATTAAAATTTACCTGCTGTTTAGGGAGCTGCCTAAAGCTCACCAGCATGAAGTGCTAAGTTTAGGGGAATGTTTTCAGTCCCATTTCTCTCTAGACCTGACACAGGGCTGCAGACAGGATGACCCTCCAATGACGGATGGTGTCTGTAGGATTCCTCCAAGGGTACCTACCTATCTTCATTCCTTGAGACAGTTTTGGAAAGCTTGTTCTTATTTTAACATAGGAATGAAGGAAATGGCAGGGAAAGGGATGGAGCAGGAAAAGGAGGCTTTGCCTATCTTTTACACACTACCCACAGGTGAAAGCACCCAGCCAGGCCTAGAGAGGGCTGTATCTCTTACAAAAGAGCCTTATATTTATTTAAGTATTGCTTTACTAGCATTTTACAGTTTCCACAGCATTTGAGTAATATACAGACTGTCCTCTTACATTGATTTTAATGGCAATAAAATTAGCATAGGGCAGCTGGAAAAGAGAACCAGGTACTCTATCCTGAGCTTGCTGCAAATGTGGTTTTGAGCTGTCCTCTCAGCCTTGACTTCCTCAAGCTCCCTGCCTGCAGTGAGTGGCTGGTTTCTGCAGGATGCCTGTGGCTACTGCCCTGGCTCCTGCTGGCTGATTACTGCTGCACCTGTGACAAATTAAATGAGCCACAGCTGGGCTGGCTGGAGGCCATGGCAACAAGTTGTCAGGTGGTAATGACTGGTTCAGATTTGGCCTGGGTTGCAAGCTCAAGAAAGAGACAACTGTTATTTGTTTTCTTTCAGGTAAGGATTTCTATATTCGTTAAAAAAATCAAAATTGCCACTAGATCCTGGTTGAGCCTTTTTCACTGAAAGACACCAGTATCTCCTTCTGATTGTAATTGTGCTGTAAATCTCAGGATTTCCAAGTGATTAATTTTCCGAAGTCATCAGTTCTGTAAGGTATAGAACTGTAACATGCTTTCTATTTTTGCTGATCTCACTGGGACTGTTCAGCTGAACAAAATAAAATACATGTGTGCTGGCAGCATAGCAGCCTTGGTATAGGTTTATTTAAGTGCTGTTTTGCAATCATGTTCCCTCATTCTTATTGTTTATATTAATAACAATATTTTCTATACATTTATCCAAAAGTGTAAAAATCACCTTCTAGTATAGGGATAATAGATCTTCCCATGACTATAGTCATGTATCAAAATCTTCATATAGCTTAGAGCTCGAAGACAGGTATCAGCAAGCTAGGGAAAGAAAGAATTAACAGTAAATCACAACTGAGTAGGTTGCTCAGGACCATGTCCAATTGGGTTTTGAATATCTCCAAGGATGGAGACTTCATAACCTCTCTGGGCAATCTCTGCCAGTGTTTGATCACTGTCACAAAAAAAAAAGTTTATTCTTAAGTTTAAATGGAATTTCCTGTGTTTCAATTTGTGTCCATTGCCACTTGTCCTGTCACCGGGCAGCAATGAGAAGGGTCTGGCTCCATCATCTTTAGATCCTCCATCAGATGTTTGCACACCTTGGTGAGATCCCCCTGGCACTTCTCTTCTCCTTTTTTCTAATGCAGCCCAGGATGCTGTTGGCCACTTTTGCTGCAAGGGCACGTCCATGGCTCATGGAGAACTTGTTGTCCACTGGGACCCCCCAAGTCCTCTTCTGCAAAGCTGCTTCCCAGCCACTTAGCCTCCAGCCTGTTTTGGTGTGTGGTCCCAGGTGCAGAACCTTGTTGAACTTCATAAGATTCCTGTCTGCCAGGTGCCCCAGCCTGTGAGGTCCTTCTGACTGGCAGCACAGCCATCTGGTGTATGAGCCATTCCTCACAGTTTTGTATTATCTGCAAACTTGCTAAGGGTGCTCTCAGTCCTGTCATCAAGGTTAAATGGTACGGGTCTCAGTACCATTCTTAGGGATGCACCACTAGTGACTGGCCTCCAGGTAGGCTTCACGTAGCTGATCACATCTGTTTGAGCCCAGCAGTTCAGGCAGTTTTCAGTCCACTTCACTGTTGACTTATATAGTTGTAACTTTATGGGTTTGTGTACGAGGATGTTAGAGGAGACAGTGTCAAAGCCTTACTATAGTCAAGATAACTAACATGCACTGCTCTTTCTTCATCCACTGACCTGATAACTCCTGATGGAGTTATTCACAGTAGGAACAATGCATGCCAATGGCAAAGATGTGCAGAAGGGCATCATGATATTGAGTCACTGGGTGATAAAAAGGCAGATGAATTCAGTCCAGATAAATGTTAAGTGATATATATGTGAGGAAGAAAATCGTTACTTTGAATAGAGATGCTGAAGTGTTTATTTCTACTCAGGTTCAAAATTTGAGTTATAATAGATAGAGTTATAATAGATAGTTCTGTGGTATCCTGGTTTCAGCGGGATAGTTAATTTTCTTCTTGGTAGCTGGTACAGTGTGTTTTGGATTTAGTGTGAGAATAATGTGGATAACACACTAATGTTTTAGTTGTCGCTAGGTAGTGTGTATCCTAAGTTAAGGATTTTTCAGTTTCCTATGCTCTGCCAGCAAGCACATGTAACAAGAAGCTGGGAGGGAGCATAGCCAGGACAGCTGACCTGTACTAGCCAAACAGATATTCCACGCTATAGGACATCATGCTCAGTATATGAACTGGGGGCAGTTGGCTGGGGGGGGCAGATAGTGCTCGGGCATCGGTCAGCGGGTGGTGAGCAATTGCATTGTGTATCACTTGCCTTATCTTGGGTCTAATTTATCTCTTTTTGTTATATTCCTTTTCATTACAATTATTATTATATTTCATTATTATTGTTGTTATTATTATATTTTATTTTACTTTAGTTATTAAACCATTCTTGCCTCAACCCACAAGTTTTACTTCTTTTTGTCAATTCTCCTCCCCATCCCACTGTGAATGGGGAGGAGTGAGCGAGTGGCTGCAGCATGCTTAGTTGCTGGCTGGGGTTAAACCATGACATGTGGTAACATCAGTTTTGTGCTGAATGGCAATTTAAACAGAGAGCTGACCCTATGCATCTTTGTTCCACATCTTTATGAACTGGATTGAGATGTCTCTACATCATATGCATCTTATGAGGTTAAGGAAGTATGCCTGCTACCTAGGTTCTTTGATACTAGTGGCATATTACTCTGAACTGATGTGTAACTAATCTAACTGATTTCTTTCATTTGTTTTAAAACTATCAATTTTTTAAATTGAGTTGATAAGCAGCTCATATAAAGGAATATATTAATCATTAGAATAATACCAGTACTTTCCTAGGGGAAATCCCCACCCTGCCCCACCTTTTAAAGAACCCTGTAACTTGAGAGTCAATTCAAGTAAGAATTTACCATACTTCGTCAAAATTTTAAAATCTTGATACTTAAAATCTAGTCTCCCTTTGCTTTCTCTTAGGTAATTTTTCTTTTCTTCCTGTGTTTTTTTTTTCTCTTTATCTTGTTTCCTTTTCTCAAATTACCCTCTCAATCTTCACTCTTGTGCCCCCTCCTCAACCCCACCCCGACCTCAGACTTGCCCCTGGGTTACTAGTTGTTTTAAATCAATTCAGTCAATAATAATCTACGACAGGGTAATCCACATGGTGGAGATACTTTCTTAGAGGACAGTGTCTATGAAAATGCCTTTTCCAGTTATGTTTTAGAATATTTTGGTTTTGGTGCAAATCGCTGGCTGCGAAGATCACAGAGAAAACCTTTAAGTCCTGTAGTTGTAATGGAGATCAAGGCATTTACCTGCAGTTATCTGTTTGGCAGTGATCTGGCCCTCCATTGCTACTTTCCTTTCGATTGCATGGAAACACCACTAATGAAATCAGGGATCTCATGACTATGAATGCAGTGAGAACTTGGGCTCCAGCTTGATTACAGAATGAACTGGAGCAATCCTGAGTTGTTGAATGAACTGGGGCACTGTACGTCTCATTGAGAGAACCTGAGCATCGCCAGTAGATGGCCTTGAGTTGCAGGTGAAATGAATGGCAAGACTGCTTCTGCTCAAAAGGGAAGCCCAAGCTGCATGAAATGGATTTGGCATAGACAGGGGTAGAAGTTAGCATCTTTCAGTCTAACATCACCTGTTTTGTTCCAATAAGTAAGACTGTTTCTCAGACAACAAGGTAAAGTTTGCAGAAAAACATGATGCCTCCTTCCTGCACATATGCACTCAATCTGTGCATCCCACCAGTGCTATAAACACTGTGAGCCATAAGCATTGCTTTATTCTTAAAAGGGGCAAACTATGCCTGATAAAGAATTTAGTGTTGTTGCAGTAAGTCAGTAGAATTTTACTCTCTCTGTCATGGTGGAAATGCTTGGTTGAGGAAAGGATAATGGCGTTCTTCCTCCAATAACAGCGGATACTCTTTCATTGTCCAGCTCCAAACCATACTTTTAGTCATAGGTGGAGAATATTTTTCAGCTGTTTGCCTTAACATATTTGGAAGGTGCAGAGCCATAGTATGCCTCTCAGAAGATTTCAACTGATTTATCTTTGGAGACCCTAAATATATCTGTTGTGGATTTTGGATTTGTTTTGGCAATATACAAAGAAAATGTTGTGTTAGTTTATTGAAAGAGTACATGGAGTATGCAGTTATATTCATGACAGCAGCTTTTTTGTGTACAGCTCCAATCCATATGAGGTCCTAGAGACCCTCAGCATAGGTGATGAAAGCTATTAGTAAAACATCTCAGTGCTTCAAATTATCACTGAAAGCAAAATTGTAAAGTTGCTGCAATTAAAATGAAACTTCATTATTGACTGAATGTCCTGGGATGATGTATTTGAACAACACGTCAAGTTTGGAAATAAGGATTTCTATTGCAAAGTAAAATGCAGTCCTAAAGAGGCATACAATGGAATTAGATCAAGCTTGGTTCTAATTCTTAGTGAATAGGTGTCCAGATCATACAAGTCACTAGCACCAGTTGTCATGCTGGTAGACAGCAGCATGCAGTAGAGAAGCAAAAGGATGAACAGACCTGAAGAGTGAACTGATTTCTACTGCTCAAACATTGGGAGAAAGAGTATGAGAAGGAAATGTTGGGACAGAAGAAATATCAGCAAATGACTGAAGTATCTGATACAGGATAGAGAAGGCTAGATGCTGAAACGCAGAAAACAGGATGAAAACAAGAAGGATGTAATTGTATTGTTTAATTCCTATACTTATTGCCTATTAATTGGTGAAGAAATTGTGGTATTTTTCTCATCCTTTTCTGCTTCATAAAGAAATGTGTCACTAATCTGAGTTAGGAAAAAAAAAACATTTCAAAGTATGGTTGGCTTGTAAAATATTTGTTATGACTATTGCTTTGAATAGCATGTTCACAGTATGCTATTGGTGTTTTACATCTCTATAACTAAATAGTAAAGCTGCTGTAAAATAGAGCAGGAAATAACATTCCATAGGCTTCAAACAAAATTCTTCACTAATTTCTCCTCTGGGATTTAAAAAAATAATGTGTATACTAAATTTTTAGAAGGCATTAGAATGTAATATATGCTAATCCATTCTCCTTCATTCTCTGGAGACAACTCAGTTTTGTATAGGCTTCAGCTTGTGGTAAACCTGCATACTTGAAAATAAAGTAAACTTCCCATACAGAAGGGACCTTTGCACGCCCAAATGCCTGTATGCATGAATCTCGGTGCTAACAGTTGGTTCCACTCATCCTGCATTTGAGAGAAGTGGAAGCTAGTAATAATCACTAACTCTTTTTATTAGTAATTTAAAAGTGTCTTTTTAAAGAATAGAAATTGCACTGGATAATTTTAGGATGCAGGAGTCTAGCATGGCCTTTGATTTTCAGCCGTGCTAAGTATTCTGATTATAAATGTTGTTGTAAGTAGTCGGCTGAAATACTTGTTCCAATAGTGTCTGAGTCTGGAGCAAATGCTTGCTCTGTGTGTGTGTGTGTGTAAGAATAGAAAATGCAAGGCTGAATGCAACCCCAATAAGTAAATTAAGAAAGATCAGAAATGGTGAATGGTAACATCTGAAGCATAAATTCTAATTATGCTTTCTGAAAATATATCTCTTCGTCCAGGGTTTAGTAACCTTTGGTAACCTGGAACATACCAGCATTGACGTGTAGTTTTAATGACATTACCTTCCCTGCTACTGGCAAACACAAGTTGTAATGCTTAAGCCATGCTTCTTTAGTAATTAAAGATTCTTAACACAGTCTAGGAAATATAACACATGCCCATTGTTTTAGATATAAACACAGTATCTTTCTTCTTGGACAAAAGCCACTAGACGTACAGTAAATTAATTATAAGGAATTAAATGTAAACTTGAGACAACCTACTAATTCTCCTCCTGCCAATCCACCTCAAAATGATCTTTAGGACCTTTTACTTCACTGGTCTTTTGAACAGTATAAGTTTATAGCTAATACAGCTCTGTGTTCTATGTCATTTGCTGCAAGCCAGCCAGTTAGTTGTCTGAAACTGATACTATGGGCCAATACTGCAGAAATATCCCAAATTCAGCTTTACTTTTATATAGAGTACAAGCTGGTATAAGTAGCTTTTGCAGAGCAGGAGCTTTCTGGAGTGAAATAGCATCTTTCTGGAGCAGAAGAATTGCTGATGGTTTTCGCTAATGTCAGTTGCAGCACTTCTAGGGACGTACAGATGCCATGTGAATTCCTGCAAATTCTGAGACAGAGCTTGGAAAACTCCAGACTTGCTCATGCTCAGGAGAGCTCTGCTGAGAAATTCACTCATTTGCAAAAACTATGGTGTTTTAATTTTTCCCTTGCACTGCTGATGCAAGCTGTACACAGGAATCCTGCAAAGGCCAGTCACTGGTTTGCAGGTATCAATTCCAGGGCAATGTACTTTCTTACTAAACTCTGGTTTGGTTTTCCCATCTCTCCCTCTTTTTTTGGTATGTTTTACAGGATTTCATTGCTGTATTCCCCAGGTTGGGGCACAGGGACATTTTTGTCTTCAGAAATGACTGATTTATTTATACCTACTGAGAACAAAATAACAGGAGTGCATCTCTCCTCACAGATAATTTGAGGAGTTAGGCTTCATCACAGTGATCTTTGGCTAGCTTAAAGCAGAGGAACTGCTTTAAGTATTATAGAAGTATTATAGATATCTTTGTCATGTCTATGCTTGTAATATCTTTTAAACTGTCCTTTTGGTCAAGCATTTGATAAAATGCAGTTTATTGATGAAGCTATGCAAAACAGTATTCATCTATCATATTGTGATCATCTGCAGCTGTGTTCTTAAACACTTGTAAATGTCTGTTGTACCTGTCAGCACAATTTTATTGCTATGCCCCAGCATGTATGGATTACCACATCGATGCTAGGTTTTTGCACCATTTTGCTTTGCCAATGACCAGGCACTTTCCACAAACTCTGCAAATTACTGTTAGCTGTGTTTGTTCTTTGGCTCAGACTTACGCCAGCAATAATAGCAACCTGGCCTGGGGCTGTTTTTAGCACGACTTTCATTCTTTGCTGCTCCTTTTCCTGAAGTTGCTTCATTCTGTTTTTTTAATGGTGATCTATAGAAATTGAGCCTACTACGGGGGGAGGAGGGAAGTTCTCAGAGCAAAAATAGGACCTTAGAGCAACACTTAACATGGTCCAAATAAACCTGTTTTGTTTGATAATAACATTATTCCCTAAGAGCTCTGCACCCTTTTCTTTCATATAAGATCCAAAACCATGTAACGTCCTAGAAGTTACATTACTATGACATTTCTCTCTTCTTTCAAGGCAGATCTGGAAGCTGCCTTCTCTTTGCTCTGAAGAAGCATATGGCAGGACAGTTTCACAGGCTGACAGCTGCCTGATCACTGCTTGCTGGATCCATCCAGTTGTTCTTGAGTATTTTGAGCAAGATTGCAACATCCTCTTGATCTTTTTGAATCCCAGGCCTCTGTCATCTGCAAGAGTTGAGATTAATTATTCAATTGTATTGTGTTTATCCAAATGTCTGTATACAAGTGCTCTGGTGGTCAGCAATTCTGTGATACCTAGTCCTCTTGTAAAACTAAACCCTTTTAAAACCCCTGAGTCTGAGAAGCATTATCAACCACCTGGATTAAGGGGGTACTTTCAAAAGGGCTTTGACATACAGTCTGAACAAAAATCTTCTATTTCAGTATGTGTAGGCAACCGAATAGCTAGCTGGCAAAAGTATTGTATGTACATTGTGGGCAAACAGATATCATGGATAGTTCAGCTTGTCTGGCCCTCTGTGCCTTGAATCTCTGACCCCTTAGTAATTACACTTGTAGCATCCAGTTCCTTTTATTAGATGCCTGTACTCGTATGGACATGATGGGCATTATAGCAAGGAGAAATATCCAAAAAACTATTAGGTTTCCATTACTCTGATATCATGGGTAAGTAAAGAATGCTTCAGTAAGCATGATTTATGAAAATGAATAAGTCTGAACGATGGTATTAAATTTTTCTTGGTAGATGTCATCATAAGTACTGCTGATTGGTTGAAGTGCCCACTTCAAGCAGACAATATCAGTGAAGTAATTAATCCTTCATGATTCCTTTGTGCGTTGAAGCATTTTTTTCCTGTCTGACAAAAGAAACATTCTGCCTCTGTATTGTTGTTTCACATGAAATTTGTTTGTCAATTCCTAGAAATTTATTCCTATCTGGAATTGTAGCTGCCTTGCTCTTTTGACACAATAATATTTGAACGCTTTTGCACTGAGAACAGGGGTGCAGCACTTTATTGAATCTGTTTTATTTAAGCCTAGTTCAGGTGTTCAGGCAACGTGTGGATTTACAATATTATTGAAGTTCTGGGGAGCTCTTAGGAGAGTATACCATCAATTAATGCTTTGGAGTAACACTAGGTGGACACCTGGATCTTCTGAAGCTGTGTGAATTTTGTTACATGTTCTTATTTAGAATGGCATGCACTAGATCCTCCTTCATTGCTATTTCCATACCTTTTGGCATTTATCCTTCAAGCATGCATCCAGTACTATTGTAAACAGCATCAATTACTTGCTAGTATTATGGAAATAACTGCAGTACCAGTAGGTGCAGGAACAACACTGAGTTTGCTGCACTCAATCTTGATTTCAGTGACCATCTCAGAAAAGCTGCTCATATGGAAAAGCCACTCTGTATACCACAAGACTCTGACAACCCCTATAAATAGACTTGCACCACTGGTGATTCATTGGATTTTTATCACTCTAAGGGACTTCTTGTTGGCTGGGAAATGGCAGCACAGTCTTCTGTCTCGCATGATGTCCTGCTATGGCCAGTACTGATAAGGTGAGGTAGAAAACTGTGGCTTCATTAGTCTCTTTTGCCTTGTGAGTCCTCAGCTGAAATATCTGGAGTACTGCAAGGTAGTAGAGATCTGAGGGACTTTACTCCCAGTGTAAAACAAACAAGAAAAATCAATCTTGTAAGATGATGCACAAGAATCTTTTGCTGTTTGCAGGATCACTTAAAAATTATCTCAAATTATCTAGCTGTTTCTTTTTCACATGCAGTAAAAGGAAGTCATGTCTTAAAGTAAAATGGTTATTATGAGCATCTCAGAAAAACTAGCAGACTTGGCAACAAAATATTAAATGATAAACAAATTCTGACAGGCATACCTTAAATGTTTTGCACCTGCAGGCTCAAGAGCTTTACAGCTGTACTTCAGACATAATGGTTGTTTAGTTCTTCAATCTTTGATAGAATTGCATGGTATAAGTTAAATGTGGTCAATTTGCTTCAGAAGTTAATTACAGACATATTAAATACAGTTTACAGGCCTAAATAGTTGAAATTTTAACAGATTCATACACACAAAGTACAAAATATTATGCAAGTCATGCTTCAAGAAAGGTCAATTGTTTTGTTTTGCAGTTGCTTAAAAGTGTTGAGAAATTTCTTCACGTAGGTGAAAGGAGAGACTAATTTATTCAAATCTTGCTCAGCATAGATAGTCACTGCTGGAACAAAAAGGTGTTCTACCCAAAGTATCACCATAATGAAATGGTTCTGACATATAGACACAAATGAGAATATAGATTCATCCATCAGTATTCCTGAAATCCTGTGCTATTTTGATGATGCTTGAATAGACAACATAGCTGTAAACTGTGTTCTTAAACACTGCAGCTGTTGGGATGAGAGTGACTGTCAGTACTGAACTGTCTGAAAAACGTGGGTCAGGTGTCAGGTAGTTGGACCACATCTATGTTGACCTGAGTAGTGCCGTCTCCTGAAGCAAGAGGTACCTATTTTGTTGCCTCTCCCGAGCAGGTAGTGGCATTTTAGGTAGCACTTGCTAAGCTTTGGAAGGAACTCAGCTTACCAGCTAATTGTAGAAAGAACTGTGTGTGTACCTGTGAAAAGAGGAAATGAAGGCTTTAGAAACAAATTGGTTTTAGTTTCTTCACCATACGTGAAATATGCAGCAATGCTTGTGGGGAATGTGTAATTTTTTTAAGGTGAAGTTTATTCTACATGACTGTGTGTCACTGAAGGCATGATGTCATGGTTTAACCTCAGCCAGCAACTAAGCACCACGCAGCTGCTCACTCACTTCCCCCCACCCAGTGGGATGGGGAGAGAATCGAGCAAAAAAAAAGTAAAACTTGTGGGTTCAGATAAGAACAGTTTAATAGGACAGAAAGGAAGAAAATAATAATGATAATAATGATAATGAAATTACAATAATAATACTACAAGAATTGGATTATACAAAACAATTGATGCACAATACAATTGCTCACCACTCACCGACCTGGATGTGTCCCCTCCTGAATTCTTGTGCCCCTCCAGCCTTCTTGCTGGCTGGGCATAAGAAGCTGAAAAATCCTTGAATTAGTCTAAACACTACTTAGCAACAACTGAAAACATCAATGTGTTATCAACATTCTTCTCATACTAAAGCCAAAACACAATATCATGTTCTTTCCAATTTGTCTTTCTGTTATTTTTTAACAAGTCCACTCACTGTAACAAAGATCATTTTGCTCTTTCTGGCAATAGCAGCCCATAACTTGGTCATCTTTTTGTGCCTCTGTCTCTCTTCAGAAAGCTAATTATATCTGTAGATGACATATTGGGCAGTATTTACGTTACACATATTTGAAGAGTATTTGGAACAATCTTCTGCTCAGTGCAGCTGAAACCACTATCTTTGGGAAGATGTGTACAGAGCAGTTTCTAGACTTTGGCTGAGCTGGGTTAAAAGGGTTTAAAATGTCACCCATATGTATATAAAAATAGGAAAAAAAGGATCAACATGTGTTGCTTAGTTCTATGGTAAAGCTTAGGAACCTCATTCCTCATTGTGCTGGGTGCTGTCCAAAAAAACCCACCACAAAACAATGAACAAAAGGCTTTTCTGCCACAAAGAGCTTACAATTTAAGAGACAACAGGGTGGAGAAAGACAGTGAAGCATAAAGAAATAAACAGCTGCCTCTGAATTCATAGGAGACTGGTACAGTTGTCATTGCTGGGCATTTAAAAGAAAGTGGATAAGAGCACAGCTTCAAAATCCCCCAGTGCCCTATTTTATAAAGAATAAATGTATTTATGTGACATGTTGGGACTGATAACTGTATCTTATAAAAGCTGATATAAATTCCCCTAAAAAATGAAATCCATCCATACACACAGGACACCCTTTGCCATTTCTTATATTTTTTTAGGAAGGAGAAGAAAAACACATTTTCTGCTGCACAATGAACCCTGCTCTGCAAGTGTTTGGAGTGCTGGCACTTCAGCCTTACAGGAGCAATCTCTGCTATGTGTCTTGTAGGACTGAGTACCTCAGCCCTTTGAACTCTGTGATCTGAGATGATGTGGTTTGTTGATGCTATCGTTGGCAGCCTTGTCCCTAGCGACCATGGAACAGCAATTTTCAAGATCCTGAGGGTGGTGAGGTAGGCAAAGAACAGGGGATGGACCCTGGACTTCAGAAGAGCAGACTTTTGTTTTTTCAGGGAGCTGGTAGGTAGGATCCTGTAGAAGGCAGCACTGAAGGGTAAAGGAGCTTAAGAAAGCTGACTCACTTAGAAGATATTGTCCTTAAGGTGTAAAGAGTTGTCCATGCTAGGACTCAGGAAAATAAGTGTATGTATTACAAGACTGGTTTGATCAAATAGGGAACACATGACTGAGCTCCAATGCAAAAAGAACATATAAAAGGCAGAAGCAGGAGCAGACCACAAGGAAGGAATATAGAAGTTGCCCAGGATGGCATGGGTGGTAGTAGGAAAGCAAAAGTTCAGCTAGAGATGAAACTGAAAATAAATATCAAGGGCATGCTTACTGCTACATTAGCAGCAAAAGAAAAAATGAGGAAAATGCAGGCCCATGGCTAAATGTGCTGGGTAAATTAGTGGCCGCAGATGCAAATAAGACTGAAGTACTCAACACTTGCTTTGCCTCTGTCTTTACCAGCATCTCCCAGGCCTTTGTACCTGGAGACAGGTTCAAACATGAGAGGAACTACTGGTAGTGGAGGAGGATCAAGCCAGGGTTCACTTGAGAAATCTCAACCTGTACAAATTTATGGGACCAGATGGATCAAACTTGCTTATGTCCCTAGGAAATTATGGCGCAAGTCCTCTTGGGAGACAATTCTCAGCACATAGAGGAGAAGAAGGTCACTGAGAACAGACAGTGTGGATTTGCCAAGGGTAATAAGCTTGACCAACCTGATTCATGCTACCATGAAGTGACAAGGTCTGTGGATGAGGAAGGAGCAGTGGATGTTGTCTACTTTCACTTTAGCAGGATGACAAGGTCTCACACAGCATCCTTCTGCCCAGGTTGGGGTGTTACAGTCCAGGTGATAGAAAAACTGCCAATTCTAATAGTTTCAGTTTATTCTTCTCTTGACTTTTGGGTGTTTCTAGTAAAGCTTCTACAAATGGCCTTTATACTGTCCCATATTCTAGTTGTTCCTACCACTACAATTAACATCAGGAATTTTTTTTTTCTATAAATGTTCCTTTTCAGATGTAATGATATGAAATAACTTACTCTGTCCTGGTGAACAAGGTATTCCCCCTCACTCCCTGCCCCACTTAGGATAGATAGTGGTGGTTTGTATTTTTTTTTACCCCTGTTGCCTTTTTTCTGAGTTAAATGTCATTATTATATACTCTGGTTCTTCTCAGTGTTGATTCATGCAACACTTCTATCACACTGGTAGCATGCTCTTCTGTGAATTGCCTTCTAGTTCCAGTATCACTTTTCTTGTTGAGTTACCAATTGCAGTGTTGGTTAATCGATCCTGGATAAATAAATAATCTACATTTTTCAGTCCTTAGTGTTAATAGTTACATTGCTTAAACAGCAATTAGACTCTTACCTTCTGAGGTTATTCCTCCCTACACCAGTTTTTCCACTGATGCAATACTACTGACTTAGACATCTTGATCTTGATGTATGCAAGTTTGTGTCACCTATATGGGCAGAAACATCAATTAGAAAAAAATATGCAGTTTCTGAAAGTCCTCTCTGCAAAGAAGTATCGACCAAACTTCTTGGAGTACTTAACATTCATATCACAAACAGATGATTCCATGGCTGAGTCAACTTGGAGGGGAGCTTCATGAGCGTGGGCCTTAAATAGGCTGGCCACGGGGGTTCTCATCGATTTCTAATATAGTACTGCAAATACCTATGAGTGCTTAAACTTAGATTCATATTCACTGGCATGATTCATTGCATATTCAAGATTTGGTGCAATGGTGATTTTTTTGCCTTTTATCTACCTAATCAATGCATCTGAAAATTCATTTCACTTTCAATTTTCCTTGATCTTAACTCACATAGTATAAAAGAACAAAATAGTCATGAATACCTTAATAAGACTGGTTATAAATTAAGATTGACTTACTTAAATTTTAGCGTACTGCAGACACTTATAATAATTTCTGCATTTTAAAACAGGATTGGTTTTTGAAGAAAACAGTTCTCTTGTGACGGTCCTTCACTGTAAAGAAAACACAGTATTCATATAATTCACAAACACCTCTTTAAATAGCTTCAGCTTTAAAGAGTTTTCACATTTCATTTTCAGTCTGAACTGTAGCAGCATCCACATTCAGAAATGTCAGCATGAATTTGTCTCCTAAATTAATTTAATTATCTAAATATCAAAAGTAATTTCACACCTGCAACTCCTATCTAATTCACAAAAGGCAACAAACTATCCTGCCACAGTCTTCCAAACAAACCATGGGGTTTGGGTCCAGCTGAAAGTGTTACGTATCCCAGAGTTTTTCTCAGTCTTCCTTTTCTTGTCTTAGCAGGTTTGGTGGCTATACAATAATGTTACTTTAACACCTCAAAAATGGGTATATAAAATACCCCCCATATCACAGCATCTAAAGAAAAGATACCATCTCAAACTATACGAGTACCCCATTTGAAATAATGGTTGGCAGACAGAACAAAAATTGTACTAATTTTTTGCTTCATCCTGAAAGACCAAGTGCAGAGATGTATCATGTCACTGTCATAATGTACCATTTTAATTGTGGTGCTCAACAATGATGTGGTACTGTTATGACTGCACTATAAAAGGCTTTTCTGATACTTTCCTATTTTTAACTTTCAGTGACACTTGAAGAAAATTGAATTTTTTTTTTAAAACAACGTTTTCATAAAGTAAAAGTGAAAAGGCGGCCTTGGCTATTTTGATTTTGTCTTAAGATTTTTGGGGAGAGAGGAAGAGGAGCATAATAACCGGATTTAATTAGATAAAAGGGTTGCTTAAATAAGAATGAAACAGACATCTTGTTTTGTCTGCCTTTATTATCAATAAGCAAGCACTGAGTTTTAAATAAGCAAAAGGCATATGCCTCTTCCTGATCTTGTCCCAAGAACAAATGAGTATAAATTGGCCATCAATAGAATAATCGTGAGGTTGGCAGGAATGCCTTAGCAGGGTACTTGAACACATTAACTTGTGATGTTCCATCTAAACCTATGTTTCTCTGCTAAAGGAGATGACAGGTTAATGTCCTCTACCTGTCTTGAAAAACAGTGCTCCTCCCTCTTCATTTCTGTCCTCCCCTCCCTCCCTTCATACATGCCCTCAAGCCTCTCTGCTGCTTTAGCTGGTGCAGTAAGAACTTGCCCTTCCTGTCTCAATCTATCTCAAACATTGTGCAAAGGAGTAAGTCACAACAGATACCGCCTACCTCTGAATTCACTGTGAGTGGCTCAACATTTTACGTAAATAAAATTAGCAGGACTTTTAGTACTTTAACTATCTTATTCCATGTGGGAAGACCCTTGTAAGCAGACCAAAAACTTATTTTTCCTGAAAACTGTTTATTAGAATTATGAGAGTTAAGAAGAGTCCAAAAGCCTCTTTTTGAGATGCAGTAAAATGAGGCTGGAGGAGATGCTATAAAAGCTGTGGGACTTGTGTTGCAAATAGACCAATGTAGGAGCAGTCCTGTTTTCTCCCGAATTCTCATAAAGTTTCCTGGAAGAAACTACTGTTGTCAAATGACTACCACTGTGCTGGACAAATGCTGTTTCAAAATCCATCTGTATCTGTCTCAGAACAGTGCCCACAGCTTGCCTATATCACAGATAACAATGCAGCGATCTCCAAACTAGTCCCCTGAGCCACTCTGGCTGTAGGCTGTAGCTCTGTCTAGAGTACAGGTATTAGCTGAGATCTGGAAACAGTGTAGCTGCACCAGCAGATACTTTGCACCAGGTTTTTCTGCTGCCTTTGGCTCAGGTTCTTACGGAACAAAGTTTAAAAATGTCCTTTCTTAATTTATGTATTCACCTTCCAAATTTTCTGCAAAATTGTTGAGGTTGTTCCCATGACAGTAGTAATTGCCACTTCCTGAAACAACAAGGAAGTCTCCTAAACACACCAATGCAAACTGACGCTGTTCTTAAAGGTAGGTAGGATTCAGCCACTAATACAGCAGGTACAGCTGGATGATGGACCTGTGTCTGACAGGCACAAAGGAAGCAATGGGGTAAGGGATCCAGGCCAGCCTTCTGAGTGGTGACGAGGCATAAGACTGGTTTTGTATTTTATTTTAATCAGGATTCCTCCATATGCTCACCTTGGGCTGTCAGTAACACAGCATTACAGAGGTTGAAGGTGCTCTGAGTTGCAAGAGAGGTCACAGGCATTTTCCTGTTTCCCTTTTGTTACTGGCTATGGTTTTCTGCTGTCCCTGCCCAGATTCCCAGCAGCCTGGCTTTTCATAGTCTTGTCCTCTTTGCAGGCCTACCAGCTCCTGGAGCCCCTTGTTTTACTCTACAGTACATGAGAAGGCAGGAGACAGAAATGAGAAGTCGATCTGATGTGTAGTAACCCAGTCAGTGCAAATTTGGCAGTAAATGCCCACAGAGATATTCAGGAGGTGCAAAAAGATGCAAATATTCAGCTCCCTGCCTAGTCTACTAAGCTTTGGAGCTCTTCCTGAGTGGCTTTCCCTGAGTTTCCAGGCTGGAGTATTTCTCAAGAAGTAAACTTGTTACATTCATACCAGCTCCCTCCTGCTGTAGCTTTGATCTGGTAGATTGGTCTGTCCTCCACTCGGTCATGCTGAAGATCATCTGATCTTTGCTGCATTACATCAAGGCTGGCTAATAAATGTGTGAAATGTGATGCCTTTTATGACACTTATAGCTGAACCTTCCTTGGCACCTTCTCTAAGTGCTGTGTAATTTCTATGTACCTCGGAGGAAAAAGTAAAAGAGAGAGAAAGAATACGAGAGACTGTTTTTCTGCCAGGATTTCTAGGAAGAAAAGTGTAATATGAATCAAGGGGAAAACCCTTTTGTTTTAAATGAAAGTTGTGAAGAGGTTGATACTGGACTCAAAAGGCATGATTATGGTCTCAGCTACACATTTTACACTGCCTCCAGCTGAATTACACATCGGTGGTACTGCTAGAAGTGTAACCAGGGCCAAGATACTGAGATCCAGCAGACTTTATTATAAATGATCCCATAGTTTCCATCAGATTACTTTGTTGTTTATCAGGACTATAATTCCAGGACTATTAATATGTTGGATAAATTTAAGGTCCATTTCTTTGACTTGCCCTTAACTCTAGAAGGATTATATAAATGCAACTAATAGAACTCAGCTTGTACTCAGCTCAGCTAGTGAAATCTGTAATAATTGTAGTTTATATTAATAATTTTATGAACAAATCATAGACCAATTTGTGCCCTTCCATCCTTTTTGAGCAAGTGAGAAACAGAATATTGCAAATGTTAAGGTATTTGTGCATTCACTTAAGTAAATTTCACGTATATTTAAAGTATAGTAAACGATTACTTTTTCAAATGCATGTTATTTTGTCTCCCTAACCATTAGTTGGCAGTGAATGCCTTTAACAAAAATACCATGAACTTCAGTTACTAAAAGTCAAATGTAATAATGTTTTGTAAACAGCAGGAAAAATTTGACAGGACATTGTTCTGAAAACAAACTTCAAAGGCTAGAACAAATCTACCTATAATTACAAAACCTGATATTCAATAATAAGGAGGTGATTTCAGTCAGTCCTTTAAGTATTTTTAAAGATAAATCCATAGCCTTGTGTAGAATCCAAAATTCAATACTCCTCAGTTTTACTGGAAATTTTAGTCTGCTAGCTGAAATTTAGGTGTTCTTTTTGTTGGAACCCCACTTAAATTAGTAAGTTTTATAATAAGATATTGTTTGCATGGATAAAAATGTATAGTTACTTTTTAAGGGGAACTCTTGGAAACTGTTGTGTTTGGTATACATGTTGTTTGTTTGTATTTCTACCTAATATTTACTTGTAAAAGAGCAAAACAGTAACAAATTACACTTTTATTCTTTGGATTAGAACAAAAGTTCTGTGCATTGTTTCCACTCTTGATCTAGTCATGCTCCTGACAAACAATGTACACTTGCGTAGATGTGCTTCTTTTTGTCCCGATTACACTTTTGTTGAAAAGAATGGATGTCAGTGTGATCAACAACTGCTTTTGACAGTCCTTCAAATAGATCTAAAAATTCATTGCACAGGCTCAATAATCTGTAGTTTACAGTATATGTATTACTCATTGCACCACATGATTGGTATCATTGGTTTTTCTGGGCAGTTTACTGTTGCTTTGGCTTTGTTGTTAGTGGCAAGTTGTAGGAGTCTTTTATTTGCATTTACTATTATGAGAGTCAACATCTTCCTGAATGAATGAGTTCAAATTATAAACAAGATAGAAAAATGAGAAGAGATGTTATTTTATAGTTTAAAGGAACTCAATTCCAGTAGAAGCCAGCATCAAACAGATGCTTTCAGTCAGGCAGTGTTTTGTGTCCAACATTTTTCTTATCACTAAGAGCATTAGTGCATACCTGAGATACAAAATCAGCAAGCAGACCTAAAATTGGATGTTAACACCATACTTTTCACCCACAGTGTCCTCCACAGTAGTCTTCCATCAGGCTCAAATAATCAAAAGGTATTTGTTGTACGTGTTATTATAGATGACTGTATTTGGCTTGAAGGAGGTCTTTGGGATGAGTTGTATACACCTCAAGGCTTTCTGGATGCATATAGCATAGAGGAGTTGCTAATCCGATGCACATAATGTGTTTTTCATAAAGGCTTAGGGCAGAAATAAAGTAAACAAGCAAAACTTGCAGTGCACCAGCAACATCAAACAGACCTACATAAATTAATAGACTACAAGCCCTGGTATGTCCAGGTGTCATAGTGGACAAAAGCTGAAGAGATGTGCCAAGAGATATGCCCTACACCATCTGTCATGCAGGAATCTCTCATACAACTTCTATTCATTCATGGCAGGGACTAGCAAGAGGCATGAAGTATCTTTTGGGTTTGTTTGGTTGGGGGTTTTTTGTGAGTGCTTTATACTTCCCTAGGAATAATAGAGAGTATTTCTAGACAAATTATTTTCTAGTTTTTAAAAAAAGAACTTTGATAAAGGGATTTCCTTCCCAATACTTATAATGATAGGATCTCTCAGAATACTGTTCACATATTTAAAGACATGGAAAAATGGCAATAAATCCTTCATATTTGTATATACAGTATACATTCTTAGACAAATATGCTTAGTCACTTGACTGAGAAAAGAGAAGTTAAAAGAAGCAAACATGATGCCCTGACTTGCACAGTACAGTGCCAACTCACATTTAGAAATGTTTCAGGCCATCTATAGTTACCCAAAAGACTGGAGCAGAGAATATTCTGACAAGTAAGAAAGACAAAGGCAAAGTGACAATTTTCATCTAGTTTATTCAGGAATTACTTCTGGAACACAAACATCAAAACAGTGCATGAAATCAGTGTGAATTAGGCACCTAAACTGCATATTAAAAATTGACAGATCTGAGACATTTCTGATGAGTCCACCTGCCTATCAAAAATCCCATCCTGGATATCTAAGCTTATTCAGGGAGACCATTTTCTGGAAATCAGAAAGGATTCCTAATTTGTGGCTGTAAGTACTTCAACGTACTCTGCCTCGTAGCTCCCTGAGGTCTCAGTCACAACTGAGTCCTGGTGCTAGTTCTCAAAAAACCTAAAATATAGGTTTGTTCCCTGCTCTGAAGTGTCTAAGCAGATGAACTGTGAATAAAGTGAGGTCAATATGAAGTAAGTTCATTTTTTACATATTGGATGTGTGTTGTTATGTTTGTTTATGCAATTATTATATATGCTTTCTAGTGGCACCAGTCAATAGCATTATACTAGGACTATGTCCATCTCCAGTCTTGAGACTCTATGGCCAAGACCACGTCCTACTGCTAGTAGTGTATTGGTAACAGACAATGATTGGTTGTGTCTTTTTGGTTAATGCCAATGTTAAGCAATACCAGTACCAAGATCAATACTGTAGGAACATTGCTATTAGCTGACTGCCCTTTGGATATTGAGCTCTTTGAGGGTGGCAGTTGTATTGGGTCTGGCTGAGATGGAATTAATTCTCCCCATAGCAGCCCTCATAGTGCTGTGTTCTGCACCGGTAGCTGGAAGGGTGTTGATAACACACCAGTGTTTTGGCTACTGCTGAGCAGTGCTGGCACAGCATCAAGGCTGTG
>JANZLQ010000030.1:15114068-15143984 GCA_026212715.1 Elanus axillaris
CCCCCCCCCCCCCCCCCCCCCCCCCCCCCACAACCTGAGTTTGACAAAGAACTCTCCTGACTGCAATGGTGAAAACAATGCAGGTAAACCCAACTGCCCTCTGCCCTACTTCTCCTCTGCTGTAAGCAATTAATTCTCCAGCAAAATAACCAGAGGGAGCACCTTTTCCACAACATTGCTATTTTCTAAAATCTGCATTGGCTTCGTCCTTACATTGACATTGCAACCATCTGGTATGAACGGTTTGATATGAAGTGGGGCAAATCCACCCTCTAGCTGCTAAAGAAGTACTTTAGTGAACCATGATAGCTTTCCATTTTATTTTTTAAAAGTCTATATGCTTTAAATGGGGGAGAGCAAAAACGATTTGGAAATGTCAGAGCTGGACTTAACTTCAGCTCCATTTGCAGCCATGTAGAATAAATTCAGGTATTTTAAGATTCCCGTCTCAGTTGTTATTAAAACAACTGACATATTTAGCCTCATAAAAGCTTGCAAGATTAAAAAGCAATACAAATAAAAAAACCACCCCACAATTGTTGTTATCTTCTAGGCTGAGAACCAAGGCACAGAAATGGGTGAATCCAAAGTCAGAAAAACATCTGTGGCTAGGTTATCGCCCTAATCTCTGGATTACTCTTCTATGCCTGTCTGTCCCAAGGTACTGACATCCATGACAGGAAAAGATGTATTTTCTTGGTAACATAGGTGGGTTTTTTCCTTTGTAAATCTCTGTTGCACAGAATATACTAAGCTTGGGGATAATAGCTGAGCGAGGCATGCAGCAGGCCAAGGGCAAAACTGAGACAGTGACCTATATATTCTGGGATTCATCATTCACATGTAATGAGCCAGAGCATTTGCTAGCATCTTGGAGCAAGGGGTCTGGTGCATAGTGTCCCACTGGCATTCCTTCCTCTGAGAAGCTCAGTAAAAGAGATGGGAAACTTCTGCCACATCTTCCAGTCTTACTGGGAGAAAGAAATAAAAAACCACACAAAGATGGCCCTACTAGATGAGACTGAAAGGCCAGCTTTCAGCCTATTTAAGGAGCTGGTAATGGATGTTTAAGGAAAAAGAATAAACAAGGTAAATATGCTCATCCTGTGGTATACCTTTCCATCTTCTAACAATAGGTGATGAGGGATTTTTGGATTTGTGGCTTACATCCAAGCTGTCACATTTAACAGGGCTCAGTAGACCTTTCTATGAATTGGTCTAGTCCTTTTTAATCAGTTTTTCCTTTTGACCTCCACAACATCCTGTGTCAATGAGTCCCACTGCTTCATGCTGCAGTCCGTGGAAAAACACTTCCCTTCGTGATTTTTTAATCCTGATAATTTCCACTGGGAACCTCTTGCTTCTTTCTTTTTCTGAGGAACAATGAATAGTTGTTCTCCTTGCCACTTTAGATATTTCAGTTATCAGATAATCTCCCTGGGTTGTGTTTTCTCTGGACTGAAGGGTCTCAGTCTCTGTCTGAGTGAAACCTTTCCATGTTTTGATCATCCTTTTTGCCCTCCACTGTTCCTTTTCTAGTTCTGCTATAATATTTATGGGTTGGAATGATCAGAATTACATTTGCTATTAAGGCTACGAGAGAACCATGGATTCATATAGTGGCATAAACCTGGTTTCTGTTATATTATTTACTCCCTGGTAATTCTCAACTTTCAGTTTATCCTTCTGACTAATGCTAGGGATTCACATGATATTTTCTGAGAAATATTCACAGAGGAAGGAGGAAGAAGGCTTCCCATGATCTATACCCCCTAAAGACAAAGCAAATTCATTTTAACACAGGAAGAAAACATCAGTATGTTTTTCATGGCTTTAGCCCTTTCACTGCTGGCTGAAGGAAGGTAACCCTTGCCTCATCCCAAGATTTGGAGGGGAGTGAGGGATCATGGATTGAGGGATATTGCAGATCAAGAAAGTCCCACTTGGGAAAAGCAGATGGAATTAATGGCATTGCAGCACAAGAATTTCGCTTGAAGGCTGGGAATAGGAAGAAAATGTAGACTGGGTGTGGAGTAGGGAGACAGGACCAGAAGAAGAGCTATGGGTTCTTTGTCTCACTTGGAAGGAAAAGCAACTGGCTTAGGTCATAGCATTTTACATGGTGAGATTGGGCAGGGATTGAATAGATTACAGGGCTGTGGTATTGCAAAAGCAAGGGCAGGTGTATTGATGGTTTATCTGACACTGATTGTGAACAAGAGTTGGGAAATTCTCCAGTGGCAAACAAAAAGCTTGTATACTTTACAGCTGACTGGAAGTGTAACTTATTAACCATACTATTAAAATATGATTTAAATACTGGATAGGATTCTGGTGATTTGATTTTATCAATACTGATGGGATTTGTCAGTTAACCTGGTGTCCCTGCCCAACTATAATTTAAAAGCGGGGCTTTCTTCCAGCTGTTTCCCAGGCTAGCAGCAACATGAGACTCATTCATTGTAATTCGTGGCTGCACAGATGATTGACCTTGCTATCAGAAGGTGATCATGAAGCAGGACTTCCTTGGCTGGTGGTAGGTCACATCATTACCTCTCTTCTAGCCTCCTTAGAAGCCCCCCAATAGAAGGGGACCACAATGGGAAGTACAGGACAAACTGTGCTGCGATGTGCCCAGACCACTCCTCTGTGACCCAGAGGTGGCAGGTGTAGGGCAGGCCATGCTTTATCTTTGCCTCAGGATAAAGCAGCTCATCAGCCAGCCCAGGGCAATGGAAGCAGAAAGGCAATGTAAAGCCATCTTCATTTTCCAGTTTTGCCCTACTGTCCTGGCCTTAAACCATGACTACTACTGATGTCTGTTTTGGGAGAGGAGGGTGCTGTGCCAGAGGAGGATCAAAGGTTTCCTCCTGCAAGTTTGTCAATGCCCTTTTATTTTCTTCACCAAGGACTGTAGAGATGAGCATTTCCTGCACTCAGCAGCTTACCCTGTCTGCCTTGAATGAGTCACGTAATGCTGCTCCCTGAGCTTTCTTGCAAGGTGTGGCAGCATTGTCATCAGGACATCCAGACATTCTCCGTAGCTCTCCTGTAATTTATGCAACAAACTTGCAGTAAATCTACAATTCTTTTCACTATTAATAACTGTCTTGGGGGAAAAGGACATTAAATGAGAAGTCATTATTGCTCATCTGTATGTGCATGGAGCTGTTCAACTGGGATGTGTGCTCAGACAAGGAACATTTGAAATGCAGGAGGCAAACGCTCCTGGCCTGACCGCATTTTTAGCACAAGCTCTGAATTCCACCCTTAGTTATAATGGTGCCACACCATTTCCACCTCATGAATTGGGATAAGAGAGCAGAATCCAGCCCTTAAAATAGCATATGATAGCCCCGTTTCTACAAGGTGGTTAGTGCAGGAGATATGGCAGCAACCATTGCTAGGGAAATGTTGAAGTGCAATTTGTGAACTGCCACAGCTCCTGCTAGCTTGAAATGCTACCAACAGAAGGGTTTCATCTGCAGTGCCTGGAGCAGAAGGGACCTAAAAAGAAAGTGGCTGGTAGGAGAGGTTTTGTCAAATTTGTAAAGAAATGTATCTTTGTAAAGAAATGAACAGTTCATCACAATTGTAAAGGTACAAAAAGGACTATTGGCCCAGCAGCAGGAAACCCATGCTCCCCTCTTTACAGCAACCATGTCACCTAGACCCTTGGCCCCTCGAGCCCAATCTGCAGCTGTAGCCACAGCAAAGCTAAAGATCTGAGGTGAACTAACACTGATCTCTAGTTCGGGAAGAGCATTAACCTCCCCAGACACTCTAGGACAAATCCATCCCTGGTGTGACATCATTTGAGTTACACCAGGCTTAATTTTGGTCCAGATATCTGCACTGGCTTTTACAGCAACAAAACTTTCCCCTTACTTCCAAAGTAAGGGTGGTGAAATGAATCAGGTCAAAGGAGACTAAACAGTGGATAAAATGCTTGATCCCAGTTAGGAGTTTTGCCTGCTCGGGGACGGGGTTTGGCTGTCTATGGTAACCATGGGGTGGTTACGATGTACTCCAGACATTGTATAACTGCTGTTTTAATTTACTGCGAATGTTATTCAAAACTGAGGATTTAATTCTTCTAAACATTAAAGTTTACAGCTGGGTTAACCTCCTCTTCATAAGTCACTGTATATTATTTTCACATAAGTAATCTTATTTTTTTGCTGTTCACAAGTTTGGTAGTTCTTCTTCTCTCTTAACTGTTTTTAGATTTTTCTTTTCAACATGCATTTTATGTGCATTTACACCCTTAATCGCCATAAAATTTTCCAAGTACACCATCAAATCCTCTGAAATCTCCAGGCATCAGGTTAAATTTCTGGATTTGTTCTTAGATGGAGTACCAGCTTTTCATCCCATGTCAAAAGACAGCATATAATCATCCCATTAGAGCAGGAACAGGTTTTTAAAATTCTGACTCTTAAAACTTCTTACACTGCCTGTGTTTTGCTGCATTCCAGATTTAAATTCTTGACAATTCAGTCTTGTAGTAAAATTGATAATTACAAATTTGACTCCAGATTAATTTAATTAATTACTTGATTATCATAGTTACAAACAGTTTTTTAAACTATTTTTAAAAACATTCTCTTCTGTAAAAGGTACTTGGAGATTTTCCCCATATACTCTTTCTTTAAACCCATTCTGTCCCCACTCTTTAACATCTTATTTTCTTGCTTGCTCTGCTGGATCTTATTCTTCGCTTTTGCAGTTCACTCACCTGAATTCTGGCCACTGGACCAGGAAGTGTAAAGATGCACAGCTGCAGCACAGATAATTTATTTTTCCACTGGGTTTGTTTACTTTACCATTACCTCTTTGCTCTTGACTTGCAGAGGTACAGATTTCACTTCAAAGAGCAGCACCAGGAGGTAAACTGTCTTTAGTTTAAAGGTAGACAGATGGCTTTTAGTGCTGTCCCTATTGGCATGTGAAGGTCAAGCAGGATTGCTTCTTACTTCTGCTGACCTATTCCATCTCTTGAATTTTGTAAAAAAAAATTATGTTTATTATTCAAAAGAAAGAATTCAGTTCAACTGAGGTCTGTTATCTGTATCAGATGTGGCAGCTTAACTGTTAGTAACAGTGAAAACTTTCTTGTCATTAAAGTCCTTAAATGGATTCTGAATACACAGAAGTGGCAAATCTGTTGAGAAAAAAAGGATTTATGTAGAGTTTACTAAGAAAGGTAATCCACCATCATTGTGAAAGAAAGGAACCAACTAGTCAAGTTCAGAAACAGTAATATAACCTACCTACTTCAGTTATATTTAAATAATGTGGTTTGGATTTGTCATGATTTTATAATAGTAGATAATGTGACCATAATTTTCTCAGTTCAAGTGTCCTGTTAAGATCTGCAGGATTTGTTAAGATACTTCTTTTTATTTCACAGGTATTTATGTTTCTTAAACACTTCATAAAGAAGGAAGAATGACTCATTTTCACAAGTGCACATAGTATTTAGAATATTATTATATTTACATTTGTCTCCCTTTGGCAGAAAAATTACAAGATTGTAAACTACATTACCTTAAAGCCTCTTCACTAGACCTGAGTGAATTACTGTAGCTAAGATTCCCTTCAGAGAAGACAGTAGGAGTAATACTAACGTGTTTCACAAATTTGCCAAACTTTTAATTGAAAGTAAGGCAATGTTTTATTTCAATATCCTTAAAACACAATGTTAAAACTTGTCTCTTGGAATTTTAGTAAATGTTATGAAAGATCCTTCTTTAAAAAAACAAAAACTTAATGCTGAAACAAAATCTTATTTGCCTGAAAGGAATCTGGTTTTGAGTGTATGAAATCCTGTTTTAAAAGTCCTTTTGGGCTAGCTCATAATTTAATTTCTTAGGTTTTTTGTTTATTTGTTTTTCCTTTCCAAAAGTACCGGTAACATGAGAAAATAAACTCTTGGTGAAATTCTACTCTTTGGATTGCCAATGTCAGCTAAAATGGACTCCTTAAAAATGCAAGTAACTATCTTGTATAGATCAGTGATTATTTTTTTTTTCTCCCGGTTATCAGCAGCGTTCAATGCTTGGCACTTACTTACCCATCTTTCATCTTCAAATGCATTGCCTAAACATACAAATGGAACCGATTTAAATCCTTTACATAACCACAGCTGTAGCATGTGAGACTGTGCTAATGGAAAGGAGGAGGGAATGGGCCTACAGCCCTGTTACTTCTCCCAATAAACCCAAACCTGCAACTTTTGTGTGAAGGTCTAAAATCTGTTAATGAAGGTACTGACTCATCTGTTCTTGAATCAAGCCTTCAAATGAGTTTTAGTGCTCTATAAGTGCCAAGAAAAGAACTTTGTCTATTCCAAAGCAATGCCCAAGCTCTGTTTCTTCCAGAGCTCAAACAAACTGAAAAGCATTTCTGTGAAACAGCAGATGGAGAATTCTGGGTAATGATGGATGAATAAATATGCTCCGCATCCTGCTTTCCTTCAGAATTCCTATGTACAGTACATTGTAGAGAATATTTACATTTCAATACGCAGATTGCTTCCTCTGCTCTTTCAAAGCTGTGTTGTTTGAGCCCTGGAGCTGCCCAAAGAGGGCTTGGGCTTTAGTGGGGATGCAAGTATGATTTAAAAGAGGGAGGTTTGTTTTATTCCCTTGTCCCAAAACTGTCAGGAATATAACAGTATAACTCCTTTGCTAAGTGAATAGTCAAAGATGCCTCTTTCTTGACAAATCTTCTTCTGAAAGCCATGGCACAATAACACTACTTGAAGTTATTTAATTTATTAATAAGAAATATGACTTCATGTGTGACAGATATGAGTTGATGCTTTAATAATATATGCTACTGGATGCAAAACAATGAAATATCTCTACTGCCACCTTTTTGATTTTATTGGAAGAATATAACCTTGTGTTAGGGTGATCTTTTACTTATTTGTTACAGCATTAGTCAATTCACTGAATAGAAAGAGAAGGGAAAGCTAAGACTAGGTAATATCTTGGATTGGATTTGTTTGCAGAGGTTTACAAACTCACATGAAGAATGTCGTGGTTACTTAAAAATATGTGCAAATGGTGTTGAACAAATCTATTGTGAAAACCTCTCAAACAATGTGACTAACTTGTATGTCTTCTAAGTAGTCAGTAACACAAGGTGTGTGGATATGCATTTGTCACTTATTAGACTGATTAGATCTTGTTAATGCTTCTGCATTATAGAAACACTGATATTACATGCTGGGGTAGAGGGTGTGTCTATATACAAGAGTGCATTTCTCTGGGAAAAAAGCAAATGTCCTGAAGAATTTATGATCTGGGAGGCCAAATTTAATATTGGAAAAAAAAAAGGCATGAAGATGGTGTTAGAACAAGACAACAGAGAGAAAAACACATAAACCCATCAACCCTATGCCATCACGAATTAACTGTGTTAAAATGATGCAATGTTTTAAACATGTTTTAATTTAAAATAAAAAAGGAGAAAGAAAAAAGAAAAATCTCCATCTCCTCATCCCCAATGACTCATGAGCCATTGCTCCCTGGAACAGCACAAACACGTCAGAACTGGCACAGAACTCCAAGGGGGAGCACAGGTTGCGTGAAGGAATAACACGGGAGAAGCAGCATAAAGTTAGTTTTATGCACATAGATGAAATGTGCATAAAATAAATGCAGCTGTGATAGCTCTATTTATAGTTCTTTTAATAAAGAACTAGTTTAGTTTGATAAGTATGGAACCCTTTGAAGTTATTACTTAGTATGGGCAATATTAAAGAGGATGAACCTCTCCTACATCCAGTAGTCATAGTACCCTATGTGAAAGACAGATAACTCTGAAAACTCATCCGAGACTGAAGACTTCTGAAAACACTGTCTTTTAATTTTGGAATAAAAAGGGGAACCAGCCTAAGCATTATATAAAATACAAAATTCCCAGATAATTTTTAGCTCATAGTGAGCAGGTATGCTAGATGTTGGGGCTGAATCCAGAGCATTTTCAAGTAAATTAAAATATTGTCATTGTCTTCACTAGTGACTGGGTTAGGATTTTAAGAGACTTTAAGGATTGGGAGAAAGATAAGCTTTTCATTATATTCATTAGATTTCCATTATCAGTTACTGAAATCACTTAAATCTCTGAGTATCAGTTACACCTTTTTTAAATGGCTATAAGAACCTAAGATTTCCCTTTCCATTCTCTGCATCTATCTGTTTGATCTATTAACATTTCAGGGAAGTTTATTATTTTACATAAATCCAATATAAAACTCAGGAGGACTTTTATGCTGGCCATGGCATCCCAACATAGCTGACATGCTGTTATTCTACTCTGTACAGAGATATAATGCTTAATAAAAAATAAGGGAGACAACCTTTATGGGGTCCCATACAAGGGAGTGAGAAGTAGGTACATGCTATATTCCTCACATTAGAAGTGGTTAGCTTTTAATGTTGGGGTGAACAATTAATTTCACTGAAGTAGCTTCTGTGTTGAAATAAAAAATCCTTCAGAAATGTTTGAAGGATACGAAATCTTCTTGTTTCTGAATATGTTTCAGAAACATATGTTTCTTTCTTGTTTCTGGCCACTGTCATAAGAGACAACAAAAAATGTTTTTACAAATATGTTAACAATAAAGAGAGCCAAGGAGAATAGCTATCCTTTATTGGATGCAGAGGGGAACATTGCCATCAAAGATGAGGAAAAGGCTGAGGTACTGAATGCCTCCTTTGCCTCAGTCTTTAATAGTGAGACCAGTTATCCTAAGCGTACTCTGCCCCCTGAGCTGGTAGACAGGGACAGAGAGCAGAATATACCCCCCATAATCCAGGAGGAAGTAGTTAATGACCTGCTACACCATCCAGACACTCACAGGTCTATGGGACCAGATGGGATCTATCCAAGAGTACTGAGGGAGCTGGCGGAGGTGCTTGCCAAGCCACTCTCCATCATCTGTCAGCAATCCTGGTCAACGGGGGAGATCCCAGATGACTGGAGGCTTGCCAATGTGACGCCCATTTACAAGAAGGGTTGGAGGGAGGATCCAGGGAACTACAGGCCTGTCTGCCTGACCTCGATACTGGGGAATATTATGGAACAGTTCATCTTGAGTGCGTTCACATGGCATGTGCAGAACAACCAGGGGATCAGCCCCAGTGGGCATGGATTCATGAAAGGCAGGTCCTGCTTGACCAACCTGATCTCCTTCTGTGACAAGGTGACCTGCCTTGTGGATGAGGGGAAGGCTGTGGATGTTGTCTTCCTGGACTTCAGAAGGCCTTTGACACTGTCTTTCACGGCATAATCCTTGAGCAGCGGCAGCTCATGCCTTAGACAGGTGTACTCTTCGCTGGGTAGAAAACTGGGTGGCTGGACGAGCCCAGAGGGTTGTGGTGAATGGAGTTAAATCCAGTTGGTGGTGGGTCACAAGTGGTGTTCCCCAGGGCTCAGTAGTGGGGCCAGTTTTGTTTAATATCTTTATTGATGATCTGGATGAGGGGATCGAGTGCACCCTCAGCAAGTTTGCAGATGACGCCAAGTTGGGAGGGAGTGTTGATCTGCTTGAGGGTGGGAAGGCTCTGCAGAGGGATCTGGACAGGCTGGATCGATGGGCTGAGGCCAACTGTATGAGGTTCAACAAGGCCAAGTGTCGGGTCCTGCACTTGGGTCACAACAACCCTATGCAGCACTACAGGCTTGGGGAAGAGTGGCTGGAAAGCTGCCCAGCAGAGAAAGACCTGGGGGTGCTGGTCGACAGCCGCCTGAGTAGGAGCCAGCAGTGGGCCCAGGTGGCCAAGAAGGCCAACGGCATCCTGGCCTGTATCAGAAATCGTGTGGCCAGCAGGAGCAGGGAGGGGATTGTTCCCCTGTACTGGGCACTGGTGAGGCCGCACCTCGAGTGCGGGGTTCAGTTTTGGGCCCCTCACTACAGGAAAGACACGGAGGTGCTGGAGTGTGTCCAGAGAAGGGCAACGGAGCTGGTGAGGGGCCTGGAGCACAAGTCTGATGAGGAGCAGCTGAGGGACCTGGGGCTGTTTAGCCTGGAGAAAAGGAGGCTGAGGGGAGACCTGATCGCTCTCTACAGCTACCTGAAAGGGGGTTGTATTGAGGTGGGGGCTGGTCTCTTGTGTCTGGTGGCTGGAGATAGAACGAGAGGAAATGGCCTCAAGTTGCATAAGGGGAGGTTTAGGTTGGATATTAGGAAAAATTTATTTCCTGAGAGGGTTGTCAAACATTGGAATAGGCTGCCCAGGGAAGTGGTTGAGTCACCATCCCTGGAGGTATTCAAAAAGCAGCGTGTAGACAAGGCACTTCAGGACATGGTTTAGCGGGCATGGTTGACAGTTGGACTTGATGATGTTAAAGGTCTTTTCCAACCTAAACAATTCTATGCTTATATGATTCTATGTATTTTCAAATTTTAATTGCACAGTTAAAATTCTGACAGTAGTTCCAGTGTTGTGCAGAACTGAAAGAAATCCCAGATCTGCATGCCAAATCATTATTTCTAATATCTTTAAGAACTTTGTTTATCCTTTTTTAACACTTGCAAATAAAATTAATTTGATAAACTAGAAATACTACATTTTATTTCAAATGGTGGGGAAACAAATTTCTGAAAAAGCAAGGTAAAATTATCTTTGTGGTGTTTAGATGTGTTAAGAGTAAAAATAGATGATTATCAAATGTTCATCAGTGTTCACTGGTTTCCATGGAACCTTTTTCAGCTAGAAGCAAAATTTTTGGTGTCCTGAACATAGTAGTGCCACTTCACTTATTGGCAAAAGGCATTGCATTTCTGCAGTAAAGTTGGAGAAAGTCTTGTATGTTGCATGAAGAGCTTTTTTAAAAAAAAAATCCTGTTACTAAATATGCCTCTGATACTCAGAATCAACGAAGCATTGTGTTCTTCTAAATTTAATGATTAGTTAGGTGGAACTTCCTTTCCTGTTAATAATCTTTTTGATAGGGAGTGAAATTTCTCCAGCCTTGTTTGATGTATGAACTTCTTGGTAACAACATGAAAGAACTCAGTGCCTGTAAAACCAAATTGGCCCCTTTATTATGAGAATTATTTATAGAGATGTTGCAGCAGAAGCTCCAAACTTCTCATTGCAGCTGAAGCCTTCCCTACTGCAACTTCTCTTCTGAGTTTCAGAAAAGTTGCAACAATCCTGATTCTAGAACTGCATATTTACATTTGAATTGAAAATTAAGTAAAATGTATAACCTATGAAATTGGAGGATTTTTTTGTGAAAAAAATATAAAAGTCATTCTATTAACTCCAACAAAGGTACTCCTGCCTTGTATCCATGTATAAAAGGGCACAATTAGCTTTGGTTAGAAATGCCCTGGATGTGATGGCTGCATCTATCCTGCTGACGAAATTATTTTTTTCTTTTTATCCTAAATAAAAACTTAAAAGATGGCAAATGTAAAGGAATAGACCAATACTTTATAACAACAGGGCCTGCTTTCCAGAGCTGGTAACTATGTTTATTTCTAATTGAGACCATTTAGCTCTTCTGAAAATTGGTCATTGTCTTTAGCCATCTAAACAAACAGGACTGATTTACAGACCTGTGATATTAAGTATCTGGAGTTTCTATTGATTTCATGTCTGAAAATCGGACCTTTTTTATTCAGCTGCTAATTGAAGCTAAGCCACTAACTTAAAGAGCTCTAGTTTAAAAATTTGGCTTTGGCTTTTGAATACAAGTGGTTTTTTTTAAAGCTGAAATAAAAATTTCAGAGAAATTGGGGTATCCTGGATTATTTAACTGTATGTCTCAAATATTTCTTTTTGGTTACCTTCAGTCACAGTTCTGCAGTGTTTTAAACAGGTGTATGTATTGACTTACACAAAATATGACAAAAATATCAGGGAGATTTTCCCAGGCACAAAACATTTCATAAAAGTTTGAAAGTGTCAACATATTTGAAAATACATGGAAAGAGAACAGGTTTATACAATACAGACACTGCTCTGGAGGCTTCTTAATAAAGCATTAATGTCTCAAGATGTTGTTCTTCACCATAATTTACATGCAAGTTTTCAAAGTATCTGTACCTGCTTCCTAATTATTGAAGAGTCAAGGCAAATGTTTTCAGGAACAAAAATGTTGGTCATAGTATGTTGTCTTGAATATCTGCTTCCAGAAATAATCAAATGTTTTACATTAAAAAGCTGGTCTCCATGTGTTTCAGAATGTTTATTTGCCAAGTACTGAATATGCATTTTAAGACTTGTTTAATTTGAACTGTGTCTTTTAGATACATAATGGTATTAAATAGAAAGACCTATGTTAATACAACATTCGGCTGAAATAATTTAGTTGGTAGATGTAAAAATTAGTGTTTCCCATAATATCAGCATATACAAAATTCATGATACAGTAGCCATATGTCTTATGGAATAGATTAACAACAGTGGTGAGCAAGACATTTAACCCAAAAGACAGAGAGAGAAAATAGCTGGTGACATGACCTAATCCTGCAGCCAGATACTTATGCTTGACTGCATAAGCAGTTATTCCTGCTCGTTTAAATGGAGCTACATAATGACACATGGAGAGACCTTTCTCTATCAGGATACAGCCCCAGAGTTTGTCTGTCTTCTCTAGGTAATTTCCCATTTCTTATTTCTATATTTACATTTATTAATCTTTAGATCAATCCTACGTAGTAGGGAGATGCTATTATTCTTGTAGTTAAGGATAATCTTACAGATGAAAATCTAAGAAACAGGGATTCTTTAGGAGGGGAAGAAGGAGAATTCATCTTGCCTCTGAAAACTGGCTGTCTCTGTGGGCTGGTCATCTAGGCTTGTACCATGCTTCAGTAGGTTAGTACTAATCTCATCCTGTGACACGCAGGAATAAACTTTGTGGAGGTGCTGGTCTCTCTTCCCTGACTTTAAAGCAGCACCTAGATGACTTTTGTATACCAGATACTAGATTTTTCAAAGTTTTTAAATCAGTTGAGAAGAATCCTTCTGAAATAACTGATCTAAGGTTGCAGAGAAAATTCTGTGGTGCCAGATCTTGTCTCCTAGAAGATCATGTTCTCCCCCTTGGATGCTATGATCTGTCTTAAGGATGGCCACCTTAAGTGATGTTCCTGTCACTAATGTTTAGCATTTCCTGAGACTGTCTGTGGTTGTAACTATGCAAATTTCATTGAGGATTTAATAATAGACTAACCACATGTGTGTGGGGGAGAAGGGCACATAGATTTGTTTTTCTCCTTAATGCTGGATGTTTGGATGTTTGGATAATGACTTACCCAAAAGTTCTTCAGCTTGAAGAACTCTCTGGTCTGGTGCTTTCTCTTTTCCAGAGGATTTGAAAGCTTAATAGCTATTCAGCTAATAAGTGTTATATTTCCGGTTCAAATATGGGCTAAGGAAAAGGCTTTTTTCAAAAGCACTAGTTATTAGTCTTGCTCTACTCCTACTGAAGAAGAGTGCTTAGTAACTTCAATGAGAGAAATGTTAATTCATTTTCAATAAGGATTTTCAGCTGTTCCATGCTTCTGAGTTGAGCATGTAATTTTTGTACCCACGTGGCTGTTAGTTTAAAATGGTGGGGGGTTTGGGAAAGACATTTTTGTGCATTTGCTTTTGCTGAAATAAATAAATAAACTTATTGGACATTTATTGATGTAAATAACAATATTCTGTGTCTAGACAAGTCTTTTGCAAACCACATATCCAGGTTTAGCACACAATATGTCCATAGTTTTCTGTGTTACCTCCACAACAGCAGATTTTTGGGCTAACAGTTCTCTGGTTCAAAACCAAGCATTATTTTTAAAACAAACAAGAATAACTCTGTTAAATACAGTGCACCTAATCTAAAGCCCACTGCAGTTATTGTGGGTATTTCCATTAATTCCCCTGGGCTTTGGATTAGATTGCAGGTTCTGTGAGTTTCAAGAAACGCTCTGTTCAGAAGTGTGTGAGTAAAATAACTCACAAATACTAATGTGTTTTACTGTAGCTTCCTTTTCCCACACATTTGAATACTCCCTCATAGCTCTCCTCTACAAAAATAGACCACCACCAGGCAGAAATTAAGAATAAGAAGTTTCATTTCAAGAAGTGAGTGTTTTCAGAAAGCTATGAACACATTAAGGTAGTGTCATAACATGGAAACTATCTTGCAACCTGAACCACAGTAGTCACTGATGTTACCTGCTATAATTAACTTAGCAAAGTGAGTTGAAATGCTTATTCACTTGGACACTTCACAAAACCTGACTTAAGCATCAAATTAAGTAGGCAAAATAACTTTGCAGTTTGCTTTCATGATGATCTCAATATTACCAAACTGATGCACTGCAGCATGTTTTAAATTCCCTTTTGTGTCTGCAAAGTCATATCCTTTATTAAAGACTAATCACTAGCCAATTTGATTTGAAGAACATACAACAACAAATGAGCATCTGGAAAGAAAATATATAAATGTTGACTTTGAAATAGATTAACCAAATAAACCCGAAATGATAGAGACATTCTTTGTCTATAATAACTATTCACACTCTGAGATTAAGTCATAACTGATTATGGAAAAACATATATCCTAAAAAAAATCAAAGTAGCATTTATAGTTATGATATGCTCTCACATCTTAATTCCAATGTGTGTCTTTCAATGTATGTCTATGACTCCTGTAATAGTGATAGGGAAACTATATCAGCTGGAGCATTTTTGGGACCATTCACCATTCAGATTTAGTGAAAATTCTTAACACTGTAATGTGGTCATTGCTAGTTTAAGTGGATTTCTTTCAGACATATTCCCAAAGGGGTTAGCTGAAGCACTAGTGTTTTTCCATAAAGTAGAGAAAAGATTATTTAAAGTGGTATGAACTAAACACAAAAAATATCATAGTGGCAAGCAAAAAGAAGCATCAGAGGAAGCAGCAGTTAACATTTGGTTAACTGAGTTGCTCAGCTTAGTGAAGTCTGAATGGCAGAGATCGCCTGTAATAGCACCCATGTGTGATGTACATTAGTATTGTTGAGTAGTTTAGCTAATGTGCTATTTCAAAGAAAGCTAGCAAAGATCTCTCTTAGCAACCAAGGGTGCAGTTTCACATTGCACCTAATACAGTGTGACTGCAGGCTGCTAAGAATATGAGCAGTCCCCATCCATTACCCACAGCTGTAACTTCCCACACTCTTCCTTCCTCTCAGTCTAGTGATTGCGTGGCCATAGGGTGAAATGGTTCAGCTTTCTGATCTGAGGGAAAACAAATCTTTATCTTTCTTACTGCTTTTTCTGCTTTTTCTTTTTTTTTGCTTTCCTGTGGAGGATGGATATTTGTCAGAGCAGCAAACCGAGCCAACTACACTTGCAGCTGTTTGACTACAAGAGCCAGTGTAAATGTAGGGGTGGGAACCAAGAGCTGGGCCAGGAGGGCTGTTTGAAGCGGTCCCAGATAACATACCAGATCTGCCAGTTAGGGAGGAATCAAGTTCAGACCTAGCTTGCAGCTATGCCACAATCAGTAGCTATCATTAGATGACATCAGATAAAGCTGTATTACATTTAAGTTTAAGGTCAATTTTACACTCTTTTCAGCACATTTCCACATCAGGCTACTACATACTGCTTCAATTCCAGAGAACATTCTCACATGAGAGGGCTTGTTATCATATTCTTTATCCCAAAAAGGGGACTGAAACACAGGCTTAAGTGTTTTCTTGAATCAGGGCTTAGAATCAAATCCTGCTGTAGCAGGATTGCTTACTGTTCCAGAAATATGGTTTGCCTGGCTTCTCTGATTCATCTGTGATCAGTGAGTCAGAACGGCTTTGAGAAGTGGATATTTTTTAAACGATCCAAGTTTCCTAGTTTTTAAAATGCAAAATAATTAAGATCATTGAAAAGATCTGGATCCTTCCAAATATGGCTAGCTCAGCAGATCTGCTGGTTTATGATTTCATGTGATGCTTCTGTTCCAATATGAAGTTTGAAATATGACCTGAGCGTGACAGATTTCTTCTTAATACTATCTAAAATTCCTTAAGGTCACAATGTACTTCTAAGAAAGGATAAAGGATTTGTCCAAATTCAGAACCCTTTAAGGAAGACACCACAACAGAAACACAGAAGTGTGCAGGCAAAGAGTTGAATTGGATGTCTGGTAGGATAAAGGAAATATTCCCATTTTTGCAACTGGAAGAATACAAGAGAATAGGAATTTACATAGGAAGCCTGTGGGAGAAGCAGGAATTGAATCCAGGCATTCTGAGTGCCAGCCCAGAAGTTCATCTTTCCTTCATATTCAAGAAAAAACAAGGAACAGGAAAAAATACCAGTTTTGTTTAATTTTCTGAAATTTCAAAATGTTTCCCATTCCATACAAGCCACAAGCCTTTTAAATTTTTTAAGAAAAAGCCAGTAAAAGCCTAAAGACTCTCTTCTGGCATACTGGATATTGGATGACTTGTAAGAAGTGAAAGAATTTCACCAAGAAAGCCTGACCTCTGATTTCCTCTTTCTGTTGCTTCTCTGTAACCTTCGCACCTTTTAAGGTCTAACCCTACTCTACTCACCATCTCTCAGGCACTATTTAACAGCATAACGGAGGTGCCATGATCATATGGCACAGATGGTTAAGCAGTATACTCTTGACAGGTATTGTCCTGATGTAAATGAGCTGTAGCAGCAAATCGCAACTTTTCTATCTCACATCCCATGCTGGTAGTCCAATCGCTGGACCATATGCTACCCTAGGGTAAATGAATCAGTGCTTCTCCTTTCAATCAGAGATGACATCCTTGTCAAAACTAGGAGTATAGTCTCAGTTGTCACAGTGGGGATGGTGAAAGTGGTCTATGTTAATAGGCTATGTTAATAAGCATTTCTTAGTTTTTAATAAAAAGACACTAGTACTGATGCTGGGTGCAGGGCATGGGCAGAGAGATTGCTGCCTAATTCCCCAGAATAGGTTCGAGCTGTGCAGAGTCCACATCCAGCCTGGGATATGCAGGGAGCAGAAAAACTACACCCCCATCCCTGTTGTGTGTCCTTCACACAGGAAGTTGCCACTTAAGTACTCCTTCATTTCAGAGGAATTGTAGCTGTTCATGGGCATGAAATAGCTGTGAAGAAGAAAGGAATGTGATACAAATTGTTCTATGCAAAACTCAAACTTAGCTTGTCACTGCCTCTGAGTGTGCTTCTGCAACTGCCATTCACGTAGTCCCACAACAAAATGCCTGAATTACACATTTTTACATTCCCTGGATAGCTAAACCATGCCACTGACTTCAGCTGAAGTAGGTTTGACCTCATGAATGCATTAGAAATGGTTTGTTAGGGGACTGCCAGGGGTTGCGGGAGCAGATGGCTGCTCAAACTGGAGCTTTAAGGAGGAGATGGTATGATTTGCAAATATCATTGCTCCCTGTCTTCTTCTAGAGGTTTAAGGGACCTCTATGAAAAACTATCCTACCTCTCCTCCTACTCTCTCACCCACTGACCAAAAGAAAAATAGTGAGAGATCTTAGCACAGAACAGCACACAGTGCCTGTACTACCAGAGATGCTTGCTGCAGCGGGAAAGAAAACAGAGATCAGAGAAGGAAAAGCCCAGTTACCAGAGAGACTTTGAGGAGTTAACACCAGCCAGATATCAGAAAAGCAGATCTCTAAAAATCCTCCATAGAGGTGAGGATTTGTGTGGTTAAATGTGATGGAGGGATTTAGTGGGCAGGGTCATTGGCCTAAAAAAGTAAGAGGGGTGGAAAATCTTGCAGCGAGGAACAAAGCTGCAAAATAAATCAAGATTTGATCAAGAACAAAACCAGAAGGAGTTTGTAGAGAAAAATCATAAAGGAAAAAGTAATATCATAATGAGGAGAGGAAGTTCACAGGAGGTGTAAAGAAGGCTTTTTAAATACTTTTAAATACTTCAGGCAAGATCTTAACTTCTTTGTGCAACTGGAAACAAATCCAGCAATCATCATAGGCTAAGCCCAGAAAGCTCTCTGTACCCCTGCCAACAAATTCATAATTTGAAGATTGCACTCTTCTAAACAGAAGGGTGAGGTTCTGAAGAAGGCTATAGTTTTTTTGCGGAGAGGACATAAACCAGAAATGTTTCAGGGTCCATCGCTAGCTTTGAGGGAGAAGGAAGAAGTAAACAATATTATGGCCTGCTTTAGAACAGCAAATATAAAATATAGAGTTTTCCTTTCAAATACCTTATCAAGGACACATTAAAAAAAAAAAAAGGAAAAGGAAGAGCTTAATACCTGAAGAACTGAATGTAGTTGAAATACAGTCTAGAAATACAAACTGAATCTAATGTAGACATCAAGAGACAGCACCATGACAATGCATAGGAAACTTATGGCCAAAATAAATATAAATATTAAAGTACAGGGATAAGAAGAGAGCATATTAAAAAAAAATCACAAATGTGAGTATTCAAGAGGATTTGATTAAGACTGAAGAACAATACGTAGGACAGACTAAGAAGTGGAAAGTGGAACATCTCAGGAAATAATAGAGTTACAACTGAACTCCTGGAAATGGATGTGGGAAAAGCAATTTTCTGAGGCTGAAAGGAAAGCACTGGGAAGGAGAAGGTGCAATCGTAGCAGAGAAGTGAGCCAGGATACCAGTCATCAACCAGTATATGGCCACAGGGCCACAGCTTCACCCAGATTCCCAGTCAAAAACTTTCCACTGCTCTGCTGAGAAGGGGCTAACCACCCCTCTCTAGAAAAGGACTAGGGAAATTGAATTTTTATCCATTTTCTTCAGTAAGGAATATTTGCATTTCTGGGAAGGTGACAAGGGGAAGGGATTAAACCGTCAGTGAATGCTACTTATTATATATCATATATATCCCTGATACATGGACAAGACCTAAAAAAAAATCCAGATCTTCAGTGGCTCTTTTAAAGAAAGAAATTAGTATTAAAATAAAATCCTTATTCTTGCATGTTCAATGATTTATAAATATTTGTAGCACTTGAGAGAAGAAGAGATATTCTTTGAAAATAAAAAACAATAAAATAATAGTGGTAGAATGATAGAACCAATGAAAATTACTTTTATAAATTTTTAAAGACATGGTTGAAAGAGGACTTTACAAAGACTAGAGTGGTACTCCTGCCATTGTGCCATTATAAGAAAAAAGTATTTGAAAAGCATGGGAACTGAGCTATTGCTCTTTCTTGAGTGGGAGAGAGACATGGCAATTTTACTGGCTCAATATATTGCTTGTCTTAAAAATCAAGTTGCTAGATGAAGGAGGCAGATGCTTCTGATCAAAAGTTACCTAAAAGGAAAATTAACAAAAATTTCTGTCTTATTGTTTCTTCTTTCTTTTTTCATTTTCATTGTATAGCTTTTTATATTTCTTATAGCATTTAGGGAAGAGGAAGTTACCTTCCTGGGGCAATTTTAATGAAGTCCAAAGTTCAGCTGATGAGAGATCAGGACATATGAATACTTTCCAGAGCAGGATATTTAAAAAGGTTACAAATTTCTTAAAAGCACTGGGTCTGAGTAATATTTGGAGTATGATGTATCATGATTTTAGAAACTCCACTTAATATTTCCTACCACATGATACATATCCTACAATGTCTTGAAAGATAAGACATATCCTTCAGTGTCTTGCTATATCAACTTACCACTAAATCCATAGTAGTGATCAGATGGTCTGAACACTCCCTGATAGATGTGATCTGAGAAGCAATTTGAATTCAAACAGCTGACATTCATAGAGACTGAAGGGAGTTCCTTCACATGACCAGTTAAAAGTACAAGAACTAGGGAGCAATTCTCAGAAATATTTAGGAGACAATGGTAAAAGCTATATAAAAAATGAAATGTGTGCTAGCAAGACCAAAAGAAGAGTCAAGAGGCATTGTTGCCCATAAAGCTTCCTCTCTTCAGAAGTTCAGAATCCAAGATGAACAATATTTATAAAAGCCTGTTTTGGAGAACTTAATTTTAAAGAAAGGAGTGGATATGCCTTCAAAAATCTCAGATAAGTAAGGAAGCAGTCCATGAGGGTTTAAAGGCTGAGTTTTACAAAGGCTTTAAAAAGAATTTTCACTCTGTATTAACAGTCATTTAATATGATCAAGCCAGGAGGAGATGATGCTTCCCCTAGAAAGGAGGTGGGGACAATTGTAGGATGTAAAGGGAAGAAAGAGTAGGGCAAGTACTTGTATAGATCTGTATCTTTAATAAATAGTAAAATGAAAAATTGTGCCAAAACATTGGCAGATTGAGAAATGAGTTTACTACAAGTGAGTATACAGTACCAAGTATTTGTAATCTTATTTGTTAAGATTGTTTTAGATAGATTAGTTGTGTACAGCAAAAGGAAAATCTCAAACAGCTGTATTGCATTGTATAAAAACAACATTTCTTTGTGCACCCAAAACATTGTTTGATCAAACAGAAGGGAATGTATGGAAAATATATTTTAAAAAATTGGCTTGGGAAATAAATGAAAGTTTTCTGCTTTATGCAAGAACTCTGTAACTTCAGAAAAGCAAATGGGTCTTACCTCAGATTAATTTAGTTTAACAACAGGAATCATGTAAAACAACTGGTACCAAGATATGCATTGTTGCTATTGTATTCTCCCTACAGGATCAGGTTTTGCCCTCAAAGGCGGTAGATATAGTTGTGGTGAGGCAAAAAAAACAGGCTATACATATCCAGGAAGATGAATCTGGAGTGTTAAGTTTTCTTAAGTTGAAGGTATTCAAACTGATGACAAAAATAAATGATGCTTAGATATATACTACCACTTCAGTACCATAGTATCTGTGAATTTAATTCTGTGCTCTGTTGTTCACAGCCTTACACAGCCCTGGATTTGTTGTGGACATCCACCTGTTGGTTGGGATATTGCTACGTGTGACCTCTCTGCTCCAGTAGTGAGGAAGGAGACCGGCTGGGCCAGGCTGCACCTCCCCTTTGCTCTCCTGACTTGTGGCTCTCCCAATTCTCCCAGGAAAGCATCATCACAGAGCAGAGCATTCATGTGCATAGCCACTGGAAACCAGAAGGGAAAGGCAGAGGGGAAAGGCTGTCCAAAGTTTGTTCTGTGCCTTAGCCAGAGGAAAAGAGAGGAGAAAGTTGTTTCACACTCCTGTAGCTTGAGAAGATGCTCATTCAGCCCCCACTGAGCTCGGACTACCTGGGCATGAAGGTTACTGCGAGAAGAGGAGAAGACTCCTTCCTACCACCTCTGGAACCCCACTGACATCTTATTCAAAAAGCTCAACAATGCTATGATATTGTTTATGGGGGGAAGTATTACAAAGGATTCAAATAACCTCGCAGCCCATAACTGAATATCATTGCCCTCGGGGAAGTCCACTACTGGATGGGACAAAAGACCTGAGGTTGAATTCCTAGGGTAGAAGCAAAGAAGAAGAGGCACAGATACTGAGAAGAACAGATCACATTCCTGACCCTCTGAGGCAAGTAAAAGTTCATTTTGCATTTTGCCTAACCTAGCCATTTTCTGTAATTATTTTAAAAAAAAACCAAACTTGGTTTTTTTCCTACATGAGATGCTTATATCATAAGTATTACTGCTTAGTATTCCCCTTTTAAACCTCTAATACCTTCAACTCCATGTAATTCCTTTGCATTCATTTTGGTTTGGCCACTATTGTGGTATGCTTGTATTTTAGTCTCCCAACAATTTTTTTAAATGTCAATTTGCATTTCTTCTTTGCACCCTAAAAAGTGTTTCCTCCTGTGGTCTATCAGACCGTGCATAGGAGGGTGTAAATATCTAGCAATGGCAAGTGATAGCAAAATGCAGTTAGCAGTAATTATCCTGGAGAATGGTAATGCCTTGGGCCTGTTCCAGACTTGTAGACAGGCAGCTGAAGTCCCAACTAGTCATACCCTTTAGAAAAAGACTGTATACTGTTGAGCAAAAATTCTCTACAAGCACTGCAGTGTGGGACAGGTTCTTGGAATAGTTTCCTGCAGAAAATTTGATTGCTAGTACACACTGTCTTCCGTTCAAAGTATCCATGGCAATATAAAATATGTTGTAGGTTTAGTATGGAGAGAGAAGTTGAGGCTGGAGTGAAGACAGTTTAAACAGGAAACCCACATTTCAAAATGCTGTATATGTAAAACAACTCCTTTTTCACTGGTTTCTGTCGTGGAAGCTGCTGTTGTTTAGCTTGCTGTCATTATTTGCTTTTATAATAGCCTATATATTTACAAAGGATCAGTCTACATACAAGCCTCATTTAATGTCCATTTGCTACCATTTGCACCACATTACAAACTCATTTACAAAGTGAATGTGAAAACAAATGTGAACCCTATGGAAAGCCTCACTGAGCCTGTGTGTGATTGTAGCCGTATGTAACAGCTCATAAATGGTGTCTGCTGGAGACTGTGCTTAAGTACTACAGCACAGGAGCTTGTCATTTCCTTAACCAGATTGCAGCATCTGTATTTCCCTTGCCCTTTTCCTGGTGCTGTTAAGCCAGAGAATTCTTTCTAGAGCAGTCATCCTAAAAGCCAAATAGCTCCTCTGGAACAGTTCACAGTGCTGTCATCTTTAAAATATGCCATTGTGCTGTAAAGCGCTCTTAAGAGCTGCAGCATTCTGGCTTGCGTACTACACTGAGATACAGAGGAAGATCAAAACAAGAGTCTCCAAAATGGTTACACTGGCAGGTGAGCTGCAGTAGCAAATGGAGAAGTTGAGTGAATAAGAAATGCTTATGTTCTCAACCAGCATTCTGGAACCTGCCATGTCCCAGTCTGTCCACATCTCCCGATACAGTCATTAGCTGTGTCAGCCCCTTGAGCTCCATTTCACTACAGTCAGGCACGTGTCTCTTGAGGATTTTTGCACATATGAGTGAATATGAAATGTGGCAAAGTGCCTGAGTTCAGCGATCCAGCCACACTGCTAAGGGTTAAGGTCTTTCTTCAAATTTGTTCACTTCGATACAAGAGTTTTTCAAAGGAAGCATCAATCACCTTGCAAACAAGCAGCCTCAGAACACAAGCGTCAAAAAATAGCCTTCCATGTAAACAGCATTGGTCCCTTTTGGGGTAATCATTCTTTATTTTTTTAAATCTTGAACTTGGCTCATGAAATGTGAGTTCTGGGAGGCACCCATGTGGCTGAGCAGCACTGACACACCTCAAGCATCAAAAGTTATGAAGAAAGTAAAAGATTCAAGAAAAGCTGATCCAGCAGTTAAGAGTAGGAGACCTACCTACTGTTACCTATGTCTTGCTCACTAGAAACAGTCATCTGGAAGAGAAAACCAAGTAAACTAGGACAACTAAATTAAATTAAACACCCATTCTCTGGTATTCAGCTTAACCACAATGCTTGTGTGAATCTCCATGTATGCTTTCTCTATGGCTTACACAACAGATACAAAACATATCTAAAGTGCTTAAAGTGTTCAGAACTCCTACTAACTCCATTAGATTGAGACTTCAGGTGCTGGGTGAAAAACAGATTTACACAGTCAAATTAGGGACAATAAGAATAACACCATCTTTACTCTTAACAAATGCTCTGTAAGCATCAGTTGCCATCATACCTGAGATTGTCAAATGGGATTTGACACCTAGTTTAATGGCAGGTGCCTGCAGTTATCAGGAATCCTCCCATCAAGCAACCTGCTAAATTTTCATCTGATGATTTTCTCATATTCATAGATAAAATGCAGTTGGTTTTGTGGCTGAATACAAGTTCTCTGTTTTGCAGCCTTTTGTGTTGAGCTCTTTATTTTCCAGTCAGAAATTTCAATAGGCCGAGTCCTGACAGAGAATGCAGGCAAGACTCCCACTGTCTTCCATGCTAAAATATGATTTAGTGCTTATAAGACCTGAAGAAAAGCAAATGTATTCCCAGTTGTAAAAAGAATCATGCAGGGAAACTCCCTTTATTTTCCATTTCTGCTCATAGATGAGCATGTAAAATAATCTCTAATTGACTGCTACACACAGAAAGGCAAAAAAAGAGGTCTGCCAGAGGATAATATTATAAGTAAATTTCCACTAAGTATTTGCATAAGGTCTTTCACATAATAGTCTCTAATATGGCTAGGAAAAGTCATAAATCATCTTTCATTTTTAGTCTTCTGGCTGAATTGTTTTCTCTTTTGTTCTTGTTGCTCTGAAATTTTTTTTAAAAGGTAGTGTCTTCTCATCTATCACACAGGAATGGTGAATCTAGTAAAGTTTGAATTTTGCTGTTTGTTTTTTTGAAATTTATCTGTAGTATTTGACATTTCATGGAAGTTGCATCTTCACCTCTTCCAGTGACTGGGATGAAAAATATGGTAACTGGGCTGCCTTATGGGAATTATTTTGCTGTTGAATTCTGTTGAAAGAAAATAGCAATGATTTCTTACATTACTTCCCAGTTGACTCTAAAATGAAGATACATTGAGGTAAGTAAAAATATTTGTGGGTGAGGGGAATATGCAAGGGCTGGCTAAACTTCTTTGAACATCAGTCTGGTGGTGTTTCGAGGTTAATGTTAAGGGTTAGGCCAGTTCTTGTATTATTCAAATAAGTTTGCCTGGTTTTAATAGAGCTCTTGAAGCACATGATTTAGTGTAATATGATGACTGTCTAAAATTATTTCAGGATAACAGAGATTTAATTCTTTGTGAAAGCATACAAAAGAATATGTGCTTGTTGTTTGGAAGTGTGATTTTTTCTAGAACAATTTCATTTGAAAGTAGGGCACTACTTTTTCAAAAGATGAATTAGTTTATAATGGGAAAGATAATATCCCATGAGCCAAACTGATGTCAAGTGTTGCATTACAGATCCAAGAGTCACAACTCAGAGACATAACAGATAATCCTGGGATATGAGAAAATAGAGCTGGAACAGATGTATAGCACCCTATGGGAGTGCTCACAGCTATTTGTGAGCCAAAGAAGTACATGTATTTAAGCCCTTTCTTGCTTTTTTCCTGTGTTTTGTTTGATGCTCTTGCTAAATCAATTCTGTTTCAAAACAACCTTTACCTCCTGCTTGATTAAACAAAGACAGAAGGCCTGATACCAGTTTTTTAAAGACAGAGCTGTAGCCACAGTGAACAGATGTGGGAGATTGGTTTTAGAAATTGTAGTTTAGAAGATGCAAGCATCTCCAAAGTTGAAAAGTGAACAGGAAAAGAATAGTTACTGAAGGGAAATTAGAACAGTGAACACTATTAGAACTATTAGAACACTATCATGTTTTATCATTGAGATCAGTGGGATCTTTTAACAGTCTTCTTTTAGAACACAGACAACGTTCTGAATTTTAAATGGCACCTACTTTGCAAAGTTAAAATATTCTTTGGTAAAGTGAAAGGTTTTGCAGTTTTTATGATAAGTTGTAGTGTTCTTTATTCATTTCATCATATTAAACTTAGCAAATACAGGACATGATCCAGCAAATATTTAATCTTTCAAGCAGCTTGACATAAGTAACTATGTCCAGTTCTCCCATATATTTAGCAGTGCTGATACTCAGACACCTCTGAATAAATTATTTTAAAAGGTGAGCCTGGAAAATTTCTTCAAACTAAATAAATTTGGAGTGGGAAAATGCAAAAGGGAGAAGCTGTACTTTCAACTCACAGAAAAAAGAAGACAGCATAGTTACTTTTCAGAAGGCACATTCATAGCTGTATTAAGAACATTTGAGACAACTGCCACATGTTTAATAACTTGAGAAATCTGAGCACAGTCTTCCTGCTTTTTCTGCCAGAGGGAGTGACATAACAGGAACCATCTACATAGCTTTCCATTTTAAACCTAATTTCCATTCTCTTTGTTTATCGTTAAGGTCACACACTCTGGCAGTCAAAAAATAGTAAAATTGCATTAATCTGTAAATCAAAATACTTCTGTCTCAGGATGAATTGTTTGTAGCTCTCTTTACCATTGTCAGCCTCCCTAATATTTGCAGGGGACACTTACTTCCTCTTCCCAGTCCCCTCTACCTCTCCCCCAAATCACACCATTAAGCTATGAACTCCAGCAAGCAAGGACAAGGAGGGAGCACCATCCAAACATCCCATCATCAGTAGCAGTCATCGTAATGAAGTAACATGTTGTTGGATTGAAAGTGTACAGCCTATCCAAGAATGGCTGTCTGCTCTCCAGAACACTTGTGCTTAAAAAAAGGAAAAGCCTTTAACCAGTCTTGCAGGTAAAAAGATAGAAGAAAGGAGAGAATATTAGGATAGAGCTAGCAAAAGAAAGAAGTTGCTTGCAGAGCTGAATAGATACAGAGACAAGTAAGCCACGAAATGTGGATGAAAGGGACTTGAGTGTTTGTGAGAGAAAGAAAAGGGGGGAAAAAAGAAGCACTGGCACCAAAAGAAAAGAGTGATAATGGACAAAAAAACTGTGTACAATTTTCAGCAAAGTACACCAGGAGTGAAAGTCAAAGGTCTACAGGGTCTGTATGTAAATTTCTTAAAATCATGGAAAAGGAATATGAAAGTCTTGCTTTGCATAGTGATAGTGAAACGTCCTAGAGTTTTTGGATTTACATTTTCACACCTCACTGGATCAAGCTAGCAAACTTTATACTACGAACGTCGTAGCACATGATTGAAAAGCAGGAGGAAAGGTTAAAAGACAGCTATTAGCATGGAGAAGTTAAAAGGACTGTATTATGAAGAAAGTCAGAAACCTGTTTGTGCACATGTGTGTGCGTGCATATGCACCTGCAGGGTTGTTCCAAAACATCCATCCAAGCCTCTGAACTAAGGATTACAATGTGTACTTGTCACTGCTGTCATAGTGACTATTAAATTAAGCAATCACTTTTTGCTAGACTTTGCCCTCTCATGGCACTTTTTACCTATGTAATCATGTAATTAATATTGTTTAAATTCTTGACTGAGGTCCTTAGAGAAAGACTACCTTTGTAAGGCTTGGGCTGAGCCTCATGCCGAGCCCTAGGCATCTGTGGGCTACTGGAGAGATAAAAATAATAATATCAAAGGAAATCTGCACTAATATCTAACCCACCCCCCAAGCTCCCCCTGAATCTTACCAATATGAAGAGCTGTCATCTGCTGTTATCTTTGATTTCTTACACTCTTAAAGTGCTTGCAGAACAAAATCAAACCACAGCATGACTTGAAATGTCATCTCTGTGTACATAATACATTTTTGAATACATCATAAAAAGGAATTACAGAGAAAGCATCAATATCTACACATATTTTAGGAATACAAAAGGAAAGAAATTCCACAGGGTTGCAAAGCAGATGATTGTATAACCAGGAGCAACTGACTCAGGTTAAAAGAAGAAAATTTAGGCTGCATGTTAGGAAAGCTTTTTGTCAGTGATGATTTTGGAGCTTTAAAATAGTCCCTAGTGAGAATAAATGCTGGCCTTGGATGTCCAACTATCCCAAAACAAGGAAGGGGTGAGCTTTTCACTTGGCCTCTCTCCTCTTTGCTCTTTGAAAAGGCCCTTCCCTCCGGGTGAGGGAGAAGGCCTGGAAGGGCCAAAGGGGATAATGGCCAGGTAGGGATGGGGCGGGAAAAAGAGATACTATCCCTGAGCCACAGTACTGCAGGGACTCCTGGCAGGGATGTAGTTTGTGTTGCTGAAAAAATTTCCTCTGCAAAAAAGCTTTCCACTGAAAAAATGTGTCTTCATCAAACTCACAATAATTTCTGATATGACACATTCTCAAGCTGCCTATTGGTGCCAAAGTGTTCTCATTGTTGATACTATTGCCTGACTCATCCGTAAGCACTTAATATGATTTAAAGCTATTTAGACATTATAGTTGCTGGCTTTTCTATAGTTCTTTTGCTTAAACCTACCTTCACTGAGAGGGAAAGACTCCCATTGTAATTCAAGGGTCTGTACATCTGACCTCCATACCATGCATATTCATGGAATTTATGCTAGGGGATACATAGATAAATACTCGGGCTTTTGTAGTGGAGTGTCACATCTCATAAATCTGTTAAAACACTCTGAAGGAGTCTGTAAGGTCATGTTTTAAGATTCTCTGGTTATCAGCAAAGTATATTGCATTTTCAAAAGTCATTCAACAGTCATTCAAGCTCCCACTGGCTAGAAGAGAAGGCCTTTATGTGTATCAGGAGCTACTAGGAAATCAAAGCATATATTTGGGGTGGGCTGACACTTCTGATGGAGTTTTTTGGGCATCTGTGTTGGGGCCAGTCAGGTTCTGGAATGATCTGGGAAAGGAGGTAAACAGTTGGAAAAAATGCTCACAGAAGAACCTTGCAATATCATGTTACCAGTTTGTAGCAGCTGGGGGAAAATATCAGCAGAAATATCATTCATTGTTTGTTCTCTTTCTTTTATTCTTTCTGAAATATCTGCTACTGGCTACTGTCACAGCTATTGAACTAAGTGGCCTTTTGACCTAACAGTCATGTTCATCTGAGTCAGACAATTTGGAAATGTGTGGCCTTTGCTCTTTATAGTGTGTGGTCAGCATTTTTGATTCACTGTGGTCTTGAGGTACAAACCCTTTCACTTAGAAGTTCTTCATAAAGGTTTCTCTGTGCTGCCTTACTGTTCTTAACCTTATTCCTATTAACAGTTTCTTATACTCTTCATTTCTGGTGCAGTATTTTCCTTCTTCCAGCTGGTTTTATCCATTCCAAAATACAGAATAAATATTTAAATGGAAAAGGGAAAAAAAAGCAATCTTCTATGACAGGGGAAAGGAAATTTTTACTTGCTAAGAGTTGAATAGATCCCTTCAAACATGTTTAAGAAGCCTTCCATTAACACAGACTTCAGTGTTACACAGGAATAATGCAAGTGTGTGTATGTACATATAGATGTATAAAATGGTGGCAGGCCATGTAAAATGATATCATGGTTCATATCTTCTGTACTGGTTGCATGTAAGCCACTTTTGCTCCAGGATATTAGACAATGAACATTGGATAGGAGTTCCTTCACTGTCCCAAAGTTGTTTTCTTTGCTTCCTTGGGACACGGACATTTCACAAAGCTCTCTGGTCCCTCAGGAGTTAGTTAGATTTAGACTGATCCAGGCTGTTCACTAATGCCAGCAGTGGTGAATCGTTAATACGGATGCTTGTCCACTATTAAGCTGAAAGAGCAGAAGCTGTTGCCACCTCCCTTTGTATGTACCAGCCCTTTCTCAGAAGGTCCTGTTGAGGTAGATATAGCAGAAATAGGTGGAGATAATAGGCAGCAAAAGAACCCCTGAGGGTAACAGTCTCACTGCAGAAAAGCAGCTCTGATTTCAATTTACCCTAACCTTCACCTATAAACCATTGTAAATATGAGGGTGCAGGAGATGTTACACAGCCTTTGCAGCCTTGCATTTGAAGCAGCAGCCTCCAGCAAAGAGCAAGCAGGCAGCTGGGAGCTGTAAGTACTTCGGCCATCCTCATTTAATCTGCTGTTGCATGTGAGCTGACATCCTGAGCTCACTGAAATCACTCCACATATAATGCATTCCTAAGCTTTCCAAAGAGCTGTAGTTTCTTTACTGTTATCACATTTTCTGTTTCTTGCTGTCTTTGGGAAAGGGAAGGAAAGAAATAAAACTATCCCTGCCTACAGGCTAGAAGACCACTGATTTTCAGTCATTTTAATAGTCAATTACAGTCAAGAATATTTGTTTTGCCCTGCCTCCATAACCTCACACATAAATCTGCCCTGTCAAATAATTCATTGTGGACTTAAAGAAATTGCACACATGACTCCCAGCTTAGCCATTAGTGTCACATAATAAGCCATCTATACCCTTTTCTTAAATGAATATTCAGGTAACAGAGAAAAAATGAGCAATGTTAGTATGTCTTTGTGATGGGTTGACCATGGCTGGATGCCAGGTGCCCACCAAGTCGTTCTATCACTCCCCCCCTCTTCGCTAGACAG
>JANZLQ010000030.1:15150236-15161476 GCA_026212715.1 Elanus axillaris
CCCCCCCCCCCCCCCCCCCCCCCCCCCCCCCCCCCCCCCCCCCCCCCCCCCCCCCCCCCCCCCCCCCCGACGGCTGCAGTAATACTGGATCTCTTTCAAAACTTCTCACAAAACAAAGCATCCTGTTCTCTTTTTTAAGTTTAAAAGTTTCAGGAAAGAAAATAGTGTAAATCAGTTCCTGACTTCAGTCAAGATGGCTTTTCATGTGTTGAATTTTGTCCTCTTTTCCATCATGTTCTTAAAGCACATCATGGAAAATTACCACCACTTGTCTTCTATATGTCATAATTGAATCTTCCAGGTTTTTTTAAGGATTAAATTCTCTTATTGCTGTTTAAAATCTTAAAACCACATCAAGGTATTTGGTGCAAAGGAACAGTGGCTGTCTTCTTTTCTAAAGGTGAATTTTCACAGTACAGCTGTCACAAAATGGATCGGTCCCATTTACACCTTTCTCTCCAACACACTCTCTCTTGCATGTCCCATTCCCTCCTTTGCACTGGCTCTGGAATTCCTCCAGCTTTATACTGAACCAATTCATCTTCCTAACAAGCAAAAATTTTGTTTTGGTTTTTGCTAGCTTCATTTTAACCCATCTTATTGAGGTGAATGAGCTGAGCAAGAAGTGAGAGGACAGCCAGAGAGAGTTCCAGAGATGGGACAGTGGCATGCAATGAACCATTAGATCTGCTCAAGCAGTATGGTGCAGCTTTTACACCAAGTTCTGGTGGAAAGAGACAGTAAGCATTGCTGGTTGATAAAACTCATTCAAGCCTCTCTCCATGTAAGCAATTGGTCCTGTAATTGGTCCTTGGCTCTTGGAACATTTTGGCTGAAGCTAGTTGCTGGTAGTGTTAGCTGATGAGAAGCCTGACTAAAAAAAGTCATAAAGATCTCTTGCCTTCCCTCACTAGCTCCTTCTACTAGAGTTTGTCAGGCTACATGTTATGTTAAAGATTCACCACTGTCGTTACTGACCTCCCCCTAATCACCAGCTAACATCACAGTGCTCCTTATTTTGCACCGCCTCTGAAAGATCACAGTTCTCAAGCTGTTTCTCCCTGGTCTTCCCCCAGTCTCATTTTGTCTCAATAGTGCTCTGTCTGGTGCTGTTTCTGAAGTCTGTGATGCTTCTTTTCACAAGGAGGTTCTATTTTCAGCTTCCCTTGTTCTCAACGACCAACCATGCATGCTCACTTTATTTAACACTTTTTTACCTCAGCAACATCCTCAGATATTTTCTCAAAGTAATTTTTGTCATGAAGTAACATGAGAGGGTCAGATGCTTCTTGTTCAGCTGTCTCAATTACAAGGGACTGAATAACAGTCTTTTTTTTTTTTTTTTTTTCTGGTGGTGAATCTAGCAAGTAAGGAACTTCCTTAATACCCTTAACAGTAAAGGGAAGGGCTGCAGAGAAGTATTTGATTGATGAAAGATGAAGAATGTATGATTCAACTGCATGGATTTGTATGGATTTTAGGAGGCAGAGAAGGGAGGTCTGGAGCTCTGCAATTACTGTCCGCTTTCTATCAAATTACTGTGTGATTCCTGAGCATCATGTTAATCTTTGACATAATAATTAGGTGAACATGGAGAGAGAATACTAGAGAGTATAATGTACAACATAGAACAGAGCATGAGGAGACTGCCTTTAAAATTCACTTTCTACAGACATTATATCACCTAAATGTTCTTAGACAGCAAACATAAAAGGACAAGAGAACAATCAAAGCTAATTCTTTTTTACATTTAAACAAAATGACTCACGGAAAATATTTTCTCTGTGGAATAGAAAGCTGTCTGGAAAAATGATTTTGTGCTGTGAGGAGCCCTTTACAGGATGCACATTATTATGGATAAAACTGTCATCCTACATGTTGCCACCTGTGGTAGACACATCCGTGATTTAGTGATAATTGACATCAGTCATTTTAAACAAGCCTATAAATTTACATTTCTATCTCTTTTGTTTATAAATAAATGGCTATATCCTTATATGGAACCAGAACTGCTACTGAATTATAGAGACTAGTAGGGCAAAGTGTTACTCTATCACCTAATTTTGGATATTTTTAACCCTTTTTTTTTTTTTTTTTTTAGTTTTCCCAACTGGCCAGATATCTTCATTGCATCAGCAACATCAAATGATGACTGTATTGCATTTTTACGCTAAATCTTCTGCCTTTATATTTCCTGTGTGGACTTCTTATAGTGCGTATGTTACCTCTGTCCCCATTAATTCAATAAAGGTGGGATTTTTTTTGTTTGTTTTACCTGAGAAGTTTCCCCACCTTCTCTCATGTATTTATCATTTCCACCTTCTTGTTGATCCAGCTAAGCTATTTACTGTACGCACTGTACAGCAACTCCTAATTAGCATGTTTTCTAATGTTGAATTCATGGTGACCATGAAGATGAAAGGATGAACCTAACAAAATTATGACCATCTGAGAAGTGATTAAACAGGAAACTCCCCTGCATTGTGATTGAAAGGAAATGAGTGGGTGTCAGCCTAGTGAGTTGTTCCATATGAATCAAGCTATAATGGGTCTGGTTTTTGTGTGTCTTAAAGGAGGACTCAAATTCATCCTTTAAATCACTTGTCTGTTGACAATTTAGAGCGAAGTAAGCTCACACCCCTGCACTCTCAGCCATCAAGTAAAGTTGACATAAGTGTGGAGCAAACTGATGAAAAAAGAGCAAAGGATTTTTTTATGGTCCTTAATTCTTCTGCTGAGCAAATGCAGTCTCTGCTTATCAACTGCCCTTTCCTTCCTCTAATTGTCTGATGTAATAGCCTCTTGTCCTAAATTTCTTTTGTAGCTCATCTGTTTCAAGCCTACAGTCTGTAGCTGACCTATTTCTCCTTTTTTAATCTCAGGTGGAGAATATTTTCCTTCAGTAAGTTATTTCTTTCTCTCTTTTTTTTTTTTTTGAGGTCCTAAATAATATAGCCAAGTTTTCCTACAATCTGAATGTTAGCCTTTTAGTAAATTTTTCCTGCTTGTAATACAGGATCAGATTTACTAATCTGATGACTTTGTGAATTACCTTAACACCCAGTATTTAGGGATTGCCCTGACAAACTGTCTCTGCCATTTAAAACAAACTGTCCCTTTTTAAAGATCATAGCAGCCTAAAGAAACCCCTGGAGGACATTTGTGTAGGATAGATTCACTCCTCTGGAAACCCATAATCTTTCAAATTGAAATTATTCTTGAATGAATATCATCACTGTGGATGAATACAATATGTAAACATAAAAACTTAGGTGTGAAGACAGAATCTGTGAACAATCCAAAGACTGCTGGAAATGAATACATTATTAATAAGTGGTCAGCAGTTCAGGTCAGTCTATACTGACCTGTGTATTGTATATAATGACTTACTGACTCTTCTGTTCCTTTCATACATCATCACTAGTCTTAATCGCAATGCTCTATTTCTTTGCCTTTCAACAACCTTCTTTAAACACAGCAGTTATTATTATGAATTACACAAAGAAAATGTAGTAATCCAAGTGAAACATGAAATAAATTGTGCATTGACTATATTATCAATATCAAACTGATCTATACATGCAGATTTACACAAAGAAAAGACTTGTCACTAAAATTCTAATTGCAAAGCTGGACACCATTTCTTTTCATCTTTCCTTCATCAGCAACACATACAGGAATGTGGTTTGTATAGTCCAGTCAAATGAGCAGAACACATATTTGGATTCATCTAGTATTCTACATGTTTTAGTGCTACATATTTAAAATGAGGTGCGGCTTGCTATTGTTTTTAAGCATCATTTAACTAGATTTGATTTTTGAAAAAGGACATTTCTTCCATTGTCTATAAAAAGCCATGTTGTGAAATCACTCTCCCTCTGAAAGGACAGATGGAGACAACATAAATAGGAAGATAAATGCCAGAGGTTCCAACATCTGCAGTTAGTGGAAGACCTGGACAGTGCATTTTAAGCAGTGCATTTTAAATGGGATTGTGACTGTGATAAAATACATGTTGCCAGGAGCTGATTCCCAGGAAAAAAAGAATCCTACAGTTTTAAGAAAAAGAAGTTTGCCATGGCTCTCTTTGGCTTCACACTTAGAGAAATACCCAAAACATGCCAGTCAAATTCTGTTGTCATATGGTAGGAAAATGTGTGCTCTTATGAAAATGGCCTACATCCAGGTAGGCCCCAGTAGACAGTGATTTATACTTTGAATTTTACCTGAATATGAGCTGGATATTTTAGTAAAAGCAGTCAAGTCATGTCTTTGAAAGCAGGATTTCCCAGCCTGTACAGAGAAGAACTGGTTCTACTGGTTCCTGTGGCTGGTGCTCTCAGCTCATATGCCTCCACCACACCCATTTCAGGCTCCTTGCACCTCTGAAACACAAACAGAGCAGGTGAGATTTTTATCTGCTGAAATATTTTAAAAAACACTGGATTTTGGTCTTTCAAGTGACTGGTCTCTATTACTAGGAAAGTAAAGATTATTTGGACAACTATTGATATCTGCAGAATGTTCACATTCTCAAAATGACCTCACCTTTCTTAGCACTGTGATTGTTTTCTCTGAAAATATGGATACATTTTTAAAGCATAATATTAATCTCCAATTTTAAAACTCAGCCTTGAATCACAGAGCAGAAGCAGTGCACTGAAGGATTTGGTCACGGCCTGCCAAATTTTGTTATACAAAGTACAAGTTCACTCAAAACACATTTTCATACAGGCTACTCTTCTGATCAGTCTTGATGATGCATTGTATGGACTGTCATTGCTCATCAGCTGCAAGAGTAGCCCAAGTAAGATTCAATATGATAAGTTATAAACTGTTTTAAAAATATTTATTATAAAAGGCAAATCATCATCAAGCAGTTACTGATAAAATCTGCACATTTCACAAACTGTGGGGGAGTGCTAAATTATAACAAAGACAGAACATCAAGGCAGTGACATGAATTATTTGGTAAGCCAGCTGCAAGCAAACAAAATATATTTCAGCACAGACATCTTAAAGGATATAGGCCATCCTTACAGAAGGTGGGACAACAGTTTGGAAAGTAATGACTGGAAAAATTAAGTGTTGTGAGTAATAATAAACTGAACAGATCTCCATAGTATGATGTGGTGGCTAATGTGATCCTTGGGAAACAGCAAGTAAAAAAAAGTTATGTTATCACTGGAGTTAGCACTGAAGTAACAATTAGTAGACTGTCTACCAAAATACTGTCTATCCAAAATATGCTCTTGAGAAAGATGTTAAATAGTTGCTTTGGAAGAGACGCAGATGATTAAAGAAAGAGAAGCATGACCTACAGTGAGACTTGCAAAAAGCTCACTGATGCAGAGGTACAGGGGTGATTTGATTGCTGTGTATGAAGAATATACACTAGAAGGCAGTTCTTATACCTAATAAGCAAAATGTAAGATGATCTGATGTTGAAAGTCACAGCTAGAAGTAAAATGAAAATGTCTTGGGATATGAAAAATCAGCAGAGGAACATCTAAGCAAGAATTGTAAGAGTTGTATCATTGGAAATTTTCAAAGCAAGATTGCTCTTGGACTTGCAGTTGGAATTAATTATAAGACTTGTAGCCTTTTGTGGTACAGGGTATCATTAGTGCAATATTGTGTCTTACAATATTCCCTCCTGTGTTTAAAATCTATGAAGCTATGGGTTTTTTTGTAGGTGGATTTACTCACAATGCAATAAACATTTTGAATAGCCTGATAAATTAATTTTGAATTGAAATTGAATTCATTGAAATTGTATTCATTGAAATAAAGATAAGGTCTCTAACCACTTTTCGGCATTCACTATTAATTCTTCATGAGTTGAGTATATTGAAAACTGCTTTGAAAACATGTTTTAAAAATTATGACAATACTTCTTAAATTACTCATCAATCACTATGAATATTATTCAAATTAAGATAATTTATACAAGGAAATATTCTTAAATATTTGTCTTCTAGTGAAATACTACTCTATAAAAGCACTCACATAATGCACCAGTGACATTAAACTATGTTTACCCTAAACTTAAATGATTAAGCAATAGCTTAGATGGCAAGGTTATGGTCACAGTATGAGAACCCAAACAACATAAATTCAGCCAGTTAAGCTTGTCATAAAAACTACAGAGATGATGGAAAAGACTATATAGTAAAAGAAATCTATGGCTAGGTCTGATTAATATTTTTGACAAAGTGTTCTGTTGAAAAATGAGGCTTCGCTGAAATGAGGTTCTTTGTGAAATCTTTTACATTTGTTATGAACCTGGCATGTAGGCGGGCTGCTCTTGCAAAGCTGAAGATTTGGCAACCTTGGAAACCTTGATCGCAGTGTATTATACCTATAAAAGAAGCCAAAAATTTGATAAAAGATGGCTCTTCTCAACTGAATACAAATTCAAGCCTTATCGACAGAATAAATGTACTCATGTCACTATACTCTCTATCTCCCTTCATTTTTACATTCTAAAAAATGGGAAAAGAGAAATTGCCCAGACAACTGAGTCTTTTAGTTTGAATGCACACTGTATAAAGTGTTGGAAAATATTTGAAGGAAAGAATAATTAAAGCCCTGAAGGCAAATGCAAAATGGGATAATCCTGGTTTTATCAAATGTAGATAGTGTTAGACTAAAATATCTTTGGATAAGATAATTGACCTTTTACACAGGGACAATGTGATAGACTGAATTTTCACACATGTTAGAGCAGCACTTGTTGTAGTGTGAAGGAAAATTATTACTGATGTGGAAATGATGAGGATTACTGCAAGAACTGATTAGGTGGATAAGGCGCTGACTAGCATGAGACTGCAATGTATGAAAAGAGAAGTTCTCAAGATGAAGAAGGCAATCTATTGACACTTCCTCACAGAATAGTCTTGAGACTTATCCTACCTTGTTTAATCATTTTCAGCTTAAGAACAAGTGGCAGGTAGCAATGGTAGCAGGTTCAGTAGCACAGTCATGCACTTGTAGGATATTAAGCCAGCCAGAACTTTGCAGTGGATCTGCCTAGGCATCCTTCTTATAGTACGGTCTCTAAAGTAGAAAAAAAAAAAAGGCTTTTAATCTCAAAAGACCTGCATATACACTAGAACAGTTTGTGTTTTAAACAAAGACAACTCAGTGGCTAGGTGAAATGAAACAGAAATAAAAATGAATTTATAAACAATTCCCCTCCTGCCCACAGTAACTTTGTTGGCTGCATCCTTCCTTTTAGTTGTGATTTCAGTTCAGTGAGTGGCTTTCTGGATTGCAGAAACTCTGTGTGGTCCTCTCTTAGACTGTAAGAAGAAGGTATACAGCTCTAGCCTTGGCTCTGCTCCCTGCTCCTTAGAGAGCAGTGTCTCTGTCCCTCTGCTGCTCTGCAGGTTTTTTTTGCCTTTTCCTCTGCCAGCCCCACCCTGCTGTCATAGCAGTGTCTCTCCTCCAGGCAGTTGCTCCAAGGTAAGAGCAGTCTTCCCTTCTCCACAAGGCCAGCGTGACTCAGTGCCCTCTTTCTTAAAGGAATATGACATATCAGCACAAACTGCTAAAATTACAACCTGTCATAGGGAACCAAGTGGAAGAAAAAGATCTCAGTGTGTTGATTATTGTAGGGTCACAGTTCATGACCATTTTGAAGAAGCTGTGAAATGCAGTATTAGGATACATTGGCTGAGGTATTTGTAGTAGAGATAAGGATGCAGGAGCTGTATTGTACAAAGCAGAGTAAGACCTTTTTTGCAGTATTGCATGCAAGTTTTCACCTGTGTTTAAGAAGAGATGATTAAAAAGTAATAGCTGCAGAGGAAGGAAGACCAAAAGATAATTAAAAGATCATGTAGTAGATACTAAGAAGGGAGAAAAACTGAAGAATAACATCATCACAAAGAACTTCTGATCAAAAATGACGAAAAAAGGTCCTAATGGATTTCTAGGGTGTGACCTGAAGTCATCTTGCAAACAGTAGTGAGGGTGAGAGGCCAATGATGCCTTAAAAATTGCACTTTATAAACTTGAGTGCAGGACTGTATGATGGAATGAGAACATTTCTGGGGATGAGAAATCAAGATCCCTTAAGTACCTAAGGTATTGGTATCTCCAGAAATCACTGATCTGTGAGAGGCTGACTCACTATTTGTCTGCGCTATCTTTAGACAGTAAAAATTTCACCTTTTGGCTTCCCCTTGTTGCCTGTAGAGGTCAGAAAGTTATTTGTTCTGCTCATGTGCTCAGGGATACACCAGTGGTCAGATTTAGAGTGAAAGCAAAACATTTCACTTAGGGCAGATTGGTAGGGACCATTAGCTTTGGGTTTCTTGTCATTCTGTTTTTGTGAGGGCCATTCTCTGCCTTCCAAGATACTCTAGGAGTTTTGTTTAGGAACTATTCTGCTATCACAGGGTCATACCGCAATGATGATAGTGTTGATTTTTTCCCTGCAATACGCTGTAGCTGTGAATTACCCCAAGCTTTACATTTGTCACAAGGTTTTGGGAAGTGTTTGTGGTGTATTGTAGTTACAGAGTTCTACTACTGTGGAACTTTCTAAAATAGACATGTTCTGTATGGTTACTACAGTTATAGGTGACTGCATGACCCTTAAATTCTTGTTCCTGGGTGATACTCTGATTTGGGAACAAGAATGTCTACACAGAGAGTAAAACTAGAGGAACTGACATACAGGCAAGAAATGATGTACCATTAAGTCTTTCTGTATAGGCAATACCTTGGTGGAATTTGGATCAGTGCAATTTCCAAACTATAGGGTATACATGGATTCAAAATGAACTCAGTAGTCCTTTGTCTGTATGTTTAAAACAAAAGAGAAATAACATATCTGTGCTTCTGTCTGGAGAAACAATTGCTTTCAACTTGTCTTTCAGCTGAAGCAGAGGAATAGAAATAAATCAGAGTGTGTAAGTCAGAAAGGAGGAAGAGCTGGAGCCAGAAGCAGTAACATTTGGTACCATATTGGAGGACTAAAAAAAATACATATTTTTAACTACAGTAGTTTAAAAAGAATTGGGGCCATCTGCTATTCTCAGGACATTAATTATTAAAACTTATAAGAAACCAAAAGCATAATGGCTGATGGATTCTAAATTATTATAAATCTTGTTTGTGCTCCTCCCTCTACTCTCTCTGATGCAAACAGCTGATCACCATGTACCAAAAGGATTACAGTGAATTTAAGGATGAAATAGCAGTTTTAAAAATAGTCTGAAAGACTTGAAAAATTACTTCAGTATAATTTTGTAATATTAGGCCAACTTATGCACAAAGTTGCAAGTGTTTATCCACATATATGTTTTAAAATTTACTTAAATTCTTGCAAAATACTGTGTGAATATTCTTGATTATATTTTAATCTGGTTTAAATTCATTAGAATTAAGTCAGTTCCTTGCAGGGTATGAGGTTTTCAGCCATGTCCACAAAGGAATTTGCACCACTGACACTAGATTGAGCCATTGATTGTGGTTCAGTTGGTGCAACATTTATGTATGGAAAAGCTCTCATTTATTGATCAGCCTGAGCTGCCAATTGTAGATCCAAGTCCAAGCCTCAATAAAATCCAGGTATGCTGAAATACTGGTCCAGGCCTGTGTATTTCTGTAGGAAAGCATGAAGTCAGTCAGTCCACTAAGCCCTCCTGTCTATTTTTGCTAAGTCCTTTGGTTCAGATCAAACCTATGGGCAACAGTAGATTTAAACAAATACCATATAATTGTGCAATGTGTCTGAAAATACATATGTAAAGTGCAGGTATAGCCATGCCATTGAATTTAATGGCTTACTATACATTGCAGGGAGACCAGGCTAACAAATCTGGCCATAGGATTTTCACAAATTACAGCGCTAATAAGTTCATATTAACTGAGTTCATCTAGACAAAAAGCAATATACAAGTAGAGCCATACAGTCTTCATAAAATGGTTATCTTTGTATTATGATACACATTTGCTTCTGCAAGGAGGAAATAACTACTCAGGATTTATGAACTACTGATGTTCATCCATGGGCAATGCTAGAAATAGACTATTGGCATATTAAAGGGATTTATGTATACTATTACTCAGTGTATTTTGAGACTGTACCACTCATGATAACTGAAACTCAAAATGCAGTCAGTCACATAAAATGTATCACATTGTTGCTTGTAGCAGATCAAGAGATAAAAAATGGGTTAAAAGACATAATTTACAGGTAAAGCATTACAAACGTATTTTTAGATCAAACCTTTTGCCAAAATGACTGTTAACCAGAGAAAACAGGTGGAGATTATCAGATATTACAGTATTAAGAAGCATGAGCTTGGAAACTAGATGGAATAGAATATTCTGCTGTTCTGGGACGTATTCTCACAACTGCATACGACTGAGCAGTAACTGGTGACAGACAGATGGTACCATCAAGAAAGCCCTTCTCAAAGTAACAGCCAAGGTTAAAAATGGGACTGTACTAGAAGCCAAATGTTTAAAAAAAAGTTACTTATGAACAGCCATAATTTCACAGTTAGACATTCAGCATATGCTGCAGGTATGAGCATGTATATAAGAGTAAGACTTCCTGGGTTACCTGTGGTCACCTAAAGTTTTGGTTCCTTTTTGTAATGCATTTAGTATTGTGGCCAGATATTTATTATGCCAGAGCAACTAACTTACTGGTATTTGCTATAGAGGCTTTCTGTTTGGCAGTGGAGTGATGTGAACTGTCCTTTTGGACCAGACTTGTAAAGTTATTTCTCCTCCCAGAAATGCCTAAAGCCAATGGGCTTTAGGTACTTAAGCTCTTCTGCAGAATAAGCTAGATGACTATTTGCATTATTTAACAGCTAAATACCCTTCTAAATTTGTCCTTAAGAGTAGTCTGGTCTGTAGATGTACTCCTTTGATTAACCAGGATTAGAGCTTGGTTTCCATTAAACAAAATCTCAATTTGCAAATACGTTGCACTCTCTGTTAGCAGGAGGCAGCCTTCTCCATCATTTGTTCCTTGAAAAAAAAAACTGAAGCAATTTTCTGCTGTACAGTACCCCATCTTTGTCAGTGCTTCACTGAACTGGCCAGAGTTTTCCATTACAAATATGAACATACCATGATGCGCAGATGGAGTCTACCATTGATTGTTCTACTCTGAATAGTATGTCCTACTCAAATAATCCAATAAATGTAATGATTTTTCTAGACAGGGCTCAATCCTCATTTGTTGCTGGGGTTTGGTTTTTTTTTGGGGG
>JANZLQ010000030.1:15161576-15197721 GCA_026212715.1 Elanus axillaris
GGGGGGGGGGGAGGGTGGAGGAGAAAAAAGAAAAAAAAATCCTGAGAAAAACTCGATGCTAATTTGGATTATAAGCTTTCATTCAACTCAAATGATAAGAGTGAACTGCTGTCTGTCATCTCCAACCATAGACAATTACTACAACTGCCTCACAGCACCATCTTGTAGTTTCAGTATCTTGAGATGTAGCTGAAGTCAGTTCCTGATGCTTTCTAATTGCCTGGGATTACATTACATGTCAGTCTCATATGCAAAGGTAAACTGATTAAATCATCTTACTCCAAAGAGCACAGCCAGTGCAAATGGGTTCAAAAATGATCAGACAAATTCAGGAGGCAAGGAACATGTTAAGTACTGTGCTCTGAATGCAGCCTTTGGCGCAGAAAACTCCTAAATGGCTGACAGTCAGAAAGCAGGCAATTGTCCTAAGGGGAAGATCACTCTTTACATCCTTATCTTCTTCTTTTTCTTAGTCTTCCACAAGTAGCTGGCAGTGGCTGCTGCCAGGCACTCTTCCCCTTTCCATGGCAGAGCCCTGTTAAACTAGCAATTGATTTGAGCATTATCTTTGCATAATGTGACCCTAGGTCTCCTTGGAGACCTGAGAGCTTTGCAGGGCTATCAGTCTTCGGAAACAGTGTGTCTCTTATATTTTCTTTTTACTTTAAATAGCCCATTTTTTTGCTACATTTTGCTGTTCCTCAGTGTTGCTTGATAAATGTTATAAAGTTTCATTGCCTTCTGGTAGGTTATTGTTTCCTTTTGGGAACAGAGTTCCTCATCTGCATTAAGGCATTTTTTATCTTTTGTTCTAAGTATTTCTGCAAAGTCTCCCTTTTCCTTGTGTCCATATCACCTCACCCACAACTGGTAACATTCCTACAGGTTGAGGGGACAGCTTATCCATGTTAATACAGCCATGTTACATCTGCCTCTGCAATTCTGCTACAATTAAACAGGTCACTAATCTCATCTCACAGTTGCAAATGAAGTATCTGACTGCATACCATTTGCAGTACAAAAATGTTGGTGCCTTAAACTTGTGCTACAGATAGTCTTTTTCATAGCAAGTCTGTGCCGTCCTACTTGGTGTGTGAACTGCTTTTATTCTTTCTTCTTCTTCTTTTTTTTTCTCTCAGCTACAGCACAGGGCTGTGACATTAATCTTATTTTCAACATCCATAACAACCTTGTCCCCAGGCATGTTTCAGTCTTCCTTCTGTACTGCTTTCTGTAAGAAGTCTACTGGACTGTTGTCTCTCTTCCTGGCCAGTTTGTTTCTGCTGCCTCCATTCCTTTGGCTTGAGCTGGCAGCTGTTGTTGATTTCTCCCCTGCAGCTATTTGTTAGATGAACTGGACTTGTGTCCCATATACTTTTCCTTTAATAATGGAATCTTTTAATGTTTTAGAAGGAAAATGTGAATAAGCCTCTTAACAGTGACATTCAATGCTTTTGGAGGGGTAAAAAGTGTGTATCCTTCTACAATGTTCAGCAAACACCTTTTTCTAGCACCTTCATCATACTGGTCAGCTGTGTAACCAGCCAGGCTTCATACTTTTCCCATTACTTTTTCCCAGGGAGAGAGAATAGGTACATTGCTTTTTGCCACCATTCACCATGTCTGCCAGCTCCATTTTTTTGTACCTGCTGGAAACCCTTCCCTCCTGCAGCCTGAGCGTTTGTCCCCCAAGTGCCAGGCAAGAAGCGATCTGGTGAACATGAGACAGAACAGCAAGGGAAGCAGCCAGTAAAACACACAGGCTGGGCAATCACACTCTGCTCTTCTGCAATGACCTCAGCCAACAGCACCCTGCGAGAGGGAGCACAGATTGCAAATGCTGTGGACTTGAAGGGCAGAAAAAGGATGAAACCAAACATTCCCTTGGCCCACAGAGGGGCCCGGGTGCCTTCCCTGCCAGGGCCAATGCAGACAGCTGCCACTACCTACACGGTCTCCCTTCCTCTCTTTCACACACGAGCCTGTCTGCTAGGCTCCCTTTCCTTCCCACTTCACAATGGATTTATTTCTGGTGCGTAAGCCTGTCCTGGCCCGGTTGGGCCTTCAGTTGCAATGGACCTAGCCCAAGAAAACTGTTTTCCTCACTGGAATTTTTTAAAAGTGCAAGGTAGAATTAAAACATATTATAACTTAACATTAGTAGTAATGCAGTGTAAAAGCTCAAACAAGAACTATAATTGGGCCTTAAGCCACATAAGTATCACTGTAAATTCTTACTTAATGTCTTTGGAATCCACTTGTAGTGCCTCTTAACTACTGCTCCAAACAGGACAGATTAAAGATAATTAGGATAAGGCGGGATAATTAGATATAATACACTCACTGACAAAAATTCTGTAAGAATTTACAGCTGTGTAATCTCAGTTGATTTCAATAAGGTGGAACAGGATTTTATATCAATGCAGAATTGATATATAGGTCTTCAGTGCTCCATATAGCCAAATATGCTTAAAACTTCCATTTTTTCCAGTGTTTTATATAAACATTAATAAATTATGTGCATAACCCTAATTCAAGAGCCTAGCAGAGCATACAAGATATAAAAAATGGCTATTATAGCCAAGGGTCAAGTCCAAGTTCCCAAATTCCGGCTGAGTATTTTTTGCTTAGCTGTGGCAAAGTCCAGCATCATCTCCCACAGATCTGGTGACAAAACTCCCCTAAGAATGTAGGTAATTAATATATATGTCATGGCATTGTTAAAGATTAACTGCACAAATACCTGGAAAATAAAGATTAGTGCTGCTACTAAGTCACTTAATGCTAAAATGTGCCCATTACTTAATTTTTGGAATATGGAAATATAAATGTAAAAACAAGCCAATTGCTCTTACTGATCCATAAAAAGAATGATGCATTCTTTCTGAATCTATTAATTTATTGTCATATCCCAGTAGGAATACTCATTTTATCTGTTATAGAAACCAGACTTGTTAGGTAAGCCAGGCAAAATCAAAATTAGATTTTGGTTAATAATTACTTCAAAAACTCTTACTGTAAGGAAAATATATCTTAGCACTCAAAAAAAGGGGAAAGCTTGAATCTAGATCCAGCTGGGAGTCTTCTCACAGTTGTCAAGAGTATTGCCTTGCTTTGAAACAGCAGTTATCTTTAGGTGCAAGGGTCACTGATTTTGTTGTAAGGATAGCAGAGATCATAATTACCAACTTAGAGGAAACCATACCAAAATAAGAGAAAATAAAGGTCTTCTCACCCTTTCCTGCCCCAGAGAAAGTTGTTTTCATAGTTGGCCAATACAGAAATAAACTAAACCCCTTCTTCTGACTTCTGCCAAATAGTTCGGATTTGCAGCCTGTGCAATCTATTCCTTTTCATGTGATTAACTACAAAAATCTGCCTTATGAATCCTAAAATATAAAACATTCATGGAGGAATTTTCCCTGTCATTGTATTCATTGCCACAGTCATGGAAGGAAGGAAAAGTTCTGTACAATTGTTTATGGTGAAACATAATCTCAGAAGATCAGTCATTCAATGGTTAAAATTATACATAGATGTGAAATTAGATTAAGCTGATTTTTTGAAAACTGTCAGGCAAGATTTTTTTTAAAAATTCGCTTTGCACAAATGTATCATCCTGATAATGGAAGTCTGCATTGTGAGCATATTACCTGAGACTACTCTGGGCAACGCTTCTGAATAAAACAAAACTTCAGCCAGTGCTCTCAGATTCTGTTTATTACATACATTTTCAGACAGCAGGGCCACAAAAAAGTATTATTCTTTACCAGTCCCTTAGCTGTCATGATAAATCGATTAAGTTGTAATAATTTCGCCTACATGTGGTACTTAGAGAGAACAGCCTGAATTCAGAGCCTGCTTTCAATCTGTGGTTTGTACAGACATCACAGGAGGGATGCCTGAAAAAAGGATGGAAGCTGTTTTTTTCCTTGTGTAGCTATATTATATAATACCTCTATCTTGGATCTGAAGATAAACTGTTGTTTATCACTGTAGAAAGGTGCACCGAGGGAGACTTCAAGTGACAGTTGTAAAATATATTATGGAAGATGAATTCCCAACATCTACTGGAATGGAAGTATAAAATTAATAAATAATGAAGTGGCTTGGTTCAAGTTACAGATACAGTTCAAAAGAAAGCAAGAAAATGAACAGCCTAGGACTTTCTCTTCAGAAATGCCAGTTACTGGGTTTTGTCTTTGAGGATGGTGCAGACCAAGTCCCATGCTTTCTCCCCCAGCATGCTTCTTGCTTTCCAGCCTATTGTCAGTGAGCAAGAATCTCTGTTACCCTGATGGGGTGGTCTTAAACCACTCTTCTAGTTTGCTCGCTGCTTACTCTTGTCATCCCATGTGTACCTTATGAACAAAACAAAATTACAGCTTGATCTTGCTCTTCCTAAGTGGAAATACTTATGATGGGAGATACACCAGCTAAGTGCAGAAGCACAGCTGATGTTACTCTCAGGCACCATGGTTCATCTCTGGTCTACTTTTTCCCTATCACAGAGATGCCTTTACCCCAGAGCTGCATGATATTATCTCTTGGCAAGCCCTACTATAATAGTACCCTTCGTATGCTTGTTTATAAGATGTGTTTCCCCTGCATGTGGTGAGTAGACTAAACTTGTATTTTGGAGTATCAGTTGTCACATCTGTCTGTTGGAGGGTCATCTAGTTTTAATATGCAGTTACAAAAATAGGCAATACAGAGACATCAGTAACCAGGAATAAGTTCCTAAGTGGTATTATTTTCCAGTCTAAGTAAATAGTGCTGAATGATTTGAAATGCCAGGCCTATCCTTCCTCAAAGAATTTCTTTCAGGTCTATCTTGAAGATAAGCTGTGCATAGTACTGAACTGTTAGTAGAGTGTTCTCTAGGGCAAAACTGCTTGTTGTCAAACTCTCCAGCAGCAACACCATTTTTGGGCCAGACTATTTTACTTCTTGAACTTCCTTTCAGACACAGTGTGAGCATTTTTCTAGGCAGTGTTTCTGCCCACCAATTGCCTAGCAGCAAGCCCAGCAGCAGCAGAGTTCTCATAGCCCTGGCTATGGGTCCATTGTCTTGGATTCTGTGGCAAGTTGATTTAAAGTGCTTTTCCTCCAGCATCTTTGGCCCAGTACAAAAAACCTGCAGCATGCAAATCTGTGATGCAAATGACATGAAATGGCTTCACTTTTGAAGACTGCCAGTGGCTAACCTCACTGATTTTTTAAAAAATAGGCTTTTCATCTGTTTTGTCTGGATTTAAATAAGAGTTTGACCATTTCTGGAAGAAAGTACCTCCAGTTCTCTTCATGTTAATACTGCTGAACATATCAGATACAGAGACACTGTTGTTGTATCTCAGTACCTGGAGCTACTCTGTCCTTCTCAGCAAGAACACCTCCAGCACATGTGTTGTTTCTGTACATGGTGAATGGCATCTGGCTTGCGAGAACGACTCACTGCCTCTTAGTTCTGCAACTTATGGCCAAGTTCTGCTCTGAAATCCATGCAGTTCTGCTTCATTTTCACTACTGTCGATGAGAACACAGTTTGGTCCTTAATGTTTTTAGGGTCACTGTCTGCTTGTGTGGTGGTTTAACCCCAGCCAGCAGCTAAACACCACACAGCTGCTCAATCACTCCCCCTGGGGTGGGATGGGGGAGAGAATCAGATGGGTAAAAGTGAGAAAACTCGTGGGCTGAGATAAAGACAGTTTAATAAGTAAAGCAAAACCCACATGCACATGCAAAGCAAAACAAGGAATTCATTCACCACTTCCCATTGGCAGGCAGGTGTTCAGCCATCTCCAGGAAAGCAGGGCTCCATCACATGTAACAGTTACTTGGGAAGGCAAATGCCATAACTCCGAATGCCGTCTGCTTCCTTCTTCTTCCCCCAGCTTTTATTGCTGAGCATGACATCATATTGTCTGGAATATCCCTTTGGTCATTTGGGGTCAGCTGTCCCGGCTGTGTCCCCTCCCAACTCCTTGTGCCTCCACAGCGTCCTCACTGGTGGGGTGGGGTGAGAAGCAGAAAAGGCCTTGACTGTGTAAGAACTGCTTGGCAGAAATGAAAACATCTCATCATTATCAACACTGTTTTCAGCACAAATCCAAAACTAAATCCCATACTAGCTACTATGAAGAAAATTAACTCTACCCCAGCCAAAACCAGTACAGCTTGTTGCTAGGTGGGCTTCTCTGCTGTTGTTCATGCTGATCTGTTGAATTGAGTGGAGTTGCCATGCTGTAATACTGTGGATTTGATTATCAGGGCCCACAAAATAGAGAATACCTCCTGGTCTGTTTTTCATCTTACACTCTTTGTACATCATTGGCTTCTTAGTGGTTTCTTTACACTTTCACTGAGGTGAGAGGAGAATCAAATCCTTAGAACTAAATACAAACTTCTGCTAGATCAGATATAACTCTTTACCCTCTGATATTTAAGCATGGACAACTCTTCAGATACTCCTTGTTGTCAGGTTGATTCTGCCTTCAGACTGCTTGATACCTTATTCCCCAAAGAGCCCCACTTGGTTGATGGTATCTTGCGCAAACAGCTCAGTCTTTCCACTGCCCTCCAGGGAGTGCTGAGAAATATTGACTGAACAATATAAACAGGAGTCTTTCCACATTTTGAGGATGACAAAAATGCTCTAGCCACTTTCTTTTTTGGGAAAAGTCTGAGCTGGAGCACATCATAAATCTCAAGTCCAGGTACAGGCATTGGCTGCATCCCAGCCTCACTTCAGAGTGTAACCTGTCTATCTTGACACCATCTCTCCCAATCATTGATTTCCCAATGGCAATGGGAAGGGAATGCAACTGTAATAGGCCAGAACAGAGCATTGGTATCCAGCCAAGTCTCCACAGTGAAAAATGGGGGGATCAAGGCTCCAGCACATGCTCTGATACACTTCTGCTGCTTAGTCTAGACACCGGCAAATGTCTGCTTATTTCCCTAACACAGAAAGGCAGTGGTTCTGCTGAAAAACTAATCTGTGAAGTTCAGCTTGCACTTCACTGGATGCAACAGTATGATATCCCCCTTGTCTCTTCTAAAAGAGGAAGGAAAAATTAACCTGCGTAGAATTATCTTGTTAGTGAGACCTTGTGGTGGCTCCTCAAAAGGCAAAGATTCTTTATGTCCTCATTGTCCCTCAGACACTCACTTCAGACTGAACCCATGGAAGTCTGTGGGACTTTTTGTGTAGTAAATCTAGAAGTACTGAGCCTGCTGTGACCAGACTGGCATTGCAGGAAGTTGCATACATCAACAGTTTCTTGACCATAAAGATTAGAATCACAGTGAATCAGCTGCACTATCCCAGCTTCACTATCCCATCAAGGTATATCTTGCATATAAATTTATGAACTGCAAGTATATACTTTGGTCTTTGTCAATGACTTACCAGACCTGGTCAAAGCCCTGCATTTCATTTCTTTTGGGAGAGTCTGACATTTCCTAATTTGCTCTGGTGTGAATCAGAGTGGAAACAGAGTAGTCTTTGCAAAATGAAATTTAGAACATAAAAATTATTTCGGAGGGTCAAAATATTTGGCTTAAAGAAAGATGGAAACATTTGCATCCAGTTGTGTCACATTGTTTTATATTACAATAGCATATCAATATGTAACAGAATTTAGAGAATTCACGAATTCTCAGAACAGAACATAGGACAGGTCACAATAAGAAATTATACTTTTCCAATTTTGGATATACAGGTGGGCAAGCAAAGCATGCCAATAACATTGCTACAGCAGTAAGCAGCACTAGAATTTCCTCAGTGAGCCACTGGAAACTGTTAATTAGGCAAACTGGTATTGCATGGTTACAACTGGTACACTGAACTGTGCATAGATATGATATGCTGGTGCAGACATGAACCAAAGCAACAGAAGACGCAGAGAAGGAGGATGGGTGAAACAACACACTTGAGTAACTTCTAGAATATGATTATTGATGGTATGAATGTGATGGCTGAATTAAAAAATAAAAAGTCAGTGAATAGCTAGGTTATGAAAGTAATGAATAATGTTTCTCTGGGTCTCTTGCATACATATATATACGTATGAAGTCATATGATGTTCCTTCCCTAAATCGTCAGAGCAAAAACCACATTAAACACATTATTTTCAGTCAAAGATACGGACAGTCATGGTGGGGTGCTACCACCTATAGAAGTATGGAGTGTGGTTGTGAGCATGAACTGTTCTGTTCTGTCCTGATCTGTTCTGTTCTGTCCTGGGAAAAAATAAGATATAGCCCAGGAAGATGATTGGGTGTTGCTGTCTCTCTGATCCTTTGTAAGTGCAAAGATAGCTTGGCAAAGGAGACATGCAAGGTGAAGCTGAGAGAGCATTTCAGGCCATTACTTTGGGGTGATGAAGAAATCTCACTATAGCTTGTATGGGAAATATTTGAGAAAGTGATACCAAATACTTCAGAGGAAGTTATTGGAAGACATAAACAAATAAAGACAAGCTGGACAAGCAACAAAATAGAATGTTACAAGAAAAACATAAACAGGCCAAGTCTGCTGGCAAAGCAAGAGCATGATCAAAGCAGTGAAGAGATCACAAAGACAGCACAAGCAAAGATTTGGGATAAAGAAACTCAGCAACTAGAGAATATCTCAGACTAGCTAGAAAAACAATTTATGTGGTGGTTAAATAGTACAGCAAAAGAAACTGAGCCAATGTTACTTGTGCTAGGATGGCTAACAGTAACTTGACAAGTCATAAAGAGGTGCTGCAGGTAAAGAAGGATGCTTTGAAAACATGTATTCTCTGTAGCTGATGACACATGTATTCTGGGGTACTAGGGAAAGGACAGTTTGTAAGGCAAGAAATCATGGCTCTCAGAACAACAAAGGATCTCAGCACTGAATCTTCATCCATAGAAGAAACCGAGCCAACACTGAGGCAAATAAAAGTGCAAAAGCTGCGGGAACACATGACTTTACCTCTAAGGTGGCAGAAGCACATGAAACAAGCATCTGGAATGTACTGTATTAAGAAAGCATTCGTGAGGAAAGAATGTCTTGCCAATCCAAATAATTGTATAGATAAAGTTTAGCATCAGTACTAGGAAAAGTAATTTTTCTTGCCAGGTGCAGCTTCACTCCCGAATTCTCTACCTCCTCCCCCACAGTGGTGCAGGGGGATAGGGAATGGGCGTTGGGGTCAGTTCATCAGACATTGTTTCTGCAGCTCCTTCATCCTCAAAGGCAGGACTCCTCACACTCTTCCCCTACTCCAGCGTGGGGTCCCTCCCACAGGAAACAGTCCTTCCCAAACTTCTCCAGTGTGGGTCCTTCCCACGGGCTGCAGTTCTTTACAAACTGCTCCAGCCTGGGTCCCTTCCATGGGCTGCAGTCCTTCAGGCACAGATTGCTCCAGCATGGGTCCCCTGCGGGGTCACAAGTCCTGCCAGCAAACCTGCTCCTGCACGGGCTTCCCACGGGGTCACAGACTCCTTTGGGCATCCCTCTGCTCTGGCGTGGAGTCCTCCCCGGGCTGCAGGTGGAGATCTGCTCCACTGTGGACCTCCCTGGGCTGCAGGGGGACAGCCTGCCTCACCATGGTCTTCCCCATGGACTGTAAGGGAATCTCTGCTCCAGTGCCTGGAGCACCTCCTCCCCCTCCTTCTTCACTGACCTGAGGGTCTGCAGGGTTGTTTCTCTCACATATTTTCACTCCTCTCTCTGGCTGCAGTTTCTGTGTTGCAGCAACTTATTTTCCCCTTCCTAAATATGTCATCCCAGAGGCACTACCACTGGGATGGTGGGCTCAGCCTTGGTCAGCAGCAGGTCCATCCTGGAGCCAGCTGGCATTGACTCTGTCGGACATAGGGGAAGCTTCCAGCAGCTTCTCATAGAAGCCACCCCTGTAGGCCCCTGTTATGAAAAATTTGCCATGCAAACCCAATACACTAGCTCAAGACATCTAGCCTCTATCCTTCTCCCAAACTGTGTCTGAAGGGCCTGTGATAAGTGGGTAGCAGGCAATGAACTGCTAGGTTAAAATTGTTCTGACAGGCTGGATATGGTCCACAAAACCTTCTGTTTTTTGAGGCTCTCTGATAGTAAGTTAAGCTTCCCAGCTTGTGTAGATGATGTCATATAATTGGCAGACACACTTGAATTGATGAGAGATTCTTGGCTGTCTTAGAAAATTGGTGTAGTTGCCTTGGATTCACAATAAATGCCTAGAAGATGAAATGGTTGTATCTAGAAAAAGGGAGGATACTTTAAGTGTTGAAATGGAGTGGGGATAATCTTAGAAAACAGTATGATCTATACACACCTAGAGACCTGGGTGAGTGCTGATTATCAAGGATGAGGTTAACAAAGCATGTGCTTCAGCACAGAGATTGACAGAATTCCACATGGGATAAAACCAGGATGTTTCGAGGGAGCTGCACTACCTAAAGCTGAATACAGAATTTAGGAAACAATGGACATTTGTCATCTCATAAAGCAGCTATTTGGCAACTGATCATGAAGACCCTTTGTCCAGGAACTGCCAAATGGCTGTTATTTTAGAATAAGACTGCTCTGCTCCACGTCCCTGCACAGGATCTACTGCATAGTTTTTCTGAAGTCCAGGAAGCCAGTTCCAGCACTGTGTAGTCAGGTAGTCTGCCAAAGTGCTGTGCACTTGCTTACCAAGCAATTGGAAGAAGACTGAGAAATAAAGGAATACTGAGACATCAAATCCCTGAGATCTAGATTCAGGCAAAATTTACTGAATCGATGCCTTTTCCTGGTATTGACAATAAGTTTTATCTGTATAATTGTTTAGATTGGAGACACATTGTTTCCTCATGGATATTTTTTAAATACAATGCATTCCAGATGCTTGTTCATAGTCTTCCTGTCATTTGGGTGGTCCTGTTATAGAATCTTTTAACAGGTTGTTTGGTAAAACTTCTGGTACACCAGCTGGGTCTGTTACTCTTCTAACACAGTTGTCAGAGTGATCCAATCAGGAAGATGATTTGTAACTTGAGGACAGATAGAAGGAGGTCTTTGCTCCTTTGCAAGACTGTATTCCCAGTGATGTGGACTAATGTCAAATCTTGAAGTTGTATGACAGCTCTGTTGTCCGTTGAAGTGAAAGGTCCAGCAGGAGCTCAATAATATAGGCCTCATCTGCTGTAAGTTCAAAGGAAAACACTAAAACTCATTGCACTGAAAACAAATGGCTTCTCTGTAGGAGATCCAGTACTTTGCTTTGAAATGAGGTGCAGTTCACTTGAAACATCACTTGGCAAATGTGGGAGCTTTACTATCTTTCCATGATGTAAAGGACCATTGAAGTAAGAGGCCTATGAAGACAGCTGTTAAGCTGCACTGAGAGTCAGGTACTTCAAATGCTAAATATTATACCAGTGACACTGGTGAGAACTGAGGGCATTTTCAAAATTGTCCTTTTTGCACTACAGAAAATAATTTTAACCTATTATTAAAACAACAACCATGATTAAAATCATCCATTTGTGGAAATCAGATATACAAAGCTTTGAAGCACCAGCAGCTCTTGCAGAGTACTGAAGCAGAAGAAAATACTCTGCAAAAAAACCCTAAAAAATCAAATGGTTTTATTAAACAGTCTTGTGACTTACATAGGTCTAATCTAAAAATTAAAAATATTAATAGTTTTAGAAAGATTGAATGGCCAAGGCAAGAAATTGCCTTTTAAGAACATATAGGTTGATTTTGACTGTTGTTTATTTATATTTGCTCCTACCAAGCTGGTTTGTTTAAAAATACATGAATGAGATGGCAAAGACCTAAAAGACAATGATCATATCACACATCACATCTTTAAATCACCTTGAACAGATTCATCAGAGCAACATTTCATTTTTAAGCACAAGGGCTGTCTCTTAGAGCTCAGACATTCTCTGGGTGGCTGAATGGGAGAGGATTTTCACCAGCAGAACTGCTGAGCATTCTTAAAATGAGACCTGTTTTCTCCAGTTTTAGGAGTTAAAAAGCTAGGCATTTAGTCTGACCTATGCATTTAAGCTCCCTTCATAGACAGGTGTCTTCAAAGTTCAGCTGACCCACACTAGTATAAGTGTTTGAGATACTTTGGTACTTATCACCTACTACCAACCATAGGTGGGGCATGAAAAATCAGCATTGACTGAACTGAGAGTGTCATCTCTGGTGACTCAGAACTGATCCGGAATTTCTTTCTGCATTTTCTGATAAATCTGTCCTAAGCACCATTGAAAATAAAAATCAGAAATTTTGAAGGCTTGAATTTTTTCCTTTTTGAAATCAGTTTTCCCAACAAATTTTTACATCTTCATCAGCAATTTCAAAGGTGATGAAGTCAGTTTCTATTATAAACACTTTAAAGAGAAAGCTTTTTTTTTGCCTCATTCTGAGACGTGCTCCTTTCTCCATTTTTCTCACTACTTTGCCATGTTAATGTATGAAAACCTCAGTTATCCCTAACTAATTATAAAGTCTGTGTTTATCCTATTAAGCCACATGAAAAATGTCATGTGAGAAGTCACAGAACAAAGTCAGTTCCAAATATCAGATACTAAAGTGCCCTTAGTTCATGAGTTTGTAGAGTAAAAAACACTGGATCATTGCAACTTGCAGTATATCTGCAGCTGTTCTGCCAGTTCTGCAAGACTGAATGTGCGGAGTAGATAATACTTACACAGTTACCCACTTTTGCCTATTTTTGTATTTTTTCCTCTTAATTTATGGACTCAATTCTGCAGGAGTACCTGCCTTACTCTTTATACACAATTGCTGCCTGACATACCACAGTGATAGACACCATGAGTAAAACCTAAAAAAGCTACTTATGTTGTATCATATATTCATACAATATTCACCACTCTCATAATGGATGCTATTCTGTATATGTTAAAGACAGAGAAAATTGAAGTATAGGAATCCAGTTGTGCTTTCGTATTTTAAATATCTTAAAGCTAGGGAATCTTTACTGTTAGAGGCTTGCTTTTAAACAATACCTGTTAATAAAGAATGCAGTATTGGGTGTTTCCCTCACAGTTTTAGTATTGTCCTGAGAAAGTTATCAAGCATTTCCACATTAGGCTAAGAAGTTCACTTTTTCAGAGCCCTTTGTGCAGCAAGAGATTGAAGGCAGGAGTTTGATTCCCTGACCAAATGAGTGTCTTTTCTGAAAGAAAATTATACCTTTTTAAGGCTAACACACAGCAACTCGTTTAAGTTCCAAAGGAGAGCATAGAGACTGCTAATAGGACAGGGAAAATATATGACTGCATGAATCAAGTATATTTGTTCCTTACATTTTACTGCAGGTCACAGCTGAATAACTTATACTAGCTGTTCAATTGTTTTCTTTTCAGCAGATGTGTTTAATACTTTGTGGACAATATGTGAATGCAGGTGGGAATAGGTTGTTAGATGCTTCTTTTTGTCCCAGGTTCTCAAAAAATTTCCTTCATTTAAGTTCAGGATGTTAGACAATGCATTACTACTCTTGGTAACTCTACCCCTCCCACCTTTCTGTACAATCTTATTAATTTTTCTCTTCAAGAAAAAGAAGGTACAGTTTGATACCATGGTGACAGTTGTCTCCTGCTATTTCTTTTAGAGTTGTTAAGTACAGTTACATGGTTCACTTATTAACCTATGGCAACAACTGGAGGTGATGCTGGGAGTGAAAGAATAAATCAGAAACCATGAGTAGTGAAAAGGTTGTGTTTGGCACTCCAGTAGTACTGTTGAGGGAAAATCTACAATCATTTCTGGAGATAAGGAATGAAGATTCAGGCCTGTAGGCTGCATATGTATATGAGTTTGGAAGGAAATAATCCATAATTGCTATAGTATTAATGCAACAACAGTGGGCCTCCAGCATAAATTCACTGTCTGCTTGTCTCATGCATCCTCTGAACTCTACCTTAGTGATAGCAGCAGGGAATTAGAGCAGCTGCTTAAAATTCTCCTAAATAAAATGCAAATGCTTATTCATCATTTTTGCTTCCAGTTTTATACTGTTGCAGCTCTACTGAAATCGCAGGAGTGTAGAGTGTTTGATTTTTCCAATGACACTAGTTTCCAATATTTGCAGAGCCATTGGAATATACAGGCTCATCAAGATACCAGCAGAAGGAAGTCATAGAGAAAGATGTTATAATAGTAAAGACAACAGATCCCTTAAGACTGGATGAGGATTTTTAACATGCCCTTACATTTCCTTAATATTTTTATAACACTCACATTGATAGTACAATCAACCATAGACAAATAATAGAAAGGGCCACTGCATGAACAAAAATTATTTCTGGCTGAATTGCCTTCCTGCTTTATCCAATGGAAATGTCATGCTTTTATCATGTAATGAGAATGTTTCAATTTCAAAATACATGTTAAGTATGGAAAATAACAGAAATAAAGAAATTCAGAACTCTTCCTTTAAAATAAATGACCTTTTATATTATGAGTATCTTACTTTTTATCTGGACATAATTGAGTTATAACTCTGCTGTCCTTAACAGTGTTTATTATTCTACTCTTGGCTGATGAATAAAGGTCATGCTACGCTTACTCTCAGTCATTACTGTAAATGTCATACCGACATATTGCAAGCTATGGTGCTGAAGTTGGGGCTGTGACAGCTGCCTTTATTTCTCAAACCCTTAACTATGTCTTTTTGTCTCTAATATTCATGATCAATTGCATTGTGGGACTTTTTTTCCATGCTACCCAAATGTGTTTTGCTGGCACTCACCAACAATGACAAGAAATTTAGCCTTTCTTTGTGCTTGATGGCTGTCAGTGAATAGACTGTGATTTTGCTGCTTCCCATTATTCTAGGGTATTTGATGAGTATTAGTGAAGATGTCTTTGACTTTGAGGCTGAAGTGCAAACAGTCCTCCAGGGATTTTTTTCATACCTGAGTATAGACTGATTAAAAAAATCCCATGTCATTGTTTCCATTCTCCAGTTTCTTAAATATGGAAGTATTTCAGCAATAGTACTTGTGCCAGAGTTTAAAATTCCACTCCCAAGTTTACACTGGATTCAACATTTTGAAATTGGTTTCTTGTGAACTTTTATGACAGTGAAAGATCATGAGACTAGCTTAAATACCTTGAGTTTAAATTTAAAAATGGATGAATGTTTGCTTTGCTGTTTGTGACAATGATTTGTCATTTTTTATAGTCCTTGAAGTATTACAGCTAAGAATGAATATTAATCTTAAGTCTTTGTCTATGCCTAATCAATGTATAGGCTGTGACAACTGTGACGAAAGTTGGTTTTTGGCATGAATTACATGCCATCTTCTATCTCCTATCATAGTAAGTGTGTTCTGCCCTACACCTAAACTTCACTTGCATTTGCTTTCCTCCACTTCATTCTGCAGGTTGAATCTTCAACCAAGATCACATCACCTGATACTGAGAAGTCCAGTGCTCCATGAGCTGTATGAAGTATTCTGTAAAACAATTGAAAATGTTGTTTTGCCATGTAGTAGGTTGACTTCTTACATGTAATTCAAGAAGCTTTGCTGAAAAATATTGAGTAAGTTACTAATCTCAATGGCTAACCCCTAGAAGTAGTGGGGTTTAGAACAAGGCCAGATTCTGCTAACTTTATGAGCAGTATTCAGTGGGAATACTTAGCATAAGTAAAGCTGGCAGAAATTAACCCTTGGAAATGCTCAATGGATGCTCTACTGATGGATTTCTACTGTACAGGATAATATACACTGTACAGACTGGTGTGAAGAGACAAGCTCCTCGTATGACATAGGTAGAAAGAAGGTCACCTTTCTATTGCTCAGCACTGAGTTTAACATACTTACACTGTTTCCCATATGTCTTTCTTTGTCTTTATCTGTCATATCTTTCAGGACTGTAAAGTTCTTACTCATTGTGGTGCTTTGGTCTGGGCCAGCTGCTAGATGTCCACCCAGCTGCTTGCTCTGTCCTCTCCTTAATGGGACAGGGGGAGAAAATAACATGGACAAGCTTGTGGGTCAAGATAAAGACAGGGAGATCACTTGCCAATTACTGTCAGACAAATCAGACTTGATGTCGGGGAAACCGGTTTAATTTACTGCCAATTACAAATAGACTAGGACAGTGAGAAACAAAACCTAACTTTACCCTCACCCCTTTTCTTCCTAGGATCAACCTCACTCCCTCAGACCCAATTCCTCTGCCTCCTGCCCCCCCGGGCAATGCAGGCAGATGGGAAGTGGGGGGCTGTGGTCAGTCCATAACAGCTCCTCTCTGCCTCTCCATCCTCCTCACACTCGTGCCCTGATCCAGTGTGGGCTCTCCACATGCTGCAGTCCTTTCAAGACAGACCTGCTCCTGAGTGGACTCCTCTTCACAGGCTGCAGGTCATGCCAGGAGCCTGCTCCAATGTGGGCTTTCCATTGGCTGTAGCTTCCTTCAGGACGTACACACAGGTGTGGGGTCCTCCATGGGCTACGGTGCAGGTATCTGCTCTGGCATGGGAACACCTGCTCCACCTGCTCCAGCCCCAGGAGCTGCAAGAGAATCTGCCGGGGGCGCTGGAGCACCCTCCTGCCCTCCTCCCGCTCTCCCCTTGGGGCTGGCAGGGCCATTTCTCACACCGTTTCCCTCAGCCCTTTGGCCCTTTCTTCCCGAGGCTTTCCCTGAGGCGCCCACCTGCCCATCGCTGAGGGGCTCAGCTGTGCCCAGCGGTGGGGCTGCTGGAGCTGGCTGGAACCGGCTGGAACCAGCTGGAACCGGCTGGGGCAACCCTGCAGCTCTCCTCACAGCAGCGGCCGCCCCTGCGGCTGCCACCAGCACCTTCCTGCGGACACCCTGTAAGTGTATATACTCCATTGCTTGCTAAAGTGTTTTTTTCATATCTGAGTTATCACATTGTCCTTGATACCTTCTTCCAGCTCTCAATCCCTTCTTTTTGAGTTACACATTCTCTTTCTCTGTTTCAAAGTTGAGAGGAAATGGTCATCCAAAAATCAACAGGTGGCTGTTGGTCTGAGGTAAATGAGATCCAGCCTGTGTGAGAGTCTGATCGTAGATGAGAGTGAAGCACTAAATACCTTGTGCAACACTAGCCACTGTCTAGTGGGAATGCCTGTAATAGTTATTAATAGCAGAAGAAAACTTATTTTTCTTTATACAAAGAAATTAATCATTGAACATCTTTCTGTGTTAAGGGACTCGGGCTCCTTGGCACAAAATGTGTTAAAGTGTGTAAATGTCTGTCCTAAATGAAAAGGGGATCCTGATGTGCTGTGAGGATGGCATGTTTTCTCTGCTTAATTGTGTCTTTCTTAATTGCGATTTTCACACATATTTTATGTTATTTAGCAGCTAGCAAAATATTGTATTTTATGTTTTCTTTTTTCATACATGCTGCTTTGTCTTAATATAAACAAACACAACAGCAAATTAAATATTAAAATGGACATACTTGTGCAAGTTAGCACACCATTAAGATGAATAGGGCAATTCTGATTCCCTTTGGTACCATGGAAGTGTCTCTGCTGTGAACTCGCTGGGAGGTTGGAAACCTGATTTATGCAACTTGCTGTAGAAGGAAAGCTGTATAAGATAAGACTATCTTAATAGAAAAAAAATGGGAACTTATAAAATGGTACAGTGTGGCATAGTCTACTTTATGGTATACAGATGTCATAAATTTGTGGAATCAGAATATTTTCCACAGTTGCAAATTTCTGTTGCCAGTGATAACATACATTAGGTTGTATTTATTGTACAATATTATTCTCTAAGTACTGTGCCAGTAAGTTATATTTTATCTACAATATCTCTCTGTCCCAGTATTTATGTTTACAACTCTTGCCTGTATAGAGTACAAAAGGATGGGAGAATACTTCAGTAGATGACTAAATTGATGAATCCATTGCAGAGTGCACCCACTAATAATACGCTATTTATTTTGCTCTCCTGTTGTTAGACGTTTCTCACTAAAATGGTGCTATAAAATGCAGGTGACCTCTAATTCTACTGTGAGGAATTAATGATCCACTTGATCTCTGTAGTATGTGGAATTGACTGATCAGGAAAATGCGTGCATGAGTGCTAATGATGCAGTATGTCCACTCTAAATGTTTCACTTCACTGCTGTTCTCAGCCTGCCCTTCTGTTACACAGAACTGCAGAATTTTGCTCCCTGGGTACTTATCTCTGAAGCTATAGCAAATTTTGAAGGGTCCTTCACAGCCTTGTGGAACTGTGAGAGGAAAGATTATATCCTGCTGAGTTGCTAGGAAAATTTTTATAAACCATTGCCAACTTCCTTTCTTATAATGGAGGCCAGGAAAAATGCTCAGCTTTTACTCTGTGCTTGGTGAGGAACAAAAAGTATCTGCTGGAGTTTCTGTGCTGTCAGCTGGAACATCAAACTGATGTAGGGCATTCTGGAAGCATTCACTTAGACCCATGTGAACTCAACTCAGAAACAGCCTGATCTGTATGGTTCTGTAGGATTTTGACATCTGTGGCTTTTTGGCTTGGTTCAAAGCACTGACTTGTCATACAGGCATGTTTTCAAGTAATGAGTTACACAGAGAATGTTTTCCCTGGGAAAAGGAGGAAGACATTTTTGTTATTGGCCCAGACCTCCAAGATGAGAGCACTAATAACTGGCAGATTCCCAATAGACTTTGGCCAGTCCCACCAATGGTGCTCAACTGGGCACTTCAGTATTAGGCAGTTCCTGACCTACTGATATGTAAGTGTGCATGGAAATTATAGTGGGCTGAAGAAGCATTCAAAATATTTTCACGGGTTTCTCAAGAGCTGCTGAATGGAATTCATGTGCCTGTTCTCTTGTTCCTTGTTTTTTCCATATAAGCACAGAAATATTCCATAGGAAAGGCATATTAACCAAGAATTAATGCAATTTCATGTTCTGAGGTGGTAGCCATGGCAGATGCTGTGCACATAAACAGAAAGAGATACTTCTTTCTCTGAAGAACTCAGTATAAATAATAACAGTGATGATGATGTAAGTCTTATTGAATCATCATAGGAAGCTGTTGACTTGTACATAGGGAGGCCAGGCAAAGTGCATGTTTTCAATGTTTGCTTCCTTTGGGAAAAGTGGTCTTGGCTTCATGTCTGGCAAAGCACTGTCATTCATAATGTCTTCACAGTGCTATGGTTCCAAGTGGCCCTGCATACTTACAATTTTTTTTCTGAAGGCATTTCTAAATGACATGGAAACACAGCTTCAACCATATATGAAATAAATACCTGGTAGAATGAACTTTTGGGCTACTGTAAGCTAGGAGGGGTTGTCTGACTGCAGTTCAAATTCAGTGATTAATTTGCAGCCCCAGAATAATGCATTTTTAGTCATACACCTGAAAGCAATGATGAACTCTGCAGGAGCAGCAATAAGGAAGAAGCAACAATCTGCTGCACAGCCATACAGACAGCATACTGATAACACAGCATGCAGGCAGTTTCTTCCTTGGTTGATAGCTACAATGCATACCATCAGTGAGAATATTGTACATGTTTTCAGAGTGCTTCTTTCTTAAGGAGCCAGGAAATATTCAGCCTATAGGACATATGTTGCATTGCTATTGACTTTCTCATGCAAGACAAAAGTGTAGACAAAAGTGTATGACCTTCAAGTCAATTTGTTTTCTCCTTCAGTTTGTGAGTAATGCCCAAGGTGTTGTCTGTCTTAAAGTGGAGTTGCTGTCTGTGAAATAAGTATTGGTGATATGCTGGTGAAAGAAGAGATGGGCAATATGTGGTTTGTAGCCACTTCATTTCCAGAACTCAAGCTCATATATAAATAATACAAACTGATTTTTTCTGTGTTTGCACATGCATTTTCCCAGCAGCAGTGCTTGTACAAACAACTCCTGTATCTCTGTCACTGGCCTTTTTTCCATCCCTTTGCTAATCCCTCATTTATGCTGGAACAACTGCATGTGGGGTCTGTGCTATGAGGTAGATGAGGGAACTCATGCAACTGAAAAACCTTTTGCACTTCTTTGGAGTTATTTTTTATTTTTAGCCAGTATTGTTGTCAAATGTGGTGCTTCACTCTTAGCAGTATGAAGTCTGAGTATTCTCTATTTCTCCTGAAGTGGGAGATAGATCTGTAAAGTTCTCTTGGTTACTACTGTGCAGATAGAGAGTATGAGTGTCAAAATGTGAAGGGATGATGTTAAAAATGGTGTGCTCATGCACTCCCAAAATGATGACAGAGAATTATGGAAGGTCATCACTTATGTTAGCAGTACCTCTTATTTAAAAGTAGCTTTTCCTATACTAGTGGGAGGTTATTCTCCATGAATTTTTACCTAATTTATAAGGCAAATGATGTTATTGAATGTAGGACTGTGGATTATCAATGAAGTAGTGATTATTACCAGTGCTATGGTGGTATAAAATGTTCTCAGGTGTTTTGATTTTCCACCACACTTTGATAATATTTATTTTTGTGTACCTTAGAACTGCTGGAAATGGGAAAACTTCTCATAGAAGTTCTTGGGAAATTTGTTCCCTTTTCAATAGGAAATATTAAGATGTTTGCCCCACTGTCTCTGAAGTACAGTGCAGTTTAGAGAATTAATACTTGCATTGGCAGCATGCCCAAAGTGTGGGGCATTGCTCAGCTGAATCTGTCTTTGTCTTCCCAGTGGATCACCACTTTTCACATTCCAGATAGTGAAGGAAAAGGAAATGAATTAATGCTCCTGCAGCTGAGTGCTATGAAAATAGAGTGTGGCATACTGCTTGCATAGGCTGTGAGTAAAATTTTCCTTGATGGTCAATGGGGGAAAGGATTTTGAGTGTTCATAATAAGCTGGCAGCACTGCCCCTCCTACTGTCTCTACAATTGTGACTAAGAACACAACATGGTTCATCCAGAGACAAATAAAGATGACAACTCCATATAGTGAGGAGTGTTTGTGCACATTATTGTGTGCAATGGTACATACACTGATGGGCAGGATGGCAGTGAAGCTTTGTATGAGATATTCCTCCATGAGTAGATAAAGCCAATGAGCTGTGAAGACATATAACCTTTCGGTAGCTGTGTCGATGAATAACTAACACTAGTATTTCTAGAGCTGATATTCTGTACCATTTGGAGAGATGATTTGTGAGTGTGTTTTTGAAAGCAGAGTAACAAACCTTGCAGCCTAAGGCACACTCTCATTCTGTGATAGAAGTAAGTCATACAGCATTCTTGTCAGTTATATACCAGGTTCAGATTTTTGCAGGAAGAAGATCCAGCATGCCTGTGTAGGGAACAAAGGTCAGACAGATGGGAAGTGAATGCTGCAGAACCATGATGAGTCATTTTAAGTTCCATATTTAATTGATTCATGTAAGAATATCATAAACACTCCTATAACTTCCATCACAATGATTATTCATACTGCAAGAGTTGCTTAATGAGGCTTACCTAAGTCCCTGCCAGCCCTACCATTCTGCAACAAAAGAAATAATGAAGCGTTGTAATAACTGAGCCTAAAGATGCCTGTTCTGTAAACACAGAAAATTTCTATGAACAGTGATGATTTCTTTCCACTGGAAGGGCAGTGTAGGCCTGCATGTGTGCCTGCTTGCACGTATGTGTGCCAGGCTTTAAGGAGGGGTGTATGTATTCGCCAGAGAACAAAAAGTGTTTGTGCTTGTAATGTGCAAGTAATTAAAGTTGCTGGAGCATTATTGGTGTTATACACTGAAGAGAGGCTTATTTGGCAAAAGAAAAAATTTAAAGGTTCTGGTGGGAACAAGGATACTTTGATATATACATCACATCTCACAACAATAATAAAAACAGGACCAGAAGAGATCTGGGTCAGGAAACTGCACAAAACTGTCTTTTAACTGATGTATGTCAGAACAAAACAATGAGAACAGAGGCCAGTTCTGACTACACTTATCCCTTAATAACTCCATCCTACCTAAAAGAATGTCACAGACATGACCAAGCAAAAAATTTGGACATAATGGAAGAGAAAAAAATTTTTTTTTCTGAACTTGGGACCAACAAAATTGATGGTGATAAAGATTTTTAAAAATGGCTTAGAAGACTTTGGTGTTATCTTCCAAGCTGCTGGGTTATCAGAGAAGGCACTGCATGTTGTGGAGGGGTTCATTACTGTTGTAGCTGGCGCCACGGTTTTTAGTTGGCATGACATTGGGATCACAGCTGGGCCAGGAGGAATGTATTCATCCACAGCCGAGCTAGCTGACCAGCTGTGCGTTTAGTGAGTGTGGTGCAAAGCTATCTCATCAGGCTACTGGCTTTCTTGAACCTAGGCTGCAGCAGCAGAAGGCAGTGGCAAGCTAAAGAGGGATGCCCGCAACCACAGCAATAATAAGCTTTCAATGGGAAAAGGTGGTCAGCATGCCTCCAGGGAGACCTGCTGGGGCTTGTGTAAAAAAGGCAACAGCTACGTAACTGTAAAGAAGTGCAGAATGTATTCTTGCTGGAGCCAGTCCCAGATTCTGTAATTCCCAGCCCCACTTTTATTCACAGGGAAGCACAAAGAGGGTTTCTGGTTAATCTGTATTTGAGAGTGTAAGAGGGAAAGACTCCCTAGCCCCCTCCTCATTTATACAGCAGAGCAATAGAAGACATCATCTGTTGATTTTAGTGAGTTAACCGTGATATTTTTCAGTCTGTTTCTGCTGCAATCAGAAATCAGCAGATAACCTCCACCTCAGCTAATTTAATGCCTTCTGGGTTCCCTGAGGTTTCCCTTTCAGGATCCACACAGGCAAAAGGAAGGGGGAGGAGTGGCCAATTTACCATTAGAAACACTGTCAGCTGCCAACTGGCAAAGTCGGAAAGTGATCCATTTTTGCTGATTATTTAGAAAGCTCTGATGGTCTCCATGAGTCTGGCACTATTGTGCGTGGCAGGAGTCACTATACACAAAAGCATTGACTGTACTGCTCCCTAGGGATTTACAGTATGAGTAATAGTGGGTTAATTTCTCTAGAAATTTCTGAAAGGGATGACTGTGTATCAATAAGTTGTTCCAGATGACTAAAATGAAGTGTTGGAAAAGCCTCGAGGGACTCATACGATATTGTCAAGGAGACTCTTTCCCTCTGTTCTTAAAGGTGGCTTGCAATATTAAAAAAAAAAAAAACAACAAAAAAACCCAAAACAAAACCCAAAACCAAAATACCAGACTTTTTGGTATTTAATGCTAATTTTATGAAGGAGGAAGAAGACACTAAAGTTACTTGTTTTGGTTTATCCTATCCCTACCAGGTGTGAGTTTCTTTAATTTAGGAACATCTACTACTTTCTTTGTTTCTCCCTGCTTCACAGTGAAGTATAGGGGCATGAAGTGCATGCTTTCTTAGCTTTTAATTGAAACTGAGATTGGTGGACTGGAGCTTGAGTCTTTTTTGTGCCTTTTAGCTCTTTATGTAGCTATTGCTCAGATGTCTGAGTTACATAGGTGTTAACCAAAACAAAGGATTAGATTACACAGCTTTTGCAGTGATTTAATTAAATTGATGCAACCCCAATTCAGTTTTGTTAGATCAGCACAAAACCCCATGCATAGACAAGCCCAAAGCGTTTTAGAGAACCCAGTGAAAACTTCCTTGCTTTCACATTTTGCTCCTGTTTTATTTCATTGGTTCTTCTGGTGAGATGAGGCTACTGGTTCACAACTGGTCACAGAGGCTCTGGGATCTAGAGTGTAAACAAGACCTGAGTAAAGAAAACAAGCTGGAAACCACTCATCAGCTTTATCACTGCCCTTTTCACTCTTTGGACAGATCATTGACCCTGTGGGAGAAAGTTGTGCTGAAAGCCCAAGAGGGGTCTGGGTACCCTGTAAGCATAAGACATTGGGTCTGCTCGGGGACCTGGAAATCAATCTGCTCTACAGTGATCCTTCCTGCCAGCGCTGAAGAACAACTACCTTCAAACATAAGAGGATGCCTGGCAGCAGACACCAAAGCAAATGCAAGAAATATTACTGAGACTGTGTTTCAAATTGGCACATCCCGCCAACGTGGGATTTATTTATCCCCACTGTCATTCCATCCCAGGACTGAAAAGAACAGAAAATGAAAGCTGTGGTTCTGTGACTTACTTTTATCCTTGGACAAGAAAGGCGTGACACTTCTTCAGCATGGCTAGCAAAAGAGGTGTGTCTTAAAATTTTAAGGTGTATCAGGAAAAGAGATGACCACAAACATTTGTTCTAGGAATACCCTACGTCTGCATTGCCCCATCCTTTTTTTTTTTGACAATTAATCTGTTTTGTTGCCCATGTGGAAAAAGATAAATAAGGCCATTTGGCCAAGATTTCCAGCCCTCTGTCCTGGATAGTAGAGCATCAATAAATATTAAGGCCATCCCTTTTATTGCACAGATGGTATGTGCTTGCACAATTACTCAGTTGCAGCTCAGATACCTCTCCAGTGTGTCAGACTGATGGTGGTATGTCACATAGTGCAGGCTCACACACTTCTGACTGTGAAATATTAGATAGAAATACAACAACTTTAATTACTTCAGACTTGTGAGAATTTTGCATAAGTGAAGCACATGTTTTTGTAGTGAGGGATAGGCCAGAATGTCTCTCCATAAACATAAGCAAATTGTGCATGCTCTGCAGTACATCCAAAAGCTATCATAAGCAGTATGGCAGTCCACACTCATTCTGTCTCACTCCTTGCATTGGTGGTGGTAATAAAGGGATTAAAAATAGGAACAATGCAAAGGCTGTTATAAGAGGGAAGTAACTGCTCTGCACAGAATGTATAATGTGCCTGCTCTAAGATTTTAGTATGCATTTACAGTCCTTCCTGAAGTTTGCAGCTTGAAAATATTATTTGGTGCTTCCCAGAAAAAATCTTTTGCTGACAACTCTCTTTCATAAGACTGTAGGATAATTCAGGTTGGAAGGAGCCTCAGGAGGTCTCTAGTCCTACCTCCTTCTCAGGCAGGTTATGTGAGATATCAGACCAAGGTGACTCTGGAATTTATCCAGTCAGGTCTTGAAAAGCTCAAAGGATGGGGACTGCCCTGCCTCTCTGCTAACTTGTTTTCCTGCTTGACACAGGGAAAAGTTTTTCTTTATATCCACCCCGAAGCTCTCTTGTTTCAGTTTATGCCCATAGTCTGTTATCCTCCCACTACGTGCTGCTGTGAAGATCCTGGTGCCACTTCCTCATACTGGCAGGCTGCTGGTTAGGTGCTTTGAAAGCTCTCTTCTCCAGGCTGAACAAGCACCATTTCCCCAGCATCTCCCTCCAGGACAAGTGCTCCAGACCGTTGAGCATCTTGGTAGCCCTCTGCTGAATGTACTCCAATCTATCAGTGGATTTCTTGTACTGGGGAATCCAAAATTGTACAGTGTATTTTAGATGTGGTCTAACAAGCACTGATTAAAGGGAGATTACCACTTCCCTGGCTATGCTTCTGCTGAGACAGCCCAGGATGCTGTTGGCTTTCCTTGCTGCCAGGCAGGTTGCAGGCTCATGCTGACTGCCCAACATGATTCCCAGGTCCTCAACAGAGCTGCTCCCCAGCTAGTCAGTTCCCAGTCTGTATCATTGCCAGGGTTATTCCTTCTCAGGTGCAGAACTTTCTATTTCCCCTTGTTGAATTTCACACACTTGTGGTTGACCTGTTCCTCCAGCCTGTCTAGGTCACTGTGGATGGCAGCCCTATGCTGAAGTGCATCAGCTGGTTTCCCCTGTTTGGTGTCATGTGCAAACTTGATGAGAGTTTACTCTATCACCCCTCCAGGTTACCATAAAGGTGTTAAAAGATACTAAGAAAGATGTTAGTTTATGAACATGTTATATATGTTTCCATACACAAGAAAGTCTCTTGAAGGTGGGCTTACTGCTAGTTATACCTATCCACTTGTCTATAACATAAGGAGATGATGTTTGCTGATACGTGTGAGTTGTCTGGCAGGTACAGTCCAAGTCCTAGTAGGCAGTTGTGCCATATGCACAAAAAATGCACAGCTGCAGCTTTGTGCTCAGCCTCAGTAATGCCATGATCATCTAAATGGCTGAAGCGGTTCTCATCCCTATGGGTTATAGTCCCTGAAAGCCAGTCCTTCCTGCAAATCAGCCATATCACAGATAGTCAGTGAATATAATCAATATGTACATGCATAGTGTAGGACTGAGGGTGTATAGTTCTATGCTTAAGGGAATAGGGTATGGCTTCAGGAGAGACTCTGGTTTGGGGTCCATGTGATCATGAATAAGTCAATTATTTTCTTTTGTGATTCAATTTCTTACCTCTAAATTAAGGATAATAACATTGCTATACTACATAAAAGTTTTTAAGGGTAACTAAATGTTTCAGAAATGTTGATAATTGGCTTTGGACTGCAGTAATTTCTTCAGACTCTAAGTGAGATCAGAAGCCTGTGCATTATACCCCATACATACATATACTGTGGATCATGCATGATCCTCAGAGGGAGGTTTCACACAGGGAGAGGGAAAATGGAGGAAAGGGGAACATGAATGATAGAAGCCTTATCGATATTTACATAAAAGATTGTCAAACTAAGGAAGAACTGCTGCACAAATGAATCATGAACAATACACATATTCTTAGGGAAACTCCTCTTTAAAAGCATAACAACAGCTTTATAACAAAATTATTGTGTGTCTAGATTTTATAATGCAGAGACCAGTGATCTCCTATATAAACCTTAAACTAGGACACAAAAAATTCCATCTGCAATTAATACAAAAACATTTTAACTAGGAAAGTTGATTGTTGTTTGCTTAAAAATCACATTCTGCTTTCACCATATAGATCAACTGCTCATAATCACAACTACACCTGCTTTTAACTTTTATTTCTCATTAAGTGTATAAACAAAACAAAATAAACTCCTAGTGTTGAGCCTGACCTCATGCCCTTTGAAAACAAAGGAAGAACAAGACTCCTGGTAACTTCAGAGGGCATTGCATACAGCCCATTGTTTTTAAAAGTCAAAAGCTAACACAGATTGTTCATTTCCTGGCATTGGCATCAGCAGTAAATGGGATTGCCTCACAAAACGTTTGCTCAGTCCTCTAGGGACAAAGGATAAGAGCGTTTTACATTGCTCAACAATGATCTCCTCAACCAGCTACACAGCAACACTGTTTCATTCCAATAGCTCGTTACCTCCTTGGTGAGTAAAAAGAGACCATGGAGTTGAAACTACGGGGAGAAGAGTGAAAGCCAGCAAGAAGGGTGGGTCTGAAATACCATTCTCAGACATGCCCTGCTTCCAAATGAAATGAGTAGGAGATAGAGGCTAACATTATTGCAAGGCAGCAAAGTGGTAAATTGTTCACCTGAAAAAACATAGGGGCTGCTTGATGGCCACAGCCTTCTTGGTATTACTTTAGGGCAGGAAGTATCTCTGTGTTGTAGCCTCTATGGTGTAGGCATCTATACCATTGCAGTTGTCCAGATTCCCTCCATAGTGAATGGACAGAAATAGGCCTTCCTACTCTATCTGCTAAACAAAGGTGATTCGTTTAATCTGTTTTAGTCATCGGAAATGGGATAAGAGGAGCTCTGCCCTCAGAAGGCCTGTTCCCTTGATTATAAAGGGAGCCTAGACGGTTAACTCAGATACAGACACCTACAGCACAGAATCTATATTTGGACAGATGAATCCCACTGCTGGTGTTTACTATAAATAGGGACTTGCACAGTATATTTAAAGCAGAAAATCCATTGGGTACTGCTGAGATTATTGTTAATGCTGCTTAAACTAGTTAATTAAATAACTAGTCAATCACCCCCTAGTGTAGAGAGGACCAGCTATACAGCTACTGAAGTCAACAGAAAAATTAATGCAGGCAACAGCAGGCACTGATCTGTGTCTATGTATAACCATGCATTGAAACAAGAGGAAGGCCCAGCCTTAGTTCTAGATCCAGTCCTTTTCATTTTTTTTATATTATGGTGATCCAAATATTTCGTTCTGCTGGTTGTAGCAGAAGGGAGCAGCTGCAAAGCTCAGCTGAACAGCTATCGCTCTCTGTGTGAGTGTTCCTAGTCTGCCGAATTGCAAGATACAGGACATTAATGTAAGCTTGTTTCAAGGATATTCACTACCCCCAAAATATAAGACTCTTCAAGCCTGAATTGCCATTTAAGACCAATCACTAATAAATTTGGGGTAATGGCTTTACAAAATTAAATAGCTGGCATTGACAAGTTGCTTTATCATAAGAGTGACAGTACTGAATGTCATCAGTGTAAATCAGATCAAATGAATGATTCTGGTACCTAAACTGCAAAAACTGTGGCACTTGATACTGCCCGATCAACTACAGCTATAATGACCATAGAAAGAATGTGTTAATTTACTCCTCCATAAATCACTTTGAACTGTATTGTGGAAACAGCATGATAGGCAAGGGAGGCATTTGTGTGGATATTTTTATAATTAAAAGGAAGAAAACCTTTCATAAGACTGGCTGCCAGGTGGCTAACTGCCATCTCCGAGAGAATGTGTTGTGAAACATTGGGCACGTTTACCATGGAGAAAGACTCACCAGCCTAAAGGGTTGGATGGATTGTTTTGAACTTTATAGTGGTTGGTGGAAATCCTGAAGTCTGTTCTTGGAATGTAAAACAGATTTAGCTATGACAGCTAGCTCAGCATCCTTAGTTTCCTCCCGGCCATATTAGGGGATTTAACTGCTCTAGTGGAACATCACATTCCAGAAAGCATCCCTGGCTGAAATGAAACATGATTTGTTACTTACTTGTTGGCTTCTCCCTACCTTTGTGATAATTGAAGACTGCATGTGTATCATAATTGTGTAATCATCTTTCTGAGAAATTGCTAAGAGTTCACAAAGTGCTGCAATTAGCTGTAAGAGTTAAAGATGGCAGAAGGGTTAAGAAATTGAGACAACAATGACTCATTTAGAAAGGTCTTCCTGGTCTGATCAAGGGTGGTATGAAGATGATATGTGACAGATAAGGAAAGGGTGAAGTGAGAAATTAGTGCAACAAAATAGGTGAATGAAATAAAGAAGAGATGGCCTGTTTGATTTCACATCACATGCTGAACTTTTAAAAATCAAAATAGCAGGCATATGGTAGAAGAGTTTTCTGAAGGACTCCCTGAGGAAAGACCACTGGTTGATTCCTTCCTCCACTGCGCAGCTTCCACCAGACCCAGGCCATCAAACATGAGAGGGTACCTGGCTGTTCCCAACAAACCAGCAACCTGACAGAAGTAGGGTCCTGCCTTGCTTTCCATGTTCTCTGAGTCTCTTTCTTTCCCTTTATTATATCTTTTTTTGGTCTCTCTCTTTCTGCCACTCATATTTTAACCTCACTTTGGGCTGGCCTGTGCTGCTTAACCAGTTGTGGGATGGTGAATGGAAGGAAGGAGACCTCACTTGGCCAGGCACAGGATATGCCATACAGGCAAGGGAATTGGTCTCAAAGCCAGCAGTTACCAAGGGTGAGTGGCTACTCCAAATTATTTTCCATGACTAGTCAGTTGTCTTGTATCCTGAAAAGCTCAGCAACAGCTACACCTCCACTGATTTCCACTCCCTTATCCTTTCTCCTTTCCCTGTCTATATTTATTATCAAAAGCAGGAAATCAATCTTTACTCCTACAGTCATGAGCCGAAAGATGAATAAGAGAATTAGACCTTTCTTGTTCTGCTAAGAAGGACTTCTGGATAGCATAATGAATTCTAAATTAATAACCTGTGTCTAGCAAAGGGACTCTGACAGATTTTGATTAAGTTAGTCTTGTTTAACCGCTTGGTTTCAATTTCCAAATACTTTGTGTATTGTTTTTGTACATACTAATCAATACACTTCCCAGCTTTGACATGTATTTCTAGTGCAGCTGCCATGTGACTGAGCAGGCTAAGCTCTCTGTACTTAAACCTACAAACCATGTTAATGGTTTAACACTTTATGTTGGTAAGATCACATTAACACTTATGACTGAAGTCTCACTTATTCCATTGAAAGTAACACAACATGACTGGTTATACCTGACTGCTGTTGCTACTGATGCCATGCTTTATTAAAGATACATTTGTTCAAAACTTCTGAACCCCCTTTGCACCACTGCATAATTTCCATCTAGATTATCAAGTAGAAAGAAAAACCCTGGTTCTTTTATTTTTAGCTTATTTGACCATGTGAATGTCAAAGTAAAATGTCATGAAGGCAGACCCAGGTATTGATGCTTTGGCAAGTCACTAGTGAAGGAAAAATGAAGGCACTGGAGGTTTTTACCGGTTACTGCCTTTAATATTAATACATTGTGAGAAAAATGTAAGTTAAAACACGATATATTATAGAGATAGTAAAGCATGTGTAACCTGCAATATTTTACTCAGAATAAATGATCGTGTCCTGTCCTCAATGAAAAGGAGCCTGCGAGCCCATGAATGGCAGAAGATGAATCTCTGTTTCCTTTTATATGTCCTTTCAAGGTGAAGGAGGTCAAATAAAGCAGTCTCTAAGCTTATAAATCACTCTGCTAGGCTAGTTTAAAATATCATTCTATAGAAACATAGGTGACAGGTTTTTAAAACGAAGATAAAAGAAGTTGCTGTCAAGTACTTGATTTGTAGAAGGCTTTCAACAGGGAGTTTGGAGAGGAAGGAAAAAGAGAAATTCTGAAGAAAACTGGAAATTTTCTGGTGGGTAGAGTTGTTAAGACAGGAAAACTGAAGTAACCCTGGGATTCAAGAGCACAGGATCTCTGATGAAACATGGGAATGGATGAAGTGTGTTTAAAACCAGTTACAAATAAAGTGCAAAACATTGCTGAAGAAAAGAAATTTCTTTTTCATTAATTTACATTTTATTTAGAGTTTCTTACAGTCTTCATATGTCTTAACAATTCCTGAGACAAACACTACAAGGAATTTGACAAAACATCCTGCAAGTCTCCCATGGCTCATAGATTATTTATATAAAAATTATGTGACATGAAGTCAATACAACATGATAGACATTAAACTGGGTTGGTTTAATAACAACCTTATTAGAGTCAAGCAACTAATAATTACAGAACAGACAAGAAGCTGTTGTCTGAACATTTTAGACATGAGGCATTTTAGGCTCTTCCCCACTGTGAGAAAGAGCATATGTGTTTTCAACCATGCTACAGTGAAGTTTCAAGTAGGAACAGAAAGAGGAACAGTACTTTTATTCATGTTTCTCTTCAACCAGTTCACAGGCTAATTCTGAGCAGCAGACTCAGTTTTAAACATTGCTGTTCTTTCCTGCAGTATGAACAAAACTGTATTTAACATTGTGTTAGTTGACACATTTCCTATTGTAATGCATTTTCCCAAACCAAAGAGGGCAAGAGGGCTTTCACTGGCAAGTCTCCGCTGGTCTCACTGAAGTGAAGACCAGATTACGGCTACATAGAAAAGCTGGTTTTGAATGTGAAAAAAGTCCATTCCTTGAGCTGTACTGCCTGCTGTTGTCCTGTCCCTGCGTTTTCTTCTTGCCACAGCTCTGGTGAGAGCAATTTCCTCACACTTGCCCAGCTGCTCTGACCAATCCATTCTTGAACATTTCCACATTATTAACATTACCCATGTCCAAGGACATACTGACCTGCTGCTTGGCTCTGAGTAGTAATCAACTTCATTCACACTGAAGGTTTTTACTGCTAGCCATCTTGAGTGTCTCATTCTGCCACCAGCACATGTAGATACTGGAATAATATAAACAATACCTAGAGCCATGTCTTTTAATTCCAGCAATATACACTGTTTTGGGAAGAGAACATGGATAACAGTAAGTGTTTTGCTAATTAGGAGAGATGATTGCTTATGATAAACCTCAAGTTCTCAGGCTGATCCTTGCTTGTCACTCAGTTTAGTTACATTTTCTAGAGCAAGTTTCACACAGAGCCTTCAGTACCTGGGCAGAATAGTTACTGTATTTGTGCTAGTTGAGTTATTCCTTCTGGTATTGCTCCAGGGGTGGTCTGAGATGATATTTAATGTCTTTAGGAGAAGTACTGATTTGCACAGTCAGCTACAGCACTATTTCTTTACAGGAGACTGCCAACTGTCTGCAACTGACATCAGAAGGAAAGGAAGAACATTTTGATTGAATAAAGGAGAATACAACCACAGAGTTAAAATTAGATTTTTTTTTTTTTTAAGGGAGCAAATACTGTTTCAGAGCAACAACAAAAACAAAAACAACAATAACAAAACCCAGGATAGAAGAGAGAGCCAAGTTTGCACTTCATATTTTTAAGCACTGCTGATTTGGAAGCCAACCATGAATGCCAATAGTTGCTTATGCACTGTACATGCTGTACTCCAAGAGCATATCCGCTATGGCAGGCCAACCAGAAGGGAAGGCATGGAATTTTCCTTTGAAACAGAAAAGGTCTCATTGCTCACAAGTATTTTGTTCTCAAGTTAACTCCTTTGTTTCTTCTTTTCTGTGTAAGGCTGGCCCTGCACCTGAGCAGTCCCCTAACACCTCTGTCATTGTTTTCAAGGGTCTTGAATTAGTCTTTGATGTTTAATCAGTGCTATATTATAGTGTTTCTTATTTAATTTTCCTTTTTTTCAGTTAATACTGCCAAGACTTCTCACCTTTGCTGAGAACTTTTGCTTTTTTTTCTTGTCTGATATTGCTGCTCTTGTTGCTGTTCCATGGTGATAAACAAACTGAAGGTGGACATGAGCTCGTTCGTGGCCTGATCTGAAGCTCAGGGGCTCTGTCCTTGGGGAGCACGTAGATGAATGTGAAGAAGTTATTGTGGGAAGCTGTGCACAAATTCTGTAACTGAATAAAAGCATAATCTGCATTTAAGGCACCAAAGCAAGTTACATTATCATGAGAAATGATAATTTGCTGACACAGAAGATTAGGGCTCTGTGTCGAAAACAGCCAGAGAACAGCAAAAACTTTCATATTTAGGGAACAGGATCCTGTTCTTCTTCTATTGCCTGAGTTTGGTTATTGTGGCTCTTTGGAGTGAACTCCTGGATGTGAGGAGAGAAACTGGGATAGAAAACACAAATATGGCCCTCTTTACCCCCACAAAACAGAGGAACAACACCACAACAAAACCACTGTGTTTAGGGAACAGAAACTATAAAGGAGCTTCTGGAAATAATCCAAGCCAGATCTCAGTAGGAAGACAGGGATGCTCAGAAACAGAAAAAAGAACCATTAACAGATGTTTGCCTACAAAATGGGATAACCATAAGTACCAAGTATTGCATAATTTGGTAATGTAGATATGATTATAGACAGTTTTATGATTTTCTTTCACTATTTTATTTATTTGTTACTCATGTTTGTTGTAGGAAATCTCTCAATACTTTTTTAGCGCAGAGGGAAGTCTGTGTAACCTCTCTCATTGTCTCCCCTGTTGCATTTGCATATTTTCACATACGTTTGCTTTGTCACTAGTTTTGCTATGTGCAAGTATTCAGCCACAGGTACTTTGGCATCCTAGAAAAAAATTGTACTTTGTGGAGCAGTGCTACTGCTATATATCGTGGCACATGTACCATTGTGTATATTTCCAAGCCCCAGCCCCAAAAAAGGAAAGAAACCAAATGTTTTCATTACATGAAAATACAGCAAGGTATTATGCCTGTAAAGGTAACACTCATTCTTCTCCTGTATTTGAGGGCCAGAACACCCACACATTTGGCATGTTGCCACAAACAGTTAGGTAAGGTAATGTCGCATGCACAGCAGGCTGTTCTTATCCTCCATCTGTTCTAAGTCATGCAAATTCAAGTTGTGTGTCCCTCAGAAGTCCACTTTTCCAGCACCATCCAGTCTGCAGCAAACACAGAGGCAAGGATGCCCCAGTGTACGAATTCTTTAATACTTGAGCTATAAGTCCAATGGAGTGAGGGGGCCTTTTTTGCATTACGGCTCAATTCACACATAGCAGAGAGCCGGGCTTTGGGCGTAAGTTTAATCTTATGCATCTGAAAAGAAAGTGTGTGGAGGGTGGTTGTTCAATTTAGTATGTGAGGTGTTCAGCTGTCATATTTGAACAATGCTTCAGCCCATTTGTGATTTAGGCAACCTAGCAGAATGTTTTGTGTTTCTCTGAGCTCATCTAGTTTATGTATGTGCTCTTAAAGTATTTGTTATGTTCCAAGTCCTTATAACAAATGCATACCAGTTACAACAGCTTTTCCCCTGGGACTAAGTTACACATAAGTGAGGGTAAGGCTTAATATACAGAACAATAGAAAAAAATAGACATGGTGTTCTTAACAAAAATACCAATTTCTGTATGTTGGAATAGGTTTTTTTTTTAACTGCCAGAACAGTAGATGTTGCTTAGAGATAAAAATTGATTCATCATTGCTATTCTTCCACTGAAAACCAGTAGATTAGAGCACACTGAAAGCAACATCTCATCTCTCGATGTTCATAGAAGTTGACTGCAAGCTGCTATGTTCAGTGGTCAACTTCTTTTATAGTGTTGCCATAAAATGTCATGTGTATGTTGTGTGATCATAGCGTGCTGCTGTGAAGAGCCACTGTAGCATAAATAGACAACGAATGTGAATAAAAATTACTTTGGGAATCCAAGGCAGATTGTTATTGTATTGGTGTAAATATAGAGCCACTTAACCTAATCCCAGATTTAGAGCACTGTAACTGAAGAAAAAATGACATCCTTGTAGCTGCATTTTCTGACTTCTGTGAAATTCTGGTCTGAATCTTGACAGTGGTTAGCATAGTTGTTTCCATTTATATCTTCAATATTTCTTTCAGATTTCTATTGTCTTCCCTTTTTCTTCACTTTCTGTGCAGCTGTCATCATAGCATTTCAACTCCAGTTACAAGAGTAAGGCAGATGTCTCCCAGCAGAGGCTCTGCCAACATCACTCCAATGACAGCTGTGGGAGCAGTGCTGTGATAACAGCATGACCACCAACGTCAACAGAGAATGACCACATCACATCTGCAAAGCTTCTCAGCTTCCACTGGCTTAGGGCCTGCAGTCTCAAATCACTTTTATACTTGAGTCTCTCAGCTGACAGCACTTAATGCTACTTAGTTCTCCAGTATATTAGATACATTTAGGTCTATTTTGTTGGTTTTATTTTGTTTTTTAAAAATCTGAGTTATCACAATGCATTTTAGTCCTGGAGTGAGAAGGACTTTTGAACATGCCTCTTCCTGAGTAGACCACTAGGCCTATCTGAAAATCTAACTGAAAGTCCCAAAACATTACTATGAACAACAACTTTCAGGTCTCCAAAATGGAAATTAGTATGACAGCATAAAGAACTACCTCGACATTTGCTAAAAGAAGAGAAAATTTAAAGCTAGCAAATACCAATAGCTTACAGAAAGTTACCTAAAAAAAATACTTAGTTTATTAGTGTAAGTTGGTGTTGTGTTTAAAGTTTATGTACAGTTTTAAAATGTACCAAGGAAAATATTCATAGGTGAAAAAAAATATTCAAAAATAATATGCTTCCTATGGAAGCAACCATCTAAGTTCAGAGATATTTCTGCATGCTCCTTTTATATATCAGGGTCTATGTAGGGATTTTGTCTGTGATAAAGCATTTTGTCAAGTGAAGTTCTAACTTAGCAACAAAGCTTCCTCATACATCAACAACGTATACTTTTGCTTGCACAGCTCATGCAGATGCTTCTATAGTGTTCTTGCACCATTTGATAGGAAAGTGAGAGTACTACCAAGGGCTTCTTCCTCTCCACATCTACAGGCAAAGCCTGCAGTTTACTGCAGAGAGTCTTTATTTATTCATTATGCTGAAAGTCAAATGGTCACTCTGACTTTTCAGCAAGCAGGACTTCCAGCAGGTATGTAATTACAGTTCCTTATAAAGTAGTGAACATGGTGTCCATGGTTCTCCCCGCAGCTGGCAGTGCAGCCCAGGAACATCATGATTCTCTTGAGCCATTAAATTGAGCAGAAAGGATGTCCCCAATCTCTCTCTGTAGCTGATAGTTGTGATTGATAACCTTTACCAGCCACCAGGCAGACTCAGCTCTAAGTTATACTGTGCAAATAGGAAGCAAAACCATTGTTCCTTGGAGATACTCCTGTCCTGGTTTCATCTGGGATAGAGTTAAGTGTCTTCCTAGTAGCTGGTACAGTGCTGTGTTTTGAGTTCAGTATG
>JANZLQ010000030.1:15197821-15273628 GCA_026212715.1 Elanus axillaris
GGGAGTTGGGATCGCCGCTCAGGTACTTACTGGGTGTCGATCGGTGGGTGGTGAGCAATTACTCTGTGCACCATTTGTACATTCCAATCCTTTTCCTATTACTGTTGTCATTTTATTAGTGTTGTTATCATTATAATTACTTTCTTCTTTTCTGTTCTATTAAACTATTCTTATCTCAACCCACGAGTTTTACTTCTTTTCCCGATTTTCTCCCCCATCCTGCTGGGGGGGGGGAAGGGGTGAGCAGCTGCGTGGTGTTTAGTTGCTCGCTGGCGCTAAACCACGACAATTCCTTACACAGTTTGCTACAAAGGTGCTTGGTTCTGAATGATTAAAAACACTCATTGCTCCAAGTAAGACCATCCCCACTTAATATAGAAGGTGAAACAAATGCATTTAAACCCAAGCACAGGTTACAAATTACTGGTTGGGTCTTGACTATGCAGTAATACTTGTAATTAACTACACTGGAATTTGGCAAATAGTATTGGGTTAACCACGCACACCATTTTTACAACAAATGCTGTCATACCTTGAATTATCTGAAGCATTCAGGCCCTTCCCCACCCCCAGGAGGTAGCTCCTCCAGCTGTAGAGTTTCCTCACTTTTCAGGGCTATCTAGTCTGTCTGATTCATTAGAGAAGGCGCTGCCTGAGGATTGTCACAGGTGTCTCTTGCAACATTTTCATACTGGAGGTTGTGAGAAGTTGGAACTTGTGGAACTTGTAATATCTGATAACAGACTTTGGTCCCATTTCAGGAAATCGTCCCCATGCAAACAAGCTCATTAACGTACACTTAAATTCTGCAGCAGGCAGTGAAAAATACGCACATTCTTAAAATTAAGCATGTATTTTCCTGAGAATCTCAAAGTGTAACTTGATATGGCTGCAGGTGCCAGTTTAGGCAAAAAGGTGTTTGCTGAGGCTGGTGAAGATAGATTGTATCTCTCTGTTGCTACTCTGTGGCATATACAGGATGGGGGTTTCCTTCCCTAAAAAGAGAGACATTTTAAAGAAGGATATTTGGGATGTTTATTTTTTATATATTTAAAGGAGAAAGTCTGGTCTTGATTGGCCTAAAAAAAATTATGATTCATTTGTAATACATGCAACCAGGCAAGTGAAATGTACTTAATTGAAAGAGGAAATAATTTTAGTCCGCTTCAAATTCTTTTTGCTTCAAATGCTTATTCAGCTCAAATATTTGTATGAAAAGATGCTCTGGTAAAAAATTGAACTCTATGATTAATGGCCAAAATCTTCCTATCCACACCCATTCATCTAAGCCATCCAAGAAACCTTTCAAAAACAGGAAAGATTTATTTGAGATCGCTAAGTACACAGCAAGCAGAAATAAAGTGTTTTTAAAATACGTATACGTGTAAAGCTTTTATTTCATAACAAAATGAGAAATAGATCAAATATATGTTTCCTCTTTTTCTGCTTACCCATCAACGAACCATATTCTGTTATTAAGGACCTGCTTGGATCTCCCCGCTTTTCCAACAGTGATATTTTTAGTGTTATATGAACTTTCTTCTTGGGTCCATTTCACTTTCCAGACATTCCTGTTAGAGGAACACTTTGGATCTCAGAGTGTAGACACTGACAGTCCAAAGGCAGAGGACTGCCGGTAGGCTTTCAGGAGCAGCCTTTTTTGATTACTGTATTCAATACCTCTGTTACACATGCTATAAACAGCTAGTGCCAAATATCCAAGAAAGGAATTTGGCCTTGTCAAAGTGCAGGATTTTGACTGTCTGTGAGTACCTTGGTTTAGAAAAAGGTTGCCCTATTTCTAAATAATGTACTTTAAAAATCTATGTTATTTCACAATTGAGCACTATTGTTCTAGAATTATAGCACTCAAGAAGACCTGAACTACCATAACTGTAAGCACAATATATGAGCCATTTTATTATTTTGGTTCCACTTTCTCATGTAGTCAGATCCTTATATTCATGTAAAACCTGGTTATTTTGGCTTATTTTGTGTCTGTGAATTTCATTGCTGCCCTATTTTCTCACTCAGATGATGGGTTCTTTGTATGAGAACTGAGCTGATTGGTGCAAAACCAAGGACAGCTGGATGATAGTCCTATGCACTATCCAAATCTATTTCTAATCAAAACAGAGTTAAGGTGCAGACTCACTAGATGTGTGCTATCTCATCCTTCAAATAAAATGTCCATTTTTTCAAAGCCCAATGAAAATAGCACTGGTGAAACTAGAAGTACACTGACTTTCTATGGTGCTTCCAACCTTGTACAATCACCCTGTTCAAGATGAAAATGCCTTTTTTTTTTTTAGAAAATACAGTGCCACACCAACTCAAAATTCATAGGATGGAAGACCATTACAGAAGGCAATATACACATTACTAAAGCTTAGGAAGGAATGTCAAAATAATATTAACAATAAGTTAAATCACATGACTGTTACTAAGTCAGCATTCCAAGCGCTAAGCAGGACAACATATCATTTTCCTCAAGCTATTTTCTTACCTAGTCACTGAATTAAAAACAGCTACTCAGTTTTAGGCTCACAGAAATAATCTGATGAAAAATGGATAGCTTTAAAACATAAATTGTATTGAAGTCAAACGAAGCAAATTCTCATGTGTGCCGGCTAGATATTTATGGTCAAATATTGTGTATACAGTGGATCTCCAGGAATATTCAGGTGTTTGAATCCCAAATACAGGCATTCAAAGTCCTCACTTAGATGCTGCTTTGCCTGGAGGCTTATAAAATCTCTAAGTCCCCAAGTTGTCATAGGTGATGTTTACTAAGTGGCTAAGTGAATGAAACTTGGAGGGTTGATGCCTGAGCCTTGTATTTCTCAAAGAAGATATTCCATGCCTTGGCTTGCATCCAAAATCGAGTCTAGAAAACATCCTGAGTACAGATATGTTGGACTGGGCTATATAGGAAACATATCTGGGGATCTTTCATCACTCTCCCTGCCCTTTTACTCATCAGCTAAAGAGTTCAGCTAAGACATGGAAGACACTATTTCTTTTTTTTATGCCTCTGTCTTTTGAATAGGTACTTCCCACCTTCCAAGATCATTTTAACTTTATGTGTAGTCTGCTTTCAGAGTGAAGGCATTCAACATCCATTCTTTCTATGCTTCTCCAGTGTACATAGAGTAGCAAAATATTTGTTAGAACAGAGACAGTGCAGGGAAGGAAGCAAAGGAATATGAAAACTAGTGTGATAACATAGCTTAGTGGTTAGCTCTCTCACCTAAGTAAAGAGAGGGCTGAATCCCAGTCCCTGCTCTCATGATTACTTAATATGGGATACTTAAAATTTCATTGATGCAGGCACTGAGGCCTCTTCTCTTGTAGCTGAATGTCTCGAATGCTAGGCAATAAAATATTGCTCTCTCTTTTTCCTAATGAATATTTAATTATTCTCAGTTAAGTAAAGCAGCTTCAACAAGAGGAATTATGACTCTTTTTCTGTCCTCAAACTAACCAGTGAGCTATTGGATAAAACTGAGCTTCTGGCTATGCCCCTCTTTGAAAAGTGTGAGCCCAATCATGCATTCAAGGTAGTAAACACCAAGAGAAAAGAAGTTTCATGCTATAGCCTGAGATTAAACACTTAAATCCTTCAGAGAGCCTAGTCTCCGTATTCTTGCTATTTTTTGTTGACTTTGTTAGTTTCCTGCTCAGAGTGCTCCAGTTCTTTGAGCTCTGCATTGTAGGCATCTAACTCAGGGCTGGTATATGACACCTGAAAGTCAGATACTAGAACATATAATGAGAGGCTGCCTCTGTCCCTCAGGGATTTAGCTCATAGTATCCACACTCCTTAAAAATAAAAACAGAGGATATATAAGGGCCATATGCATTCAGAGTAGGCAGTGTTAAACAGGAAAATAAAACTGAGAGGAAACAGAACCATAGGGCCAATTACTTGGGTTAATTTTCTTGCTTCTGTCCCTTAGTGCCTGAAAATCCACAGGATCTTCTCAGTAAGACAACCATTTTGCTGAGAGAGGTGTTTGCTAGTAAGGCAGCTCATGCAGACACACTCCTATTGCCTTCCAATCTGTCCAGTGCTTATTAGTCTGCTGTAGTCCTCAGCTGATGGTCCTTTGAGACCTGTGTCCAGTTTACAGACATCCTGAATTGCTCTAAGCTTGCGTGGGTCTGTTGGAAAACTAGCATGCAAATCAGAGATTCTACTGCTGGTCCTTTGCAACCACAACAGATAGTGGCTGGCTCAGAGGGCTGGAGCCAACATGAGTGGACTCACAGAAAGAGATAGACCTTGGGATTGAAAGACAGATTGCTGAGATTTTGAAATCAGACACTATCTCCTTAAAGGGAAGAACCATGTTGTGGGAAAAGGCATCAGACTTGAATTTTTCTCAGGAAAACTAAAAATGTCTGTACCTGAGCCTAAACACTAATCTTCAAAATCTCAGAGACCAAAAAGCAGCTAAAAGGCAGCTTGTCAAAAGAAGGCACTTTACTTGGAGGATACCCACCATTTTTCAGTATTCTCAGATGTCAGCTTGACACAGCTCTTTCATAACTGGTTGAACTCCAGGTGTGATATTTCGGTAAGAAATGTATCTTCTGGGAATGAATTGGTATGGAAAAACTGCAGAAGATCAAACACTGACTTTGGCTGACAACATAGGCTAAAGCCCATGAACCATGAACTGCATGCAGACAGGGCAGACTCCTAGCCACCTAACTGTTCTGTAGTAGCTGTATTTAAATATGCTTTATCAAGTTTCAGATCCTAGTCTGTTGCCATACAATCCAATTTCCATAATTATCTCTCTGTTAAACACTGTTTGAAAAGTTGTTGACTTGTATTTCTGTTCAAATTACTCAGTACTGCTGATATGAAGGTTACCAGACACAGATACTAAAGGTGATTCCTGCAGATTTGATCCCATAGAAAGATTCATTTTTCCACTGGTTCAAAGTCTTGTTTATAACTCATTGTTCTGAGAAAAGACATTTCCCAGGACTGGATGGACTGCTAGGACCTTCGTATATTTGGAATATATTCTGTTGTACACTTACTCTGTCTTTGCTCTTTAATCTTCACCTTAGTTTAGGGATAGTCTTTGATAGGGGTTATAAAATTGTTAAAATGGAGGGTTTGAGGTTTTTAAATTTTGTTTTGCTGATGCTGTACAAAGTGTAGGTGAATTGCAGTTAAAGCACCAGACTTGACTCAGTGCTTCAGGATTCAATCTCTGCTGCTTTCACATTTCTCTGATCGGCTAGTAACTCACTTTCATGCTGTGACTTCCTCCTCTGTTAAAATGGAAATAATGACAGAAAGAAGGAAAGAAAGACTATCCAACTATGCTGTTTTTCTGAAGAAGAAGGTTTGCCTTTTACTGTGTGCCTGCAAAATTCTTTGCACAATGGGACCCTGATCACTACTGTAGTACATAAGTAATAATGATAAGGTGTAGATTTCATATCTTCCACCTTCAGCGTGATTCAATGTAAGACTTAAAATCTTACTGTGTATTTTATACTACTTGTATAAAGAGCACTATAATTGGAGAGCAGCAAAAATTTCAGGCCACTTAATTTATAAGGCTGCAAATACTCAGCAACAAGTGAGGAATAGACTTGCATTACAGTTACTAATATGCAACACTAATGATAATATTACTGTACCAAAATCTTACATTTACATAGCATCTCTCATCCCAAAGTGATTAAAGTTCCTATGAAACACAAAACACACAGAAATGTGGTCATCCATACAGTAAGTGAAAAATAGAGACTTGAAGAGAATTTTCTGCCAAAAGCATATTCCGAATAATGAAAGGAAGGAGTAAGCGGAAGTAAGGTTTAAAATAAACGGAACAGAAGTGCTATCCATTTCTGGAGGTATTTTATACTCATAAAGTGGTACTACCAAAAGAGCTTTGGTGAGTTGCTCTAGTTAAATGACCATTAGAAAAAACTCCATAACTTTCAAGGGAAAGATTACGGGTGATATAAATACAAAATTGCATCTCCCACTGGATATAATAACTAGTGATATTGTACCCTATACCTCAAAGCATGAGTTGAAACAGCTAAGCATACACAGTACACACTGTCTGGAAGACAGAAGTATGACAGAAGCAGCCCAACATAATGGATATGCCCAAACATGAGGTCTGCCATGAATGATAAGACATCTAATGTATGTAATTTGCAAAAAGCATGACAGAAAAATTGCTGAGAAATCACAAGAGATTTAACAAAGTTAACACAGATCTGTTTGAATTAAACATGAACATTTAACTGCTATTGGTGTAGCCATTATTTCTAAACTTCCAAAAAATGTAGCTTCACAAGGACAGATCAGTGCTTCACTTCTAAGCTAGTTATGCCACTGTAAGAAAGTGGTGTGTACATTTTTTTAAAGCTACAAATATTTATACTTTCCAGAACTTTTTGCATGTTCAAAATCTAATCCTATTAGCTGACCTAATATATTTCCTGCATATTTGTTGAGTATTCCCAAGTGAGATGTAAGTGCCTGTGACATTTAGGATATGGTATTTATCCTCTCTGGCATTAACTATGTGCAGAGTTCTCTTAACAAGAGCACAGCCTGTGCCTTCCACTCTTCTAACAGCTGACAAGGCCTCAGCTGGACTATAGTGCCCAGCTCTGGGCACTGCTCTTCAAGAAAGGAGTAGACTACTCAAGACAGTCCAGAGAACAGCGGTGAAAATAATGGCAAGCCAAAAAAGCACGTTCAGTGAGCCAAGACTGAAAGAACTGTTACGTACCCTAAAAGAGAGAAGACTTTTAGAGAGAAGATTATACATTGTTCTCCCAGTCCATGGAGACAAGACTTCTTATGTGATAGGAAATAATGGCCTTAAATTGAATGAAGAAAATCAGGTTATCTGTTGGGAAAAACTCACTGAAGGTAGGGTTACTGACACTCTGGAGTAGGTTTGCCTCAGGAGCTGATAGAGTTGCTCTGAATGCTTTAATATAGCTTAAACAAACAATCTATTGAAACCACAGAAATGTGGTAGTCGTTGATGATGGCTGGAACTTGATGACCATACAGCATGCTTCCTAGTCTTTTTTTCTGATGGCTCACTGTTGTTTTTATGGTTTCAATTGCCTATTCAAAGTTGTTGAAAAGAGTTTTCTTCAAACTCTCTGAAATAATTCATGTTTGGACAGAGGCCAACTGTGGGAAGTATCTAGGACAAAGTAACACCTTTTTTGTAAAAGATATAAATTAGATAAAGTGGCCATGGACTCCAAGCTATGACATTTGTTACTACAAATACCCTAATTAGATGGATAACACTGCACCACAGAAATATACAGAACATTATTATCATTGGATTTCCTACTTAGAAATATATGATGTCACCTCCATGCATGATGAGCATCTCTGGTGTGCAGCAAAGCTGCTGGAGCAGCTTTTTGAAGTTGTAGCATGACAGGCTTTTGGCAACTGCTTGGAACAAAGCTGCTCTGATGGTTGTTTGATTAAGCAAATCTGCTGTGGTAAATGTCTGAAGCCAAGCTGTTTCTGCAGCTGTTTGAGCCAGAACTAGTCCTGCAGTTTTTGAAGAAAGAAGGCATTTGTAAAGAATGAAAGAGAGATGGAAACAGAAAGGGGGGAAGAAAGAAAGAAGAGAGTTTGAAACATATTAACTACATATAGCATTCAAAACAAAACCATGTTTATTTTCTAACAGCTTTGTAAAACAAAACTATAATGCCATCTTGGGGTTTTGGTGATACTCACGATTATAATATGCAGGATTCCTAAGGCTCTGTATGTTTGTATAAAACACATTAAACAATAGGCTTTAAGAATGTCATTAAAGCTGAGAAGTCAAGTAATCGAAATGTAGGAAATGCCAAAAGTCAGGTTGCATGCAAACTTTATTCATCTCCTCTGTGCAAATGCTTTAATTACATACCCTCATATGTTTTTTTCTTCAAGATCCAAACCTCAGTCAGCACTCAGGGGTGACAGGTAGTTTTTAAATGATATGTGATATTTTGTCTTCTTGTCCTTGTTCAGTATGAGTCCCTCTGCCTTGTTTATTTTACAGTATTCAAATCTTACCTGACAACGGATTGATTAATCTCCTTTTTATCTTTTCAGTGGTTCTTGTAACTGTACTGAGTGCCTCACAAATATGAATATGTTTACTTTTATGATACACCTCTAGCAGTTAAAGTGATATTGCTACTCCTGCTTTTTGCAGAGATAAGGTTAAAATTATCCTGTAGTTAGGTGTGGTCAGTTCAAGGTGCATGATCTTGAGCCTTAATATAGCAATTTATTTTTTTCAAGTTGTAATTCCTCTTGACTTCTTAAGTGTGCAACACTTCTGTAAGCCAAATGACAGGAATTCAGGTGAAGCACCCAGAAAAGGGGGTACTACATATGAAAAGTTTTTAGTGCAGATGACTTGCTAAGAATTACAGAGGGATTTTGAGAGAGAAGAAGGTATATAGTGCCATTGTAAAATAAATTAAACAGATAAATAATCATGCAATTAAAAAAATGTATTCACCTAAACACAATGGAGCCAACATACAGTCTCCGTGATTTTATAGCTTTAGTTTTTCCATTTCCTAACTTCTGAATACTTGCTTTGGAGTCTTAAAAATGTTCCATCATACTTTTCTATGTGCAGATAAGTTTCTTTTTTTTGATCCAAACTAGAAAAAAAATCTCACATGTTCCAGCTGTCATGCTTAAATGTGCATGTTTTATCAAAGGGTTATGAAAATGTAGATGCCCCACATAGTCTCCTGACATTTAAGCTAACAGAAAAACTAGGAATAATATTTTCTGTTCTCTCTGTGGACCACAAAAAGATGATAGAATGTTTTGATGGACAGTTTCCAACCTATTTTCTGACAATGGCTGTATTGTTGAAGTCAAGGTTCTTAGGGTCCACTACAAGGTCCAGATTGAATGCACATCCACAGGACACAGATGCTTGAATTTATTCCTGCAAAACATAACCACTTCTGACTATACCAGTGACTGCCTCAGTCTGATTTTCTCCTTAACCTTGGTCTTCATTCCAGCTCCATTTCCATTTCTCAGCACATTTTGGTTCCTTCCACTAGTTCCTTCCCCTTCTAGCTTTTAATCTGTTCTGTCTCTCTTGGCCCCTTTTCCTTCTCCATGGATTTCTCTGTAGATTGATGTTCAGCAGCAATCCCTCCCCCAGACTGAGAGGATCCTTCAGTTTTTCTCACAGTTGCCAAGATTTCAGCAACTCTTCTTAAATTTTTTTCTTTCCTGCTGGGTCTGAATCTCTTCACCTCCTTTTCCACGTGTGGTTTATTGTCTCTATCACCATAACTGTCCCAGTTCCCTCTTCTTTCACTCTATCTCTGCATTCTGGTATCCCAGTTCCTGTCTGGTCCTCATCTCCAGGCAGATCAGATTTTTGCAAGCTCTGCATTTAAATAGTGCAGCTTCCTCCTTTTCGCTTCCTGTTTGGAGTAGGTGGGAGAAATAGAGCTTCTGAATCCATCTTGGACTGTAGCCCAGTATGACGTAGAGCTGTAGTTGCAAGGAAAATCCTGCTCAGCCTCAGTCTGGAACATGTTCTATAATTACAGAATCTCTGAGAAATGCAACTGCTGACACCTGAGACTTCTGTACTGAGCATGTGTGAACTGCTTTTTTTTTTCCAAAGGACTAGAACTTAGCCAAATTTAACAAATTCTATTAAGAGAATGAGAGGTACATCCTTCAAATAAAGGCAAGCCTCCACCAAATTTTAAGCCCATTCTACAAGTTGTGGTAGCCTTAAAAAAATTCAGCAGAACTCTGTTGTTTTTTTATGAAGAAAATGACGTATTTTCCCTTAGCCTTGATCTCAGAAATGGCTGAGTTATTTGTTTCCAAATAAAACAAATTCAGCCTGAGGCAGATGCTCAGTGTGGAAACTTTCAGTGCAAATAATTAAACTTTGGCAAACTTACAAATAACTGAAAACAGAGTTTCATAATGGGAAATGTTGGACAACCTTGCTAGGCATGTGTGCATCCAGGCCTGTCTATAATATAATGACCATCAAAATTTGGAGCAAAAATTCTTTTCATGGTCATCCGAGAAAAACTCATGGCTTTGCAGTCATTACAGTGTCAAGTTTCATACCAAAGCTGTTGTAGGAGGGTGCCATGAAGATACTTCAAAAGCTTTGTGTTCATTAAAAAGGATGTTATTTCATTTATTATTATTATTATTGCCATATGGATAACTCCAGCCATTCAGAGATCCTGAATCAGGTCTTTCAAAATCAAGAAAGTGAGATTGAAAGAGCGTTGGGGGAAAGTGTTGATTTCTCTTCCCGTTTCTGAGCTTTATATTTTTGCAATATAATCAAGTCCTTTTCTGTAACTGTAAAGGCAATTCACTTCACTAAACATATTATCCATACTGTGTTATAAAGTTAAGCCAGAAGCAGAAACTTTAAGACAAATACCAAATATACCACCAGTTGTCAAGACTTTGGGCTCAGAGCCCCATGCCATTGCTAGTGCCCTTTCTATTGCATTTATTATGGTCTAAGAGTCTGGATACTAAGTGCTCAGCTGATGCGCAGCCTCTGCTTGTCAAGATGCAGCAAGTTTCTGGTGTATTTGTGCCCTTTTACCATTGACTTATCAATTGGGTTTGAAATCTGTATTTTTTGTACTGCTTTAAAAAAAATTTAAGATAGTTACAGTGCAAATTGTGTACACTTGAAAATGAATGAAGGGTGTTGAAAGCTCAGCACAGGGCAAACCTGAAGCAGCACCTGAGCTCTTCTCCTTTGGCAGTAATAGTGTATCAGTGGCTGGTACCAAGAGAGGATTCTAAACCCTGACAGACTGTGAAAGCTCCAAGAGTTACTGATAAATTTCATATAGGTCAAAGAGTCAATGACTGTAAATTAAAAAAAGATGGTTTTTTTGAACTGGATTAACTTGAGCTAATTTTTTTATAGAAGAGCTTTTTCAAAGTAGTAATTTTGTGGAAGGTTGGCTTGGCTCACAAGGAAAGCTTAAGAGATCCACACAGATACACCTGAATCATCAAGTACCAAGCATTGTATAATAATGGCATAAAATCTTTGGAGTATCTAAGTTCTGAGAGAGGGGAGAGATTGTTTACTGGTATAAAGGAAACTATAACAAGAATGAACGGATCTAAATTAAATGAGAGACTGCAACATGTAAATATTAGGGCAACATTTCCCTGATGATGAGATTCATGAAGATGCCTAGGAAACCAGTAGACATTTAGCTTCTTCAAACTTCTGGAACTAAATTGAACAAAGCAATGTGCAAGGCAGTTGCAGAGAGGTTACTGAAATTAATTGCTCTGATCCTTAATTACCAAAATTTTGTTACTGAAATCCAGAAAATGTACTCCTTCTCTTCCTTTGCAGTGCTTAGTTAAGATAGATAAGAAGTGTCTGTGGCTTTGCCCCTGACACATTGAGATTCATATGAGATTAACTAGGTAAGGAAAGCCTCTAACAGAATGGGGTGACAGAAGTAGCACAACTGAATAATTCTGAATCTCACTACATTTACTCCTGAATATATGGATCATAGTACCATGTATTTTATCATCTCCAGCTGGACAGAAGGTGACAGCTCCTCAGATGAGATGCATCTCGCTTAACTTCGGCTGTCTGAAACAGACAGCTGCACCTGAACTAATCACCCTAAGTTCCCTTTACTGTCAAGGGAAAGAAGTAAGCATCTTGTGAAGCACAATCTATTTCACCTAATGTACAAGTCTGAAGAAAGGCAAAAGAGTGACACTTGAGGTGAATATTTCTTGGTGTGGCTTGTAATGGCTGTCTAGGACAAGTAGCTAACCTGGGATGGCATAGGTGAAATGGCTTCCTCATTTTTGTCTAGGGTGGACATCACTACAGGTTTCTTTGTCACATATAAGCCAAACTGCTGAAAAGGTCAATGATGAATGGAATTATATTAGACAGGCATTTTGGAGCTTCTGCAAAATATAGTTGCTCAGCTCCTGAATAGGATGGGACAGGCAGGCTCCTGACACTGCTTGTCTAAATTCCATCCTAATTTGAAGTGTGCTTCATGTGACAACGTGAAGTGACAATGCCTATTTTTAAACCCCTCAGGTGTTTAGGCCTTGTTGTAGCTGTGTCCTGCTGCTGACTGAATTAAGGCCTCCCAGCCTGAGACTAGCTCTTCTCAGCGATCTGCCACAGCTTGCTTTCAGCGTGCCAGATAAGGGTGTACTGGCCCTGTGTTCTGTTTGCCTTGTGGTCCACTGCTTTCATTTGTGCCTAGAGAGGAGGATACCAGCTGTCTTTACACCAGATTGCACCAGGTAGTCTGAGAGTGAGTTTTCATGCTATAGCCAAGGGACTCTATTGATGGCAGCTGCTGGAAAGCATGGTCTTGCTTTGTCCTTCTCTCCCCCAGATCCAAGTCATGCAGCCTCACTGTAACCTGATGTGGCTGACTGACCCAGTGAGGAACTGATTCTTTTTTTTTTCAGACTGGATCAGCCAGTTGAACTGACTTACCTTGCAGCTACAATTTTGTTAGCTCTGATATGCAGGAAGCAGAGAGTACATGGCCACAGACTGAATGGGGTACAATATAAAAATGGAAATAACTTCACCATGGACTGTTTATCAAGGCAGCTATTAGTGTGTGTGAACAGAAGGCTTTCAGTGTATATAATTTTTTATTGGTATCTAGTTAATCAGGTTTGGTTTTGCCATTCTATAAATGAGTTTATATTAAGGAAAGCCCTGAAAACGTCATGCTGTTTGAGGTTGGAAGATTCAGTTAAATATGTTTTAAAACACCTCAAGATGCCAAAGTGATGAGTCTTATTTATAGCTCTGCTATCATGTTATTTGGTGCCATAGCAGTGCCAAAGTATGCTGCTTTTTTTTTTTTTTTTGTCAAGTGAGAGTGAAAAAACACAAAAGCTAGTTCTCACATGAGTTGCAGCACTGCTTTTGCCATGCTGGGCAAGTTCCAAGCGGTAACCAAATTCAGAGTGACTACTGAGACATTCCTTGTTGTTCCAGCTACTTGTTGCTCGTTAACTTCCTGTTCTAAAATAGTGAGGAATGTTGCTATCAGCATCTAAACATTTATTGCTTCCTTCCCCAGCAGCAAGAGCAATTCACTGGCAGGCCTCAAAGTATGGAACCTACCCCTGAAACTGATAGCACCTCAGTAGGTGAAGGGCTTTTAATGATTGCACCCCTAACGCAGACCCTTTTGGTTACAGGAAACATGCTAATGCAATTTACTATTATCTTTCACAGCAGGAGTTCCCTTCAGGGAAAGACTGATGTTTATTGTAATACCTTGGATTTCATGAAGTGCCTTGAGAAAAGTGGATTATTAGGGATCGGAAAGATGTTAAAATCTCTATACAGCAAGCAATTTGACCATGACTGGCAATTACCTGAAAGTGCATTTCTTATTGGGATTTGTACTCCATGTAGGATTTTCTGATTTTTCTTTAATGATTTTCAGTTTTCCTTCTGGCAGCAATCTCCAAAAATCAGAGCACTTCAGACATCTCAGCTTTAAGTACTCAAAATCGCTACATGCTTTTAAAAGCTTTGGCCTTATGGTCCACACATATAAGTGGAAATGAAATGGGTCTGCGCAGATTTGCTGTATTCCACTGCCACATCATTGTCCCAATGCCAGAACAGCCAGCCACAAATTGATTCCACCAGCACTGAAGGAAGTATTATGTATGAAAAAGGAAATTATGTCTAAAGTTTGTAAAAGAGCCTTAACTCAGGATTTCCTGTGCTTTTAGTTTTTGTGTTATTTAGGAATGAGAGTCAGCAACCTTAACACCATCTTACTGCAATTTTGTGTGTGTGCACTGGAATTTCCCTTGGTTTTTTGGAATGTAAGTGAAGTGAACACATGGACCCAGCTGAAATACAATTGAAAAAAGATTTTTGTGTAAGTAAATACTGTCAAGTGTAAATGTTTACATTTTTCCTCATGGAAAAGAAATTAATAATACCAAATATGCCAAATGCACCCTTCCCTACCAGAGAACAAGGAGTTCAAGCTCTTTCTGGCATCATCTACAAAGGGAAAAGAGCAGGGAATTTCCTCTAAGAAACCTCTTTGGTCTAGTCCATGACCAGTTTCTATAGAGACAGTATTCTGAAAAATCATCCTCATTTATAGCTATAAATAACTCCCACAGTTCAGTGCAAAAGTGGAGCTTAGCCATAGAACTTACTCGTCATAGGTTGGACATTATTTTGGAGAAATGGAAATTCAAGGTAGATCAAATTTTTGTGTGTCGTTGTCAGTGAGAATTTATATAGCCATTGGGGGTGGAAAAGACGTACAGAGGAAGCCTGTTAGTGACACCATTTCATTCTGAGAAGATTGTATCTATTGCTCACATCACAGGGAGGAATATTACTGCACCGTGAATGGGGAGTTACACGCTGCACAAAGCTGCATTGATAGGAGTATTAGTACTACCTTAACCTCTCTTTCCCTGCTGGTAACAGAGCCCCTCCACAGACTGAGAGTCACACATTTCTTGGCTGATGTTTCTATGGCTTCTGAGTTTTGCAAAGTTGCTGATGTATTTTTCTTTATAATGGTCACGTGAGAAAAGAATTCTTATCCCTGTCTTACAGATGGGGAAACAAGTCCCAGAGCAATAAAGAGCTTGATTTTTAGCGTAATTTGACACTTTGTTTAGAAGCTTAAAACTTCTTAGATAGTTGAAGATGTAGGAAGGGCTGCAGGAGTGCTTTCCAGTGCATCACCTGTGTCAAAGTGCAATCTCTGAGTGGAGCATCTCCCTCTCCCTACCCTGCGCCATGGAAAGGCAATCTGTGCACAGAAGATGTAGACCCCTGGAGTGCAACTGCTCTACAGTCTAGACATGGCCATAGGCACCTAGGCAGATTTTCTGAAAGCACCAGGTGCCTAATTTCTATCATTTTCTATGGCAAACAGGCCCTTAAGTGCCTCTGGAAATCCTACTGACTACTTACTGCATTCTTTAACAGTTCTGCCTCTAAGTGACTGCTCAAGATCACAGAAGTAGCCTGTGGCTACCATGCTAGCCACTGGGATATTCTTTCTGTGCCAATAAAGATTCATTAGAATGAGCTAAATTGATGCAAGTTCCCAGCAGGACTAGACACTTTTCCTGATGGGGCAGAAATGAGATGTGAACCCTCTGTCAGCTATCAGGAGGGGCTGGGGCTTCAGGCGAGACTTAAGTACTAGGGAATGTTTCCACAACAGGGAACTTGGTATGTTTATAAACCTGGCTCCATTATAGTGTCTTGTCCTGTAAGTCCTGACTGCTGCTAAATACATTTCGTGTTGGTTTCACCACAACAAAATACTTTAAATTGCTTTGTATATCCACAGTAAAATACTTCCATTGACAGATGCATTACTGTAAATGAAAAGTTATGGAGGAAATCCAAATACTTAATTGAGGCAATATTAAATTCAATACATGCTCTTTATAGTAGATATCATCAATATATGTATGAGGGTAAGTCTGCAGTTTCAAATGTATTATACTAAAACTAGTTGTGAACAACAAATAAAAAGCAGACTTTTTTAGATACCTCTACCTTTTCTAAACCTAAGAAAGAAATCAGTGGATCTGTATTTTTTATAGGCATACACAATACACAACTGGAAATTTTGATAAGCTTCCTGCAGGAAAATTTCACCTCAGCGAAAAGAGGAGCCTTACAGTTTAAAATGAATATAATAATCTCTTTTTCCTGAGTACCACAACATGTTGACAGTTGTTGAATTGCTGGAGATCAGAAGTCTTTACTAGATTTCTGTTCTAGTCTTTCTAATGCACAGCACATCCAGAAAGGTTAAGATGCTGAGTTGATATATGAAATAGGTTGTACTACCCTATTAGCTTTGTTTACCAGGACACAGACAAGAGGATCTATGTGGCAAACAATGGTGTAGCACAGAGGTATCTAAAATAGAGTTAAATTAGCTAGTTTGAATATGGCAATAATTTTGGTCATAGCAACAACAGGTCAATTCACACTGCTTCTTAGCAGGGAAATTTAGCCTTCAGGAGCTCCATGCTGCAGCAGTTTGTTTGCTTCTGGCCTTCAGTGTATCTTCTTTAACACTAGCTTGATAACTTTGCTTAATTACAAAGTGCAGTTTAGACAACTTGCAGTGCTGGAATCCAAAGGCAGCTGATGCAGCTCCAATTTTCATATCATGCTCTGTAGCCTGAAAAGGTTCATTTGTTCTGTATAAATTTTGTTTTTATAAGGCACTTAGATTCATATGTTCCTCTGCAGTATGGTGTGGCTCTCTTGGATGCTGCTTTGCTTAGACAGTCATAGTCTTCAGCTACAAAAATAGCTATGACAGGAAGGTCATTTTCATTACTAAATTGAAAACAAAATATTATTGGTACAGTGCACTGGGTCTGACTTAGGTGCCTACTGAGGTTAACCCACAACATACAGTTATGGGCAAACACTGCAGAAGACACTGCATAAAAAGAAAAATATCTGGATTAGCATCTTTATGGTAATATAACAACCGATTGTATGAATGGTAGAAGTCTTCTTTCCTACAGATTTGTGCATCATGGTTTGATTTTCTGGTGTCTAAGAAGGTGTGACCTCTAATTACCTAAGGATGAAGTAATCCTGTTTCTCCCCAATATGTGGATTCTGGATATGGATGTACTAACAGCTGAACTCATCTTCTATACTTTCATTTAGCAAGTGCTTTTTCTATTTGCCTGTTTTCATCAAAAGAAGGTCTTAATTTCTGTGAAAGCACCCTTCTGATGACTTTGGTTGATATTAATCAACAGAGTCAAGATGTACATGGAGAGGAAGAGGTACACACACACATAAGCACATATGTGGGATCTATGAACCTCTTTCCTTAAGAAACCAGGCTAAAAATAGTAATGAACTCTCAGTACCAGTTAAAGTCCAGTTTGTTCAAGATGGCAAATGATTACCATCACTGTTTTATACAAGTCAAAGCCAAGAATTAACTAAATATCCAGCATAATCTGTGGCTGTCTAACATGTCAATGCCTGAAGTGTTCTTCATGGAAATATTTTTAACAATACTGGAAATATTTAGTTTTCCTGTAGAAGAATCTTTATAATTTTCAGCTGTTCTCATCAGTTTAAATATTAGCTAGAACTCTGTGGCTTTTTCATTATGCCTTTCCAATTGTGATTACTGTACATTTAAATGTGGGAGGTCTTTCATCCTCATTTATTCTTTTCTTTCAATTTCTAAGAAATGTCTTTCCATTAGTAGCATTCCCAGCTTTTCATTCACAATAGGATCATTTCCAGAATCAAAATGGACACATCTCCAGGGTAATAATTCTCTCAGAACAGGCCCAGATCTAATTGCCTGACAGAGTAGTGCTCCTGAGTAACAAATGGCAGCTGTACCACTTTCCCGCTCTGAGTGGGGGTACAGCAGCACTCCTGCTGCCATCCCAGCTCACGGGAGCAGCAAGGCAGAACATGGGGTTGTGCCAGTTCACTTGCCTTAACCAGCATTGAAGTTTGGCACGAGTTAAAATTCTGACTGCCAGTGGGGTTGGTGAATGTATCTTTGGGTGCAATGCCTTCTAGTAGGCGAGTGATGTGGATAGGTAGGAGAAGCGACATTGCCTCTCTGGTGTAGCTAAATGCACCAGATTGCCCTCTCTGTCAAAGCCCATAGTAAGTGGTAGTGTATGACTTTTCACCTCCTGAATTTCCAATATTCTCTTTTTTATAGAGACAAAGCCTCTGCTTTCTGCACCTTATGTGTGGCCTGCTCTTTTATCTGTTGGAACAGAAATTCCTAGGACAGCTAAGTTAAATTAACTAAAGATATAATATCAATGAACAGAAATTAAACCTTAAAAAACTTGTGTGTGGATAATCTCTGGCAGAGGTAGAATGTCCTTAAAATAAAATTAATCATCAAATGGAGTCAATCTAGCAGCTCACTGCTGCTGCCCTGATGCTGTTAACACAGGCTCACCACTTCCTTGTGTGAGCACTGGCACTTGTGAGACACTCACTGGATTTATTCCACTCACTAACCCAGAAAAAAACACCAGAGAAGAAAATTATTTTTTTTCTAAGGCTAGTAAGCTGAACCAGCCCAGCACAAGAGAGGGGACATGACAGGATGGCAAGAAGCAGGGATGCAGGAAGGGAGGACCACGGAGTAAGACTGCCCCTTTCTGTAGCAGTGAAATGTTAGATTTGCCCCGAGATATTATTGGACTATTTGTTTTGAGGCACCACAAAAGAGAAAGGCATTTAGTGGGAAGAGGGAGAGCAAAGGCTGATCAACTAAAAAGTAGCTCTGTGAGCAGCAGATACAAATGAGGTTTTCTTTATATTTGCATCTCAAGATTGATCTTGCATGTGTTCTGTCTAGTCTACCAAGGTTTGAGCTCAGATTGCACCTCTACTTCAATGGAGGGATTTATAAGAGTCTCTGTCATAAAGATCTGTCTTTTCTACTTGATCAAATTTTTTATAAACTTTGTAGGAACTTAACATCTGTCAAATGTCCATCCCTTGCAAAATTTGATTGAAATTGGCCAAGAGGATCTAAGTTATTATAGGACAAGAAGCACTTGTACAGACTGAGACAGAAAGTGCAATAGCATAGAATTAGAAAAAGAAAGGGAAAAAAAGCGTCTTATCATTAATTTTCCATTTTTTTTAACATTGGCATTTAAAAAAATCACTAAAATATCAACATTGGAAAAGAAAAAATTACTAGCATTTTATAAATCATTGTTCAAAATGTGTTGAGCAATCTAATAAAACTACAATCCAACATATAATTTACATCTTTATGGATCCAAGAGCCTCATGGAGAGCGCTAGCACATACTTTATCCATACATTAAGTGCAAAGAACAGAAATATTTCATAATATGCATACCTTTCCAGGAAGTCAGCTTAGTAAAGACAACCCAAGTTTAGAGAGACAATTCCACCATGGACCTGTCACCATATGGATTGTAATTCTAATTTACAGCAGCAATAGCACACCCTGCATGAGCCTCACTTGATTCAATAACATTCTATTATTTCTTAAGAGCTGTAGAGTGAACCTTTATCAATCTCCCAATAATAATTATATCAAGATGTGACAATCACTCCTTTCCTTATGGATTAAATAACAATTTGAAATGTCCTGTTTGGATCTTCTGAGCAATATGCCTGCTGCCAACCATTGACAGCAAACCACAGTAGTTAATTTGACTCTATGGAACTTTTGAAACCGGCAAGCTTGAAACATGAGCATTAAGCATGTTTGAGGTTTCACTTAACATATTTCAACAAATCAATCATGAATACCTATTAATATTTTCAGTTATTTTTATTTAAAAGTACCTTCACACATGATAAAGCACAACAGAAAGGGCTGCTTAGAGAGCCTGTTGTTAATGAAAAGCCCTCAGCTGAAATTCCTCTCACAAATATCCTTACACAGAGGAAATATTTTTCCCCTCAGAAGCTTCACTCCCATTGGAGAACATTTTATATATTGACTACAAAATAGAAGGAGAATCCCAAAGCCTCACAAGCCTTTTCCTGATTAAGGTAAAAAATTTAATTACCTACCTAAATTGTTAGTGTGCTTCAGTAGGCTGAGTGACAGTTCTCACTCCTAATAGGTTATTTTACCTGTCCAGCTGGCTTAGATCGTGTGCTATGCTTCAAATTTGTTACAAACAAAAGCCCAGTCATTTATGTGCAAATTATTCTTGTCCATAAATTAGGAAATAAGCTCTGAGTTTTTCCCTAAATTCTACATTTATACGCCCACAGTTTGGGATTGTTTTAGACATCCTTCTTGCTTGGATATTTTCCTGAGGACATCAAAGCACAATCATAAAGGTGGTATGAACTCTGGCCTTTGGGTTTTGTCATAGTAGGACTCTGTCAGAGGTGAATTGCATGTCCGGGTTTAGAAGGGATGTGGGTGAGAGTAACAGGGACCCTTACTTGGCAGAAATGGCCAAAGGATGGGAACTGCAGTCTGTTTTCTACTAGAGAACCTGGTAGAAAAAATAAATTAAATACAGTATATAGGCATAGGTCTTTATGGCAGAAGGAGTAGACATACAGAAGCCAATGGAGACATGAACTTGCTCATGCTGACAAAGGTTTCTGTGGTTTCTGTTGTGTCCTAATTGATTTGGCTTTCTCCAGATGCCCCACTATTTACAGTGGCCAAGCCTTACATTTCTCTGTGTTCACAATAGAAATGGTAGCTTTGCTTGAAGCTGCACCAGGCCTCTCCTGGATGCTAGTGCACACATAACAAAGTCAGCAGAAGGGAATGGACTTGCATGTCTCAGCCAATTCCCTACAAAACCTCGTGCAGGGTTGGTAACTTCGAGGAGAGAGGCTCAACAGAGAGCTGGGGGCAGTAATTTCTTACACTGCAAAAACAAAAGCTAGGTTTGCCAGAGCTTGTCTGACCATGCCCTAACTCCCCCTTTTTGAAGTGCACAACTAGCCTAAGAAAAGCCAGTGCTGCCCATTAAAAAGTCTTTGAAGATACCTTTAAAAACTAAGCCAGGTTGATTATATGATTACAGATTTGTGTGAGAAAATAGCCGATTTCATCTCTAAAATTACAGGGGTATCCTAACTGTGGATAGTTCTATGTAGCAGAAACAAATGCTAATTTGGAAAAAACAATAGTCTGCAAACTGCTAAGAGAGCTGGTAATAGGAACTAGGTCCTCTGCATTATAGGTCACCAACTGCAACCCACCATAAGTCAGTAATGGGAGCCCTTAGGAACTTCAGTTGATCTGATTATGTTCTATAACCCAATATGAAATAAGCTAGTCATTTCAGTTCCGATCCTAGTAAGTAGCTATTGCCAGCACCAGCTCTTTCCCTTCAGCCCCAAATAAACAAAAAAGTGCCAGGTGCCATTGTATCAGAGAAGCAAAAAAATATATGTCTCATCTGAACATTTTCTGTTGTTCCTTGTGGACACCTGTTCATGGGATCAGATGAAAAGATGTCATCGGTACTGCACAGAAAGTTCTTGTTCTGTGGATGAATAATTCAATTTCCGATGTTGCAAATCCAGTGCCTTTCAGAAGCATTAAATTAAGTTTCAATTAAGTATGTCTGAAGTCATTTGACTGTTTATCTCTTGTTTTCTACTCTGTTCTCCCATTGATGAGAAATGCATAGAAGGAAAAGTTCAGTGTGCAAATGCAAACAGGGAGCTCTATTTTGAATTAGTGGAGAACTATTTTGCAATAGTGTAAATGAGGTTTTTATTACACTTATTATTGTCAGATTTGGGTGTTTTTTTTCAATAGAAGCTATTTGGATTTTTTAACTTCCTCACACTATAAATAGGCATCCTTTTCCAAAATCTCTCAAAAATATTAGTGTTCTCTGCATAAATGTTAATCATCTTACATAGTATATCATCCTCATGTCCCTTTAATGAGATTAAGCTCCTCTTGCTGAGTGCAAGATTTCCTGAAGTGCTCTATTCTTCTTGCCATTCCTATCAGAGGAAGACCCCACCCTTCCTGCATCAGGTATGTTACAAACACATTAAAAAGACAATCCCTGCCCTGACAGAAAAATTCCCCTAACCCACTCTCTAACATTGAAGGGCAAGTTTCACAGCACAGCTTGAACAGTGTAATGCCTACTACTGCCAGAATGGGGAAATCCCTTTCCTGGCCATTCATTCTTTTTCTTTTAGGACCATCACTGACATAAGAATGCTTGCAAACTAAGATGCCAAAGTAAGTCAAACAATGTGAGTTTCTTTACCTACTTCAGCACAGCAAAGGCCATAGCTGACTGCACATTGCGTTTCTTTGGGCCACTGGAGCCACCTTGGGCAGCCCCTGTTGCCTTCTCAGGGTGCCACTATAACTGTTTCTGGAGCTGAAAGGTGATCTAGATTTGAAATTTATTCCAGTTAAAAATAACATTCTTTCTTCTCCAATGTTTTTTTGCCAGATGGCATCATGTAGCCCGAATAAAAGTGGTATCAACACAAGTGAGTGTGCAGTGCAAAGTAACAGGGAGAAGGAGAGGATGTTTATGCTATTGCTGTGGCTGAAGAAAAGTCAAGTCCCCTGATTCTATCCCCTAAAACTACCTGCCTGCAAATTAAAGCAGAATATCTAGTCCTCAGACTTAAGCCCACTATGTCTTCAGTTAAAACTGGCAATTAGATGTGACAATTTTTTAAAAGTAAAAAAATCTACAAGAGAAAACTGTAATGAAACAAACCGGTATTAACTCCACAGTGTGTGCATATGTGTAAGTCTACGTACAAACGTACATACACACACGAAGAAATACTTCTCTCCTTGTAACAGGCAGTAGTCTAATTCTTAGCCATTAGCTGTTCTCTGCTGATTACTTTTGAAGGTCTACAATGCAAGGAAGCTTCACAGCCACGCTCTACAGTTTCCTAGTACCCTTGCATGTCTTACACCAGGAATGGGAAAAAAGGAACATGGAGAAACTTAAAGTGTTGCTTCTTTGTCTTCTCTGCAGCTGGCTTTAGGCACAAGCAATACAGTCTGGTCCCAAAGGCTGCAGCCATGGCTCCACAACCTGCTTTGCCTATAGTCAGGCACCTTTGGAAAGCTGACTTCTCTGCTGTTGCTGAGAAGATCAGGGTGTCCAGAAAGCAGTTACTGTGGTGATCTCTTCCCACAGCAACAGATCTGTCTCCTTGCCAGTGTTCTTAGGCTTGCTGCTCCCACTGCCTCCTTTCAGTAGGATTTCCTCCTCATGCCCCAGTCTGCCTCCGTCCCTCCCCTCCTCAGCTGGCTGTAGCAGAGCTGAAAGTTCTTTACCTCTAAACTACTCCTTTCTAAGCTAATTCCCTTCTTTAGTCCAGGAAAGGCAGTGAGGACGGATACTTAAACCTTTTATCTAAATAACAGTTAGTATTTTGGGACCAACTCTTGGATGCTGATGTCATGCAAGCATGTCTCTGCATATGGAAAAAAAACATTTACAAGAAATCTTGCCCTCATATCTTCTTTAATACACAGAAGTTTGACACACTAGGCACTTTCCTCCTTTTCCTCAGATACTGGGGAACCTTGTATCAGAACGGGGAGAGCCTGAATGAAAAATACAAAGCTCTTTGCCATGTCATCCATCTTCATTGTCCCTTCTGGGAGCTGCAGAAACAGGGGAGACACCTAATCTGGGAACCAAAACCACCTAGCAACCATAGCCTGAATGAGGGCTTGGAATCCTCTGCCATCTCATTTATCTCCTGTCCCTCCTGGCAACGGGAGAAACGGAGTTGAAGGCACGCCCCATCCGGAAACCAGAGACACCCAGCACTGGATCCTGACTCAAAGTCTGAAACAGAGCCATCCCATCCATCTCCTGGTTCCCATCTGCCACATTGTACCTGGCACAGGAATCAGTTAGGTAAAGAAATGCCATCACAGCCCCTTCAACTCTGAAAAATGACGTAAGTTCTCCATGCTGATGAGCAACACAGTCTGCTTCTGTGTCCACAAAGGAGCTTGTACTTCCCATTATGCCATGAGCCAAGACTGTTAGCTACAATCTTGTCTCACTGCAAGCATGTGTTTGTACAAACGCACGTCACTTGCAGTATGTAAAAAATCTAGGTTGTGTGCAGCTTTGACACTGGTGATTGAAGATGAGGCAACAAGCATTTCATTAGGTAGTTTTGGTGGGAACAGAGAAATGTATTCCCTGCAAACTCCTTATTAAATACATCTCAGTCTATTCAAGTGTATTGTCAAGTATGAGGTTTAATCACCCAGCACTTATTCTTAAAATGTGCAAGCTGGGAGAATGGAGCTTCTAGAAATTCTCACAGAGGAAATATAAGGTAAAGAGCTTTTTTTCAGGTAATAAAAGTATAGTCTTGGGCTCACCTAGAGACTGTACTAAAGTACAGATTAAAGAGGCAACTGTTCTTTTCCAGGTAATGAATATAAGTCAGAGGATTTGATGCTGCGTGTTCCTCACTTCACCAAGACTAATATTTGGAGCAGAAGATAAACTATGTATATAGGAATACATTTCAATCACATTATTCAGAATAACTAGTGTCTTAGCTTGCAATTCCACTCATTTCATGGACAGTGGTTCTGGGTTTGTTTTATTTCAGAAACTATTTATTTTTATTGAGTTTACTGATTAATAAACTTCTGTGTTGTTACTTTCAGAAAATTTATTTTAGCTTTATTTTTAAAGTTCATTTCAATTTTCCTTTGCTATTTTTGTGTATATCTCTAATCTAATGTTAGACTATGAAAATAAATCCTGTGTATTCTTCACCATATTTATTAAAGCCTTTTTCCCTTGAGCCAATAATGTTCTCATGCAAAAATGAAGGAAGAGGCTGTAAATTCAGACTGACAGCATGAATATTTTCCAATATTTTAGACAGGACTAGCAAACCTTCTTCAGTTCTGATGGTCTGCAAGCACTAAAACCAAGAATTAATTTGGTGACAGTGAAAGTGCAATTCATTTTATCATGTACTGAAAAGATCTACCATTCTACATTGTGTAACTTGCCGATAGGGATCAGAGGTTGTCCATCACACCATCTGCCTTTCATTCAGCAGGCTTCCAATCTCCTATAGACAGTAGAACAGCTGGGAACAAGCCAGCCTTGAGGCACAGATCTGGGTGCTGTCAGCATATTGCTGGCATTGTAGCTCAGGGCATTGCACATTCTTTCCCAGAAGTCTTGCTGAAGTGCTCTTGAATAGGAATGGTGAAAGGTCATTAGTAAAAGGAGTAGCTGCAGGTCTGCCAAGAATGATGAAAGCCATCTTAAAGTATAACTGTTCATCCCGGTGAGGTCTCACAGCCAGGTCTGCAAAACCTCCTCCCTAATCAATGGCACTGAAAGCAGTGAAGGTGTTGAATATTATTAGCGTGACAATTCTGACTGAATTAATGACAACAATAGGAAAGTCCTTGTGTGGGTCCCATTACATCAAGATGCCCATTAGAGCTTCTAATGGAATAATGAAAAGATTTGTCCAAAATTGCCTTTTCAAGCTCCTCTTATCAATACTGGCAAAACAAATCAGTTTCTCACAAAGGTATTTTTAATTTAATTCCCAGACCATTCTGGAAACAAAGTAGTTCATCAGAGTTTACAAGACTTGAAAGCTTTTGATAAGTCTTTCCATTATTTTTAATTAAAAATGCTTAGAAAACTGCAAAATGCAAAGTAAGTCCCTTCAAATATTTCCAAACTAAGAACAGAAATGTTTTGAAATTTCTGATAAAAGCAGGTTTCCGCTTCTGATAAATTCAAATATTGATGTAAAGTTTGGTCTCCAAGAAGGGCCTTGTTCTCTGACTGGGCATTTTGTTGACATTTTATCCTTGGGTCAGTGCTTCCATTGTTGCTGCAGCTAAGACAACTGGAAATTGGAAACCCATTCGTCATGTTAAGTTGCTTACTAGAATAAAAATACAAGGAATCTACTATGACCAGTCTTTCCATCTCCCTAGTGAAAGTGAGCTCATTGATTTCTCCATGGAAGTGAATGCCAAAAACCAGCATTATCCAGTGGTTAGGGTATGAGACTGGAAATGAAACCACATTTTGTCCTCACAGGCCTGCCTTAGCTAAGTGAGCAGTATTTGGCAAGAAGCATAATGTGTCCATTCCTGAATGTGCTAACCTGCAAAAACTTCAGGATAACCATATATACTGAAGTGTTTGAAATACCTAAACATGTATGTGAAACTGGTGCAAAATATTCCTTTGCCTGAGGAAGTAAAGCTTATATGGCCGAGATATCTTTCATTTAGCTTTTTTTTTTACTCAAACGGCAACTTTAAACTACATTAGGCAGAAACTAAGAGCATTTGTAGTTATTAAGTTACTGAAATTTCCTGAAAATTGTCAAATAAGCAGAGAGAGCACCAAATTGGCACTCCCATTCTCTCCTCACTGTCTCTTGAGGAAAATGCTACAGTGTGATCCCAACAGTTACCTGTTCTGCTCATCCTTCTGATTCTGCAACTGTTGTGTACATCAGATCTAACCTATCTACACCCGTGGAACTACAACTCAGCCACTGCATATGCTGTTTCTGCTCATCCTGTAGAGCAATATAGGAGAAAGCTAAGGATACTGTGGGATGCAGGGGGAGAACTCAGGAGAGTTACATAAGGGAGCTGGGATATCTGTCCTTATTTCTTAAAGGGCACATAAGATGCAACTGCATAAGAAAGCAGGCTTCTCTGGTTCCTCTGCTTATGGAATAGCTTATTAGTAGTAATTGGTCATGATCTATCAATAGCTTTAATTGAAAATCAATTTCTTTATGTTCCCTTGCTCTTAGGTAGTAAGATTAGATGAAAGCCTTCAGGTAGAAGTCATGTCCCCATCAAAGATGTGTTTTCATTTAATCTTTTCTATTTCATGTTTGTGGTAGGGCATTCACTCCAGTTATCACATTTCAACTAAACAGGCAGTAACCTCCAGTTGAAGGGTGGCAATTCATTAAATTACATAGTTCTATTACTTAAGATAGTCAGGCTTACCCTGAGAAAAAAGCAATGTTTTAGGGAGAACCTGCCAAGGAATTGACTCCAATTTAAATTAAGGTAACGCAACATTTGTGTAAATACTAGTTTAATCTCCTGTTGTTTCATTTTATTTTAAACCACTTGGATCTGGCATATACCTGACTGAAACAAAGTTTCCCTGTAGTAGTTTGCACTCAATTAAATTGGTTTTAAACTGACTTGATCTAAGCAGTGAGACTTCCTAATATACACAGACACTTAGGATTTTTTAGCTTGTAAACTAGAAGGACAAAGTACCTTGCCTAAATACATCCCCCTTGAAAAGGAAAAGCTAATGAACTGCAAAAGAAGTATTTTCTAATCTTTAAACAAGAGATGGGGTATGGAAGATATACAATATTAAAGAAACAAATTGTTATAGGTCAATTTGTTTGTTAATTCCAAGAGAGAGGCATTATTTTAGTAGCGATACCTCCAATTTTCTTTATTGTCCTTTTTTCCAGCCCTGATTTTATTTTTAAAATTCCATGACTGTTCCTATATTTACCGCCTTTTGTATTTCACAGTAATAGTTTAAAGATTTGAAAGGTAATCTTTGGCTGTTGGAGATTATTTTAAAATGCTCTGAAAATACACTAAAGGATAGGAAAGAATCTAGTGACTTCAAGACAGGAGCCTATTTCTTTATATTTCAGCAGGAATCCAAGCAAAAAATTTTAACATCAGACACTTCAACTATATCTTAGTCTGATGGCAGTGAAATAATCTCTCAATTACATACATTGCCTGACAGAGATCTTCCAAGTTGTGTCACAATGCAATAGTAATTGAATTTAGCAATTCTCGTAATGCTACTGCATTATTTTTTTATAAATATATTTGTGTGAGCTAGTGTATATTCAGTACCAGGCCAGCCATAAGTGGAGCTATTTAGAGGTTTATGTGGTTTCATGTCAGTCTGTCAACTCTTCCCTTGGAATTTACATTGCATCTTTTATTGGTTTTTCTCATCACCTCACAACATGACTGAAGCAGTTATTTTCACAATAGCCTTGTTATGTTGCATTAGGAATGAAGATCTAGAGAAATTATGTTGAATCTCATTGTTATGTTGCATTAGGAATGAAGACCTAGAGAATTTAAACACTTCAGGTCACCCACAGGCTGTCGCAGAACAGGGCTGTGCTAGTTTTGGCTGGGATAGAGTTAATTTTCTTCATAGTAGGGAGTATAAGGTTCTAGTTTGGATTTGTGCTGAAAACAGTGTTGATAATACGGGGATGTTTTCATTACTGCTGAGCAGTGCTTACACAGAGTTGAGGCCTTTTCTGCTTCTCACCCCACCCCACCAGTGAGCAGGCTGGGGGGGCACAAGGAGATGGGAGGGGACACAGCCAGGAGACCTGACCCCAACTGACCCAAGGGATATCCCAGACCATATGATGTCATGCTCAGCAATAAAAGCTGGGAGAACAAGAAGGAAGTGGGGGATGTTCAGAGTCATGACATCTGTCTTCCCAAGTAACTGTTATGTGTGATGGAGCCCTGCTTTCCTGGAGATGGCTGAACACCTGCCTGCTGATGGGAAGCAGTGAATGAATTCCTTGTTTTGCTTTGCTTTCATGCACAGCTTTTGCTTCACCTATGAAACTATCTTTATCTCAACTCATGAGTTTTCTCACTTTCACCTTTTGATTGTCTCCCTCATCCCACCGGAGGGGGGGGGGGGCAGGGCAGGGCAGCGATTGAGTGAGCAGCTGTGTGGTGCTTAGTTACCACCTGGGGTTAAACCATGACAAGGACAAACCGCAGAAACTGGTGAATGAAAGTTGAAGAATTGAATCCAAATAATTCTTATTGTAGACTAGTCCCTTAAATCAGAAACCCTTCCTCTTTTGTCTGCAGTCAGACTCTAATGTCAAGAATCAATCAACCAAACTACCTTCTATCTTTCTCTGAACCTGCTTCTTTATTTGCAAAATGATATGATACTGCTTATAGTAGTTCAATTGTCAATTCCCCAAAGTAAGTAAAACCAAAATATTTAGTATCACCGAGGAAATGGCCATTCAAACAAGTAGTTCTCAGTCTTTTTAGATCAGGACTGTCTTTCCTTGCAGTCCAGTCCTGAAGATCTGTTTAGTACCAGTATTAACAATATCTAAAGCTGGTTGAGGGAATCATTAAAAATGGGGAAAATATATACTTTGAAATGTTAGTTCATTTTTAAAGTTCATTTTTGTTTAACAGTTTTTAATAAGATTTAGTAATTAGATCTAATTATTTCATTTGCTTTTTTTCTCTAATTTCCTTCAAACTGCAGTGTGAATAACATTGCTTCTGTGAATTTGCTTTTTTCCAAATTCTTTTAGTTATTCTGATCAACAGGATTGCTAGAAATCCTTTAATACCATGACTTGATTACCTTTAAAATTATAGCAGCAGTCCATAATATCACCCATGTCCTCAAGAGCAGAGATGTGAAAATACAAGTTTTATTTCTAAAGCCTTATCTGTTGTCGTGATTTAACCCCAGCCAGCAACTAACCACCATGCAGCCTTTCTATCACTCGTCCCTATCAGCTGGATAGGGGAGAGAAAATATAACAAAAGGCTCATGAGTCAAGATAAGGACAGGGAGACATCACTCACCAATTACCATCATGGGCAAAACAGACTTGACTTGGGGAAAATTAACTTAATTTATTGCCAATAAAACCAGAGTAGGGTAATAAGAAATAAAACCAAATCTTAAAACACCTTCCCCCCACTCCTCCCTTCTTTCTAGGCACAGCTACACTCCCAAATTCTCTACCTCGTCCCCCACAGCGGTGCAGGGGGATAGGGAATGGGTGTTGGGGTCAGTTCATCACATGTTTCTGCAGCTCCTTCTTCTTCAGGGGCAGGACTCCTCACACTCCCCTGCTCCAGCGTGGGATCCCTCCTACAGAAGACAACCCTTCACAAAGTTCTCCTTGGGTCCTTCCCACGGGCTGCAGTTCTCTACAAACTGCTCCAGCCTGGGTCCCTTCCATGGGCTGCAGTCCTTCAGGCACAGATTGCTCCAGCATGGATCCCCTGCGGGGTCACAAGTCCTGCCAGCAAACCTGCTCCAGCATGGGCTCCTCTCTCCACGTGTCCTCAGGTCTTGCCAGGAACCTGCTCCTGCGCAGGCTTCCCACTGGGTCACAGACTCCTCTGCTCTGGCGTGGAGTCCTCCCCAGGCTGCAGGTGGAGATCTGCTCCACTGTGGACCTCCCTGGGCTGCAGGGGGACAGCCTGCCTCACCATGGTCTTCCTCACGGGCTGCTCCAGTGCCTGGAGCACCTCCTCCCCCTCCTTCTTCATTGACCTGGGGGTCTGCAGGGTTGTTTCTCTCACATGTTCTCACTCCTCTCCCCAGCTGCAGTTCCTTATGTGCAGCTTTCTTTCCCCTACTCAAACATATTATCCCAGAGGTGCTACCACCATCACTGATGGGCTCGGCCTTGGCCAGTGGCAGGTCTCTCTTGGAGCTGGCTGGCATTGACTGTCGGACACAAGGGAATCTTCTACACCCCCCCCTTACATAAACCTTGCCACACAATCCTAATAGTTATTCTGATCAACAGGATTGCTAGAAATCCTTTAATACCATCACTTGATTACCTTTAAAAACATAATAGCAGTCCAGAATATCACCCATATCCTCACCAGCAGAGATGTGAAAACACAAGTTTTATTACTAAATCCTTATCTGTTCGTCTCTTATCCTCTTTAATAGCTGAGAGTTAAACACTGTCAGATTAACCTGCAGTAAAAGTTCTCCATTTATGATAAAGTTTAACATCTTATCATTTGCCTTGATATCTATGGCTATTGGCTGTTCTTATTTTAAGTAGTTTCTCTTACCACTTTCCTACAGCTCTTGTCGAATAGTTTATATTTCATTCCCCTAGCCTTGTTTTTAGCCTTGTTTTCTAAGGTTTTCTAACCATATGCAATTACACCATCTATCAATCCTTATTTTCATCCTTTCCTTCTCCCTCCAGTAACTTCAGAACTCGTTGTCCAAAGTCAATCATTTTTGACAGTCTGCATGCGCACAGCTCAGAGCTCACCACAGAGTGTTCATCTCCTTGCCAAGCTGGTGGGTTAGTACTCATCAAAGTGCTATGTGTAGGGAACTGTGTAGGACAAATGGAAAGTATTGCTGGGGGTTTATGGGAGGTAGCAGTTTTGCAGTAGGAGTGTAAATTCACATAAGGGAGAATTTTCTTTTAGGTTATTGGATTATTTAGATATATATTTTGTAGGAAAGATACTCATATAGATTTATACAGTTATATATATATACACACATATATCTCACAGTTGGAAAAAATGTATATCTATAATACATACATATCACAATGGAAATGTACTTTCTATATAATGATACTAATTTTTTAATACAAGCTGGTGACATAAAGCAAACTGGTAAATCTTTGCAGTGGACAATAAGGTAAAGTATATTTTTGCTATCAGGATGAAACAGATTTTTAGCAGTATCAGTTACTGGAACAAAAGGCAGCCTGTTTGGACCCTTTGATGGTATGGACTAGCATGAATTATAAGAAATTTGTTTAGCATTCTTGATTCATCAAAAACAAAGCAGCACATGAGTGTACAAAGGAACACCAACTTAAATTTGTGCCAGAATTCTGAAATGCAGTGGCTCTGCCCTGTGCTATTCTGCTTCTGCTTGCACAGGTGTAGTAACATCCAAGAGAGAGATGGGAGTAGAAAAATAAAACCTGTAACTTTTCAAACTCTACTGCAAGATTTGACAGAGCCTACCTGCAAGAGCTTTGTCATACCATCTGACCTGGAAATATTTGCCCTTCAGCTGCTAAACCAATGGCTTGGAGTTGTGACTACATCTACAGGGCACAATATAGTGCCATAGAAAGATAGCCAGGTGCACTCATATAGTGGCAATGTGGCTTAAAGGGAACACCACACAGGGAATTCAATGTAACAATGCAAATATAACCCAACCAGCAGAGAGGACATTCTAAAGGCAGCTAGACTATCCTTTCTACTGTATTACAGATTTGCTATTATTTCTAGAATGTGAAGTGATAAAGCAAGAGTTGGGAATTCTAGGGCTTATTTTGAATTAATTAGCTGAGATTCTGGTAAAAGTGTAGCTGTGACAATCCAAGATACTTGTGGCTAAAGATGCCAGGAGCTGGACTTACTAAAGAATTTCAGTTCCATCCTGCCAAGCCAAGATAATATCATGTAATGCACCTATCAGATTACTGTGGTCCTCATCCAAACAGAAGTGAATAGCTACATGGCTGCAACTGTGTTATATGATGCAAGTAAAAGCTGGATGGGCTGATCCAATGCAGTAGTAGTTTTGGTCTGGATGGTCTTCTTGGTGAAAAATTACGAGCAGGTGGTTGGACAGATTTCTTCAGATCCACAGCTGATACTAGAGTCAAGGAGTAGGTTTGTGCTTCAGTCAATAAGAGTGGTTAAAATTGTCATAGAGACTCCCACTCTTGTTTTACAAACGTGATATTTACTATGGGAGGAAGATGGAGCAGAGATTCATTTCCAACTTCAGCATGGACCTGTCCAAGACCAAAACTGCTAACATATTGCTTATAGTGTGTCGAGGCCCGAGTCTGATTTCACACAGAATAGCTGAAAACTTAGGTAAGAAAATACTGGTAGATAGGATAATTTAGTAGACCCTTATGAATTCCTTCCCTCCAAAAATGCAGATTTAAGAAAGTGAACTAACTGAAGAGATTTCCAGTTTCAGAACTGATCTCTTAACGATCCACTACAAGGTATAAAGTAATTTTATTAAAAATAAGTGAGAACTTACTATGGTTTAATTGCATTGATAATGCCACACTACAAAAAGGGGTTTTGAAAACCTACCTTTATCAATGACAGGAGTAAAAAAGAGCACCCATGCCATAAACCCTTCTATCTCTGTGTTCAGACACTGTGGCTCTGCACCCTCCCTTTTTTTTTTTTTTACATTTCCTCTTTCCAGTGTCTGTTTTCGCAGCTCTTCCTTAGATCTCATAGTTACCTGTGGCTACCTTTTTTAGCTAGGTATGGGTAGGTTCATTTTATGGCTATGTAACAACATGTACTAAAAATGTACTTCTGTTTCCCACAAATCATTTGAGGTGTATCAGTATGAGAAGTACTACAGCATTAGGCAATATGATTTTTACAAAAACAGGTCAAGGATCTTATTTTCTTCAGGGCTTATTGTATGTTGAAATGTATAACATTATTGCCAAGGTTTTGTGTTTTAGTTAAAAATGAAATAATTCCAAACACACTGTTTTTCTCTTGCTCTGGTGTTCTCTATTTGTCTTTTCAGCAAGCGTTTATTTCTCACTTATAGCTGGACTTTAACATGCTACCATTAATAGTAAACTACATATACTGTAGGGCTTTGCCAGAAATCAGGAGACTGGTCAAAAGAGATTTATTTACTTTTTGCAACATGTGTGTGTTTCATAACTGACTGACAGGGTTTTGGAAACTTTAGAATCTCTTCTGAGGCGAATAATGTAATTGAGAAGTCTCTCTCTGCTTATTCCCAGTGCAAGATTAATGAACAGCAAAGATTTCTCATTTTTATTCTTTCAGTTTGATCTTGGAATTCTAAATTTATAATTTAAACAGCTTTTACTCGGGTAGTTTTTGGCTTTACAGAAAACATGGCCAGAAACAAAGCTGAAATAGGTGCACAGTAAGTATTTATTTCCAAGCATTAAAAAACCCCCACATATGCACAGCTTTCCAGTTCTGGTTCTCCAGCCCAGATGAGCACAGAGGAATGTGGGTGGAACTCGCCCTTCTGCCAAGGGTATTACCTAAGCCCTATTTTGATGGGGATTTAACTGGTGCATAGGCCTTGTGCTGCATGGGGGTGAAATGGAAAATCACAGAAGCTTCTGTAGACTTTCCTTCAAAGCAAGGCTACAGAGCAACACATGTTGATTTCCAGGACTGGGAGGCAGAAAATAAACTGTGCCTCTGTCCCAGAAGGGAAGTAGTTGAATGGTCATGGGTCTACTTCATGCCCTTGTGGGAGTCATATTGATGGGACTGGTGCAACCACATCTTGCTAGCCCCTATCCAGTTGGCTCAGAGAGGGTCTCGAATAAAAGGAAATCCTGGTTTTCCTTTTTCTCAGCAGTTGTAGCCTAAAAAGGTGTGTCTGCATTTTAATATAATTCTTAATGAATGCCAGAAACTGTTTTAATGCTACTTTGCAAAAGATTAAAAGAGAATGTCTGAAGGGGATAATGTGAGCATGGGAGAATTATATTTTAATAAAATTAATCCCACCTATAAAGGATGCATGTAACAGTGTCCATCTGGACAAGTCCAGTTTAGCTCTCTGAGAAGCAATGTTAAACTTGTTCAATGTGTTTGCTTAAGAGAAAGCAGAAAACCAGTAAAATCCTTCTCACACGAGGTGAAAAGACTTGGAGGACTGAGGATTTGGGAGGACACAAGTCACAAAATGCCCCTCATTTGCTGAAAAAAGGGTCATAAATCCTGAAGTTTTAAACAAAAGCTGTCACTGATCATCCTAGATAGGCAAAGATAGTGGGATGGTTGCTGGGACTGCTGATCTAAGTGTTTACCAGACACCAAAGATGAGCTCGGAGGAGCAGGGAGGAAGGAGTAGGGTGGGCACTCTTGCTATACATCTCCTCCAGAAAAACAGCAAATGTGGTGAAACCCCACTGCTTAAACATCTAATCAAAAGCCTGAAGTTCCTTGTTTCCATCGCACAAGAAAATACTCTCGTCATAACAAACTATACACATGCATACACATTTTAGGCCCTTCTCCCAGGCTTCAGAATAGATGCTGAGGAGGAAAATGGCTCTTTCTCTCATGCCCTCTCTCTCTCATGCACTTTCTCTCACACTCTATTTTTTAAAAATTCAAGGAAATGTAGCTTCTTGCCAAGGAAAGAGGTTAGTCAGCTGAAAATGAAGCTCTCCAGGCTGCGCCCTCGCATGTTGCTGCTTGTGCAGCCCAAGCACCTGCGGTCCCAGCCGCCAGAGGCTTCTGGAGGGAAGCGGCCCTTGGCCACCCCCTCCAGGGCTGCACCCCATGGACCCCTTCCCACCCTCCCTGCAGGCACTCTCCCTGCCTCCCCCACCACGGCAGGCTGGGTTTACACGTGCTTAGGCATACAGCTAGTCCTCCTCATGGCTGGGAGGGGAAGACTTCAGTCTGGCCCAGGGTTTTCAGCCTGGTATGCTACAGCTGCTAGTACAGATCTTGAAGGCTGACAGGTCTGGCTGCCCAAAAGGGTCAACTTGCCTAAGGAACGGGGCTCCTGGATCTGTCCTGTAGGGTCCAGCTGTCTGCCAAAGATGTTAGGATCTGGTTCCTGAAGGATCTGGAGGTGAAAAGCGCACAAGTCCGTAGCCCAACTCAGCTCAGTGGGAGGAGATCTAATAGACGCCACTCACTTTGATAGAGCCAGAGGATGCCCAGACAGCAAATGGTGTCCATGGAGCAGAAAGAAGTACTTGATGCAGGTGTTACATGTTGCTTAGCCTTGCACTAAAGCCCTAGACAACCATTCACTTGTCAATGAGTAAGTGGTAACCAGTAAGTATGTCACCTGTAGAAAATATTCACATGTAACATGCTGAAGCCTCTAACAGAACATTTTTGCTGTTGAAAGCAAACTCTGTCCCAAGGTTGTGCCAATACATCATCTGTCCCTGGCATATGAGATGTTAGCTCTCCGCAGTGAGGGAAATGAATTTCATGAGAAGGAAATTTCTCTGACACAACTGGATAGCCATAGCTTGTTAGCTACATGGCTTCTGTTATGCTGTCCATCAGAATTGTGATAAACTTTGATGTCATAAAAAACAATTGTTGTGCAAAAAAACCCCTCAGCTCCAATACTTTGATTTAGAGTCACATCTTCCACACGGATAACAAAGCTGAGAATGATTAAGAGCTGACATAAGTAAGTCAGTCTGAGGCAAGCAGAGGCTTTCTGCAACCTGTTCTTTCTATCATTGACTATATAGTTTCTCTTTAGTTAATGACTATTTGTCTAGGTACATCAATTGCAAAAAAAGTAAACTTACTATAGTCCCGACTACCAAATTGTCCCTCTTATAATCAGAAATAACTAATTCTGCACCTCATGCGTCTATTTTTGGATCTAATCTAACAATTAGCGGGAACTGTTTAAGGTAAACACACATCCTTCAGAGACTAACTCCAGTGATAGACCTGTTTGCATCAAAATGGATTTCAAGCTGAAGGATTAAGTCCAGAGTTATGGACCTCCATCACTGATTTTCACTTCTGATGTTCTCTTACATGTAGCATGTTTGTTGTTCTGAGATAATTAGATGGCTTTATGTCTCTTCATTCTTGCTGTTTTGGCTGTGGACCATAGCTAACATACAATTCATTTGCCTCAGCTTTCCCTCTTGCTTGTCCATCCAGGTCCTTAGCTGAATGTTAGCATCTGAGTAGGAGAACAGCTTCCAAACCATGTGGATTTGGTGATAAGATTGATGACATACTTTGAGACCAATTAGTGGAAAAGACTAATAATATATGTATTCATGAAAGACTGTTACATGAACCTCATGTTAGATATTAAAGGAGGACTCTTATTCTAGCAAGCAAAATTGAGTTGGTTATTAATAATGCAAGGATGGTTACTGAGGGAAATACTTAGCTCATATGAGTGATTCCTATTAGGAGAGACTGGAAAAGCAGAATTCAAATGGGATAAGTGCAGCTTAGTGCTTCTGCTTAAAGCATTACGGTTGCAAACAGAAATCTCCCAGATTTATATTTGTGTTTTCTTTTATTTGCCTGTGGCCACACCACTTAAGTCTGAGATCTCATCAGTTCTTATGAAGTAAGCAGAGTCCAGCTAGGATAGAACTACTGTAAGAGTAACAAGGAATAATGCTTCTGCTTTTTTTCAGTGACAGCTTTTCTCTTACAGCAGCACTGACCCTATGTATTACTCTGATAGCAATGGCACTGAGCTGCAGGTGATGCCAAGTAAGAAAGAATTCTTAATTATGTCTTATTATTATTATTAAAAATCCCAAGACTGCTTTTTCATGGCAGACATTGGCCCTCAATCAGCAGATGAGACTCTGCTAATATAGTTGCTTTTGTAAGAAAGGAGGAGATTATGTCCTTGTACCCTTCAGGGGGCACTGAGCAGAAGATGCAGCCCTGCCAGAGAAGGTACACGTTTTTACATTCAGGGCTATGGGGTAAAAACTAAGCAAGGGCCTCAAAAGTTAGACCTCTGAATGAAGGCTGACAAAACAAGGGGATAAATGTTTCAGACAGAAATCAAAGTAAGCAGCACAGTGTCAGTCATACCTGGGGTCCCCTTTTCTTTGCCAGCACTGAAAACACCTTTTTTTCATTTCACGGTCATTAGATACTAGGACTGTGCTTGAATTCCTTTAGAAAATTCAAAGATATGGATATGTCTGCATATGTGTCCTAGTCAATGCTATGTTGTCCTTTAAAAGCATGATCCACAGATGATTTTCAGTATATTTTTAAACACTCAGGTTACTTAAATCAACACCAGTTAATTCTATACCGCTCTGATTTAGGTAAGTCTCAAATACAACCCATGCCTATCTAAAAGTTTTATCCTGTGCTTAGAAAATTTAATGAGTTTTAACATTGATTTAATCTGAACAGGAGTAAGCCCTAAATGCTACCTGTGCTCGTTGTAAGTTAGACATGAAGGACACTTCAGATCAAAGTAGGCAATGTATACTAAATTACAAGCCAAAAAATCCAAACCCACAGTGGTCTGCCACCAACTGTTTTCTCTTGCCAGAGTACAGTGAACAGATACTTTACCATAGTTGTGTGACAGTGAGTTTCTGTAAGGTATTTTGAATGCAAGAATTGACACACAAGTCAGAGGAAAAAAATTAACCTCAGGCTGGTAAAAAGAACTAGAATCTCTTAGAACAAATATGCATAATGCTTATATAGAAAGACATAGTAAGTAGGTCAAGTTCCACAGAAGTATTTATTTATCATCTCTTCTGTCTTTCCTACCTCTGAAAACAGATAAACTGACTGCTTCATAATGTGTTATCGTTTGAAAATGATTTCTTTGTAGTTTAATGGTACCAAAGTAAAATATGCAGTATTAAATTCAGCTTTTAAAAATAAGGATGACAGTTTCATTTAGATGTATCTGAGGTTCAGAAATATTTTTAATTATACCTATCTATAGTTTGTTTGGATTTTTTTAATGCCTGGTAAACTTTATTATCATGTTTGTGACATCTTAAAACAGTTGCAGTTTTCAAAAGGCCAGTGCCTCCTGCTTTCTGAAAACATGGCCCCATCAAGTAGGTAGAAGACAGAAATTTCAAAAAAGTGAATGAAAATTCAGTTTATAGTTCCCATATTTCTCCCTTACATTCAGATTCTCAGGATTAATATTCTGAAAACCTTTTAACCAGTAAGGAGCTACCCCATGAGGCTTATCATTCACAAAGCCAGACCATATGCTTCTCTGGAAAAGAAGTATTTCCAGCTAGCTTGTGGAGGAATAGAAAACTTAGACTGAAAAGAAAGGACTGTCTGATGTCAACTCTAAAGAAAGATATCCCTTTAAGACTGTTACATACATGTTTTATCAAAAAAGGTTTTTTAGGTCATTTTTAGTGGTACAGAGATGTGCTGTCACAAAATTTCATCTCACTTTTGCTGGTGTAATACAGAAATAATACCACTGAAATAATTAGGGTTACTCTGCCTTTATATATGGAAAATTTTGCTCAGTCACAGAAATGTTTCTTTTTGCTGTGTGCAGTCTGACAAACTGTAATGGTAATGAGGCCCTTGCCTTTCCAGGTGAAAGGATTAAAAAGTAAGAAAACAAAATTTATAAACATTAAAATACTAAGCAACAGTTAAGCATTCAGTCTGTCTTCATCTTTCTGACAATGAAAAGCCTGGAATAAAGTGGTCTAAGGGTTACTGGCACATTAGACTAGAACTTGCCAAAATTTTAGAGGAAAAACACTTATTTCCCATTTCAGTAACATCTCGATATATATAGCACAAATTCCAACAGCTTACTTCAATGTTTTTCAGAGTTTTGTTACATGAATAAGTTACCACAAGGTAAGCAAGGGTGGTTGATAACTTACTTTATGACAGTGAAAATGGTTGATTTGTGTATCATTATTGCATTTATATCTTGTTTATCATTAAGCAATGTAACTTACCTGTTTCAGTGTAGCATAGACTACCTCGCATTTACTAAATAATGTAAGTGTGCACCCTGGCAATTAACATGCAGTAATAGAAACACTTTCAGTTCATACCATTGTTTCTTCTATAGTAACTCTATACTAAGTAATTTCCTCTCATGGGAATGTACTTTGCACTGCAACCTCTTCACTAATTTACTGTCCATTCTTCAGCAAGTCATCCTCTCATATAAGCACATGAAGAAATAAGTTTCTGATTCCTTCTCTCTTCCTTTCTCCTTCTCTCAAGGTTAATTTGTAATACTTATTTGTTCTTTTCTATATTTACATAATCTTCCACATCATTATTTGCAAATGTCAATATTATATATTTTTTCTTCAAAACATCAGTGTAGATGTTACATGACCTAAGAGATGCAATAGTCCTTGGCTTTGTTTCTGTGAATACAGATTTCAGCTGTCTTGGTTTCTGGCTCTTTGTTATCCAAGTTCTAATCTGTTCAAACTCCTTCATGTTACTGCTCTTGACCTCTTTAAGCTTATTGGACTAATGGTATACCCACATAGTATTTTTCAGATGCACATGCCTCATATATCTATCCTTTAAGCTGAAGATATTATATAGCACTGTAACCTTACTGCTAAGCCCAGTTTGCTATATCCTACTGTTCAGCAGAGCATTTTAGATCAAGCACAGAGCTGCAGTAACCACAGCTACCCAACATCTGACCAGACCTGGTTAACTCAGGATGTAAGCAAGACTTGATCCCAACAGGATTAAGAGGATGCTCTTCCTTTAGTTTAGGTATCAATTCACCGAGCATATTTTCATTGCATTTCACTTTTGAATCAGTTCTCTAACCCAAATCTAACCCAATTTACGTTACATTCACAGTACTGAATATAAATCCATGCTTGACTTTCCACTAGCTCACCCCCCAAAACCTACCAACCCATAAAGGGCCATTCAGTGAGATAAGTTAGGGTTCAGGCTTATATGTGATGTTATATTGGGAATGGATGGAAGCAAAAGGTCATTGGAACCAGAGGAATTTCTCTTTCCTCCATACAAGCTTCCTGTACCAGCTGAGTGGCAGTATTGTCTGTTAATTCCAGGCTCCTGCCTCCTCAGGCAAGATGGGGAGAAACAGCTGAGACCCAAATACAGTTGTCTCTCTCCCCATGCTTCTTCTCAGTATCATCCTGGTAATATTTGCACTTAATGCTGCTCAGCTGCCAGGAAGAGTAAGAATTGAATAAAGGAAAACTTCGTTTGGGTCTAGAATTCTCCATCTCGCTCTATTGTGGAAGAAAATCCCCAGTGCTATCTGGGTAGCAGCACCTAATAGATGTTTCAGTCCTGCTGGCCTTGCAGAAAGAAAAAAGAGAACTCAGGCAAGCTCCCATATCACCTTAGTGGTGTCATGGAAACTACTGTCCTCATTCACCTCACTCTTCCTTGTCTTCTCCCCTGCAACCAATGCCAGACTAGATGCAGCAGCGAGCGTTCAGTGCACTGACCATACCTAAGCTTAAGCCCTGGCTTAAAATACAGTGCAAAAATCATTGGCCAGGAGTCACACAGAATACTAATATCACCTCCACATCCATCATCTGGCATTCACTGGGTATCTAAATAAAAATCCATTTCCTAGACTCTGAGGAATACCAACCTGTTTGATTCTCAGAGGTGAAAATATTAAAAGTTAAATAAATAGTAGACAAATAATCAGGTCACAATTCCTTATACAATATTCCCCTGTCACAGGAAAAGTATACAATTTATATTTGTCAAAAGGCTGGAAACTGTGGAAAAAGAACTGAAACTGAAATACCTCCTCTCAGACATTGTTCTCATTATACAAACAGTGTGCAGCAGAGGAAGACTCACTGGAGGAGGCTCAGTCTGCTATTGAGCTGCAGAGTGATTAGGTCAAAGTATTCCTCATCTCCTTAGTGCATGACTTACCCCCTGGCTCTATGATTTTTATTAGGTTATTTGTTTGTGTTGATTTGTATATTTTCCAAAAGCAAGTGACATCTGAATTTTCACAATGCTACCTTGAATTATCTCTACTAATTAAAACTATTTTGCTTTAATATTTTTCTATCTTTTAATGCCCTGACTTTTTTCCCCCTTCCAAAATTTATCCTATTCATGTAGGACTCAAATGGTTTTAGCTGTCTTAAAATGATTCTAAATACAGAGCTTGAGTTTTAAGACACACCCAAACCCATGATCAAGGGGAGATGAGAGAACATCTTTTCAAGTACAGTAGATGTTTTCTCTGTCTCAGTCATATAGAGGAAGAAGCAGAGAACATGGAGCTACCAAACAATTTAAAGAGCTGGGGGATGAAGAGGTACATGTAAAAAGGGGACTACTGACACTATGTCTACATTAGCAAGTAGTGTGGACGTGTAGAGTAGAAGAGTTAGAGCTGAGAATCCAGTATCCACATCATACACATTTCAGGGGTTATAGCTCATAATGTAAGCAGGGCAACATAGCTCTGATGATTCTGTACTCATTTCTGGAGTCTTCTTCATTCCACTCATTGTTTATGAGGTATAACTGCTAGAAAGGCCTGCCTAGGCATGCTCTGCAAGAGATGCTGAGGGAAGCTTCTTCATTATCAGATGGGGTGTTTCCACCATCCTTTCTGCAAAGTCTGATGCTTAGAATAAGTTAATCAGTGTGAAATTTAGCAATAAAAACACCCTTTGTTTTCTGGCTCTGAACAGATTTTAGGAGGACCAAAACCTGATGAATTGGGTGGGTTTGCAGTCTGGTTTCTACACCCAAAATAATACAAGAAAGAGTAAGACCTAATGAGATAGACTTGGGGACATCTATTAATAATGCAAACATTTGGATCATCTCCAAAAAACATTATTTTGATAATCAGAGTCCATACACTTTAAACTGTAAAGAAATTAAAAAATACATCCAATCATTTCTGTTATTTTTTACTAGCCATAGTAAACATTTACAAGTCCATGTTTTATGACATATTGTTAGCACTTCTGTCACATAATTTCTCAATCAACGCCTGTTTGGAGAGGTTCTGTCTTGCTTTTGGTTTGCCTCAGCAACCTTATTGATTTGCAGAACAATAAGAAAATAGTATCCTAATCAAAATAATAAAAGAAATAACCTATGCATTCGCAGCATCTGATGTGTATTATGCTTTTGTGAGCAATACCAAATCTCCTACAATATCATCTTGAATAGAAGAAAGGAAGCAAAAGGATGATCAATCAAGGCTTGATTCAGAAAGTCATGTGTTAACAAGATTTTTTCAGCCTAAAAGCAGTCATGAAATTGAGCATGAAGCCGCAAAAAAAGAAGATTAAAATTTGTTATAAAGATGATAAATTTCCAGAAACTATTTGACAGCATCACTGTGAATCATTCTGGAACACATTTAAATCTTGTGTATGCCAAAAAAATTAGTATCAATGAGTCTTCATATGAGGTTTAGCCTAAGGTAGAATCAAGGTGAGCACATGTTAAAAGGTTTAACACAGACCCTGTCAAATAGGTAGGTGTTCTTCCACATTTTCTGTTGGTACTGTCATTCATTCATTAGAAGAAAAAGATAAGGTTTGCTGTAACATGTACATTGCCTAGTTCAGCAACAGTATATTAGGAGACTTGGATTTTGCTGACCACACAGTTTTTCTAGGGGATAGCTCAATTAGCATGCAAGCAAAGATTGAAGGACTACTCAGCATCAAAAAGATTGAGTTAAAAAACAATTATGAAAAACACCTAGCAAGAATTTCAGCAGTTCCAAATAAAGTATTATCTTAAAAGGCAAAGGAACAAAAGAAGTAATTCAGTTTGCATATCTGCTCTGGGCAGCAACCCAAGAATATGAGCACAGTTGTACTGGGTCTATGTAGCCCAGTATCCTGTTTTGGATGGTTGCCAAGAGGGGGTGGAGGTACTAGGCTCAAAGCTGTAACTTTTTCTGCGGCATTTTTTCTGGCTTTTTTGTGGAGACTTGGGTTCATGTCCTACTCTTGACATCAGAACTTAACAGACATAATCCCTCCTACTGGTGGCAGTTCTTCAGGTACACACCAAGGGCAGTGATCAAAAGCAGATGTCTGGGGAAGAGTACAAAAATGGAACAGGCATATCATGGTACTTTTCCAAATACTCTCCCAGAAGCCAGCAATTTGAGGAAGCGTCTGTGAGACAACATGAGTGGGGAGGCTATCACACTCCCCTTGTGAAAGCAGCATGGCTCAGGGCTCATTTCAAGTGCCTGTACACAAATGCACACAGCCTGGGAGTAAACAAGAAGAGTTAGCGGTCCATGCAGTTGTAGACCTATGACCTCATTGGGATTACAGAGACATGGTGGGATAGCTCACAGGAGAGGAGTGCTGCAGTAAATGGGTACAGGCTTTTCAGGAAAGTCAGGCTGAGAATGCAAGTAGGAGGGGTTGCACTCTATACAAAGGGGTGGCTAGAGTGCATGGAGCTTTGGCTTGGAAGAGGTGAAGAGCCAGCTAAGACTTTATGGCTAAGAACCAGAGGACAGACCAACACAGGTGATATTGTGGTAAACGTGCTACAGTCTGCCTGATCAAGAAGAGGAAATAAATGAAGTTTTCTTTAGACATCCAGAAGCCTCATGATTGCATATCACTCAACCACCCTAATATCTGCTGGCAGGACAACAGGGCTGCAAGCAAGCAACCCAGGACATTTCTGGAATACATCAATGACAATTTCTTGACACAGGTTATAATGGAGCTGCTTAGAGAAGGTGGTCTCCTGGACCTCTATACCTACTAGCAAGTCACTGATGTAAAGATGAGCCGTCTTAGCTGCCATGACCATTAGATCATGGAGTTAAAAATCCTGAGAGAAGATAGACAAATAGTAGGATCACAACCCTGGACTTCAGAAGAACAAGTTTGGGGTTATTCAGGGATCTGCTGAGTAGAATCCCATAGGAAACTACCCTAAAGGGCAAAGAGGCCCAAGACAACTGGTTGATCTTTTAGTAGAACTTCCTCAAAACACAAGAAAGATCCATTCCAATGAGCAGAAAGTTGACCAAATACAGCAAAAGTTAGCTTGGGTGATTGGAGAACTCCTGACTGAGCTCAAATGCAAAAAGAAAGTACAAAGAAGGAAGGCTACCCAGGAAGATTATAGATACGTTTCTTGAGTACAGGGGAACGAATTAGTAAAAGTGAAGCTCAGCTGGAGTTGAAACTAGCAAGGGATGTGAAAGGCAGGAGGAAGGACTTACACAACTACACTGGCAGCAAAAGCAAGACTGAAGAAAATGTGGGCCTGGTGCTTAATGGTGGACACCTCGTGACACAGGGTATGGAAGAGGCTGAGATATTCAAAGTTTTTTTGCTTTTGTTTTCACTGGTTAGATCTGCTCCCTGACTGCCTAGTTCCCACTGCATACTGAGTCAGTGGGAATGTAGAGGGAGGTATAGTTAGGGAGCTCTTAAGCCAGTGAGGCACATACAAGTCCATGGGACCAGAACAGGTACATCTAAGGGTGTTGAGAAAAGGCAAACGTCATACCCATCTTTAAGAAGGGAAAGAAGTACGGGGAAGTACGGACTGGTCAGTCTCACTTCAGTCCCTGGGTAGGTCAAGGAGCAAATACTGTTGAGAGCTATTTCCAGCCACAAGAAGGAGAAGGTGGTGACTGGAACAGCCAGAATGTATTTACCAAGGGCAAATCATGCCTAACCAAATGATTTTCTATGATGAGATGGCTAGCTGTGTGCATAATGGGACAGCAGTAGATGTTGTACACCTTGTCTTTAGCAGGTCTTTGACATGGTCTCCCAAAGTATCCTTATTGGCAAATGAGTAAGATATGGACTGGATAAGTGCATGATAAGGTGGGGAAAAATTTGCCTAGGCCATGGGGCTTGAAGCTCAGTGATCAGCAGTAGAAAGTCTCAACAGTCAGCTACTAGTGAGTATCCCTTAGGGGTCAATACTGGCTGCAAGACCATTCAACATCTTTATTAACAAGCTGGATGATGGGCTAGAGTGTACTATCAGCAAGTGTGCAGATGATAGCAAACTAGAGACAGTGAATAAGTTGCCTTCCACCTGTGTATTTTTATAGCTAGATAAGCTAGAAAAATGGGCTGAGAGGAACTCTGAGAAGTTCAATAAAGTCAGAGGCAAAGTTCTGCACCAAGAATGCAATAACCCCACACAGCAGTAAAGGCTGGGGACCAACTCGTTAAGAGCTGGAGGCCAGCTCACCTACAAGATAGCTCAGGCAGGGATTTTCTTCTTGGAGGTTCACAGTGCAAGGACAAGAGGCAACAGATACAGCATGAAACCTGGAAAATTCTCACTCAATACAGAGAAAAAAATGTTTACTATAAAGATGGTCAGACACTGGAGTGGGTGCTCAGAGCAGTAGTGGAATCTCCACCTTGGAGGCACACAGTCTTGGACAACCTTTTCTTCCTCGGCCTGATTTGAGCAGGGTTTTGGACTAGAAGGTGGTCCCTTCTAAACTATGTGGTTCTGTATTTCTAATTTGCAGCTTAGGGACACCCTCAGCCCAAGACAGTTTTAATGTAAACAGTGATTCTCACTGTTTCACAGCTCTGCAGCTTAACTACATGCTTCGTGAAGAATCACTTCTTCCTTGGTTTGAGTCTGCCGCCTTCTTTTGTTGCCTTCTAATTCTTGTATTAGAAAAGACAGTGAATAATTAATAATATTCTACCTTCTCCATACCACTCAGGATTTTATCAGACTCTGATGATTCCTCCTCAAACGTCTTTTCCAGGATGACAAGTGCTAATCTACCTATTTGCTGCTTGTGTAGAAGCTGTTCCTATGTTCTTTTAGCCCTTCTCTAAACCTTTTCCAGTTTTACTCTCCCTTTTTTTGGGAAAAGGGTATTGGCAGAAGGAGTCAGCTGGTCCTCACACAGTATCCCAGAAACAAATTCAACATGGAGGCATATGATGTTCTCTGTTGTGTTCTCTAGTATTTCCATAACAATTCATAGTATTTTATTTACTTTTTTGTCTCTTATGAATCATTGAGCTAACATACCCATACAAGCCAAGAAAACATCCAAATGGATATTTTAAAATGTTATTGTCTATATTTACAAGCTGAAACAAGATTTCGTTATCAAATGATATTCGTTATGCATGTGAATGCTACAAAGCCAAAAGGGGTAAAAACAAATGTCTAAGCCTCTTCAAAATCAGATGCCTGAATAAAGTACTAGGTATTACATGTCCACATTTATCAGAAAATTTAGCAGATGCATCTTTCCAAAATTATCCAGAACGAAAAATAGAAATATTTGGGGCATATGTTAAGAATGAGGCCAAAGCATTTGCCACAGCATACTTGTCATTGTACAGCTGGAGGAACACACACAAGAGTCTAAATGGAAAAAAACCAGCAAATATTACTCAGCGAGGGAAGATTTATGGGACTAAACAATGCTGAGTACATACGAAGATCAACCCAGAGTACTTGATGGCCATTTTGTGAACCTTTAGTGATTTCTCATTTTGCAGAAAGGATTCAAAATCTGGCTGGTGACACAGCATGTATTACTATGATAGGAAGGCAACATAAAGAGCAGCCAGTGAAACTACCCTTGTTTACATTTTCTCATGATCAGATCCTATACCAATCTCATGGGTTTATAATCTAAGACTCCATTCTTGCAAATAGCCATTTGCAAATATCGTCTGCTGTACCTGTATACATTACATTCCAACTGTATCAAGGAAGTGTAACAAATGGAGCAGAGAGGATGTGGTTCAAGGTTTATAGCAGTAATGTCACCTGGCTACTCTGTTCAAGCATTTAGAGAACTTGATAACTCAGTTAGCTGTGGTTTTAAAAAAATACATATTGACTCAATTTCTGTGGTTTTCATGGAAGAGGCAAATTTTAAAATAGGGATTTGAATGAGCAGAATCAGCCACTGTGGTTTCTCCAGCTATAACAGATTGTTCATAGTTGTCAATTAATGTGTTAGATGTCCTTCCTTAATTTGCTATTGGCTAACAATCAGTGCTTATAGTTGAAGAAGTGTGGTAAACATGATTGGCTGCTTATTTTTATAAAAATGAACAAGAGAGCTAGCAGGAAAAAAATGTTATCTGCCTCATTCATAACTACATCTCTAATTAAGACACAGGCTACCTGCTGTCCTCCCCCAAAATTGGATCTGATTATAATATAAATACAAACTATTTGCATTGGCTTTGCCTTCATAGTGGCTAGGCAGTGGCTAGGCATCCTACCAGGATGGCAGGCACATTCCACATAATGTTCCCTCCTGCTGTGCTATTCTTTTCCTTCAGTAGGAGGTAACAGCAGAATTAGCAAAATTCTACTGGGCAGAAAAAAACCCATATTAGAAAACCAACCTCTTCACATTCCAGCAAAGCCAGAGGGATTATCACATACAGGTATCTGTAGTTTCACACCCACACTCCAAAGGAGATCAAGTGTTTGACCTATCAGTCTTCAGAAGGTACTTCAAAATCCTGTGATCCATAGGCAAGTCAGTGAAAGAAAGACTGTCCGAAGTGTCGGTTCTAACAATTTTTAGAAGTCACATTTATTAATCCAAAATGAACATGACTTGTAGAATGTATATCTTGTTTAAAAAAAAAAAAAGTAACTTTTTTAGGGATTACAAACTTTGCTGACAATTATAATGTGATGACATCATATATTGGGATTTCTGCAGGGAATTTAACTTAGTCTTGCATAGTACTCTCACTGAAATAATTTATGCTTAAAACAAAAAATCAAAGAAGCTTATATTAAGTAGATTAAAAACATGGTAAGTGTACATAGTCATAAATGGTGAGCTATCACCTTAGTGTGGAGGTTACCTGTGTATTCATCAAGGAGCTACACTGAGCCCCATGATGGTCAATATTTTTGATAAAGATCTGAAGAAAATACAAAATATTTCTCCTAAGAGTCACAGAAGACGTGAGCTGCTGCAGCATGCCAACTCCTTGGCCAGACTCATTATCTGCTTCCTCTTTTTGTGCTGTATGGTATCTTCGGTGGAAAGTTCTGTGAACAGTCTGACTTCCTGTACTACAAATATATTTTCTCCCTTTCAATTTTGCCGCCTTCAAACGGAACAACTCTACTTCTTCAGTTCAACAGAATTCTACTCCCATATTCTAGATGTGTTCTATTTATCTGTAGTTTACTTCTTAAGCCTTTCTTTGGTTCTGTTTTTACTTTCATCTCTGTAATGGAAGTCACTGGTTTAATCCAAGAGAAAACTGACAAACTATGAGGTACTCTTTCCCTCATTTTGGCTAGTCTTTTATTCCTCTACTTCAACTACATCTTCATCATACTAAGATTTCTAATCAGCTGAACTATTAGTGACTGCTGGCAGATCAGGATGAATTCTTATCTATTCATATTACCTACACACACACACACACACACACACACACACACACACACACACACACCCGCTTTTCTTATCACTTCTCCATCTTCTTGATCTTTTCTTTCACAAAGAAGATCATGCTTTATTTTTTCTCATTTAAAAGAATCCAGTCTTTCTCCCCTCTCCACTCTCTAGTTCACACTGCGATTGCTATCAAGAGTCCTGATTCCATCCTTCTTTCAGTTCAGCTGAACTTTCAGAACCTTTCTGTTCACCTTTTCATTCAATTGAAGCTACAGTCAGTATTACTATATTGACATCTGTTTAAGGCTTAAAATCAGTACCGTCACTTGTCTCTTGCCCTTAACACAACAGCAATACTCTTCTTTTGAATTATTTTCCTTCCTTAGCTTCACTGACTTCAGCAATTTTGTCCTTTCTGTGTTCTCTTACCAATCACTCTGCTAGTCTGTACTTTCAAGGATCCTCTGTCTTCATAGATGAATGCATCGAGTTCTGACTTTGGCTCCTTTCTCTTCTTTTTGTCTGCCTGTGTCTCAGTAGTCCCATCCACAAACACAAGTTTAACTACCATCTCCATGCAGATATACAAATTTATACTATTCCTTCATCCATAACATCTTGGCTTGTCTTTTAACTTCAGCATTTTCTGATAGCTATCAGCTCAAATGCAGTATGACTAAAGCATGTCACGCACTCCTCTCTTCCCTAGTCAGTCCTTACAGCTTCCCTCATTTAGAACTGCTGTGAATAATGTGATCACCAGTCTTGTCAGACAGGCAGGTGATGCAGACACATTTTTAGGTCCGAAAATCAAATTAAGTTTCCATCTTGCATATTCTTTCTGGAGCCTTTAGGTAGCTACAAAGTTATAACTCTTTTCCAAAATCTCATAATCTTTACCTTCAAACACCACAACCTTTTTCTGCTGCTCTTAACAGAAACAATATTCATATTACTGCTGTAAAGACCATTTTTCTAGGCTTTCTTTCTTTTTTACTCTCTCTACTGGCTCCTTCTTTGCTATCGCACAAAAAATAAGTTCATTTTTTTAAAGAAATGCCTTGCAGGCATATTCCCACTTTTCAAGACATTTCATTCATTCTCAGTATGTCAGTTCCTGTCTGTAACCGACTAATTATTCCAAGCTTTTTTTCCATATCTGCTAAATAAAATTCCCTGCAGAAGTTCTTGAGATTTCTTTTATTGATTCATAGGTTTGAAAGGATATTCCTGCAAATGACCACCACACCTGCCCTAGTGAATGTGCTAGGTATAGGGAGATCACTCACCAATTACCATCATGGGCAAAACAGACTCAACTTGGAGAAATTAATTTAATTTATTGCCAATCAAACCAAAGTAGGGTAATGAGAAATAAAACCAAATCTTAAAATATCTTCCCCCCACTCCTCCCTTCTTGCTGGGCTTAACTTCACTCCCGAATTCTCTACCTCTTGCCTCCGAGCAGCACAGGGGGATGAGGAATGGGGAATGCGGGTTGGAGTCAGTTCATCACACGTTGTTTCTGCAGCTCCTTCCTCCTCAAGTGCAGGACTCCTCACACTCTTCCCCTGCTCCAGCATGGGGTCCCTCCCATAGGAAACAGTCCTTCACAACTTCTCCAGTGTGGGTCCTTCCCACAGGCTGCAGTCCTTCAGGCACAGACTGCTCCAGTGTGGGTCCCCTGCGGGGTCACAAGTCCTGCCAGCAAACCTGCTCCTGTGTGGGCTTCCCACGGGGTTACAGCCTCCTTTGGGCATTTCTCTGCTCCAGCGTGGGGTCCTCCCTGCCTACAGGTGGAGATCTGCTCCCCCATGGACCTCCCTGGGCTGCAGGGGGACAGCCTGCCTCACCATGGTCTTTCTTCCCCACTGGCTGCAGGGGAACCTCTGCTCCAGTGCCTGGAGCATCTCCTCCCCTCCTTCTTCCCTGACCTGCAGGGTTGTTTCTCTCACATATTCTCACTCCTTTCTCCCAGCTGTTGTTACACAGCAGGTTTTTTCTCCTTCTTAAATACATTATCCCAGAGGCACTACCACCGTCACTGGTGGGCTCAGCCTTGGCCAGCTGCGGGTCCATCTTGGAGCTGGCTGGCTTTGGCTCTGTCAGACATAGGGGAAACTTCTAGCAGTTTCTCAGAGACTCCACCCCTATAGCACCCCCACTACTAAAACCTTGCCATGCAAACTCTATACTCTTCTATTCTGGTAAATGTTGTTTGCTTCAAAGTAGTATTAATAACACAGGAAATAGTCCTAATGTTTTCATATGTACTGCCCAGATTTTAACATAATGTAGGAAAAATTTCAGTTGCTGGTAAAAATGGACTAAATATACTACAAGTTACTCCCTTGTTATTATTAAGTACTTCTAATTTTACTGATACTTTAAGGAAGTTGTCTTAATGGATTTGCTTTCAATGTGAATTATTTTGAATATATTTTAAAATAATTATGACCAATTTCCATATTGCCTCTCTCGCTTGATATGCAATGTCATATACACACTTCACAAATAGCTCAGTGTCATCAAAATGGACCAAATTAATCCTTTTTGCAACTTCTTAGGCATGTTAAGTCTAAGATAAAATGAGGTAGAGTAAAATAATGTTAAATCTGTCTTTACTGACCAATGCTTCCATGTCTGTCTGTATGAACACAACAAAATCTGTTCATTCACGTACTATTCTCTGGTTTATGACTCACTGTTATTGTGCAGTATGTGATAGGCTCCTTCTTTGTCAGTAACTGGCAGTCCTTTTGAGGTATATAAAGAATATGAAAGATGTATAAAATAAAAAACATCTACTCAGAAGCTGAATAGAGCAAACAATTTGGTAGATGATTTGCCGTTCAGAAATCTTGCCTTTCTACAACTCAGCATCTCATAAAAATCTTCTGACACTGGTTCTGTGCTCCAGAAAGTCCTTCCTGCTTCAGTTTAGTGATTGATTTAGCTTGTCAGGGGCTAACATGACTTAATGTTTCTCCCATTGCCTTAATGTAGATCAGCTTCTCTCAAAATCCCGCCTTTAATAATGAAACCCTAATGCTTCAGCAAGGCTTCTGAACAATCTCACCTAATTCTACCATATAAGCTTTTATATCTGAGCTAGTCATATTGGGCCCACTCTAGTAAAAAAAGAAAGAGAATTTGTAGGGAACAATTCAACTGACCTATTTTAGGTATCTACCTTATGCTTAAGTAAATCATGTCTAGGAGTGTCATTTTCTCTCTCATTGATTATAAAAGAAGTCTAGACAAAAAGCTCAAAGATAGACACTGTTGACATCTACTTCTGGTCAGGCAAATCCTGCCTCTGGTACCATTTGTACTTTTACAGAGACATCAATCATAAAACTCAAATGTCTTATTCTAATGTATTAGGTCCAATCACAATTTATTGTTATGGTGGACCCTTTTATATATTCCCATTCTACAGTGTTTTATATATATAAATATATGGAACAATAATGCATCCCTTGGTAGGGTGCCTAAACCAAAGTTTAGACATCTCTGTGTCACCATTTTTTGAGATGAGTGGATCAGCTGTGTTTGATAGTTTTCAGATGTACAGAACAGTTAAGAAAAATAGATACTTCAGTTATTGTTCACAGAGATTTGAAATGGTCTGTTCTATATATTGTGCACATGCACAGTTAATATTCTTCAAACACAGCTCTTGAAGGCAAAAGTGGAATCATCTCCATCACTTGATATTCTTACAAAAGCTCTTTTTGAAGAATTCAAAATTAACTGGAGAGGATTTGAGAATATTGAGGACTAAAACAAACAGGATAAGGATTTTGGTTATTCGTCTTACAAAACACATTTGTGAAGACAGCAAGGTTTCTCGTTATGGATACCTTTCTGCTATTTTTATTTTTTTAAGTTACAAATATGAACACTGCTAGAATAATATGCTCCTGTGACATCCACAAAAGGATTAGAAGAGAAAGCATTAAGAAGCAATAGACTGCTGTCTTTCTGATCTCAGTAAGGGTGGGATTCAGCTCACTAATATTAATCATATAAAAGCTAGACTCTACCTGTCTAAGTGAGTTGTCAAGGCTCCCTCTATAGTCAACAGAGAGAGTCTGGCACTTCCCAGCAATGATTAATCAAAATGTAGAATAAATGTCTGATGGACATCAGCTGAGTCTCTCCTTTGATTGTAAGGGAGATCTATATGACTAGCTCAGAGTAAACAACTAACTTTTAAATGCCTGGAGTGAGAAGAAATTAAGCCAGATCAAATTCTATCTTACTCTTGTAGCAACTGTTATTGTAATGGCTACCAGCCCTTGGCCAAAGATAAATATGATGAAAATATTTTGGTAGTATTTCAGGGACCAAATCACAACAGCCATCTGGGTGTTAAGGAAATTTTCATAGACTTATCAATTCACCATGCTTCTTGTAGAAAATGTAAACAAAATTTAACTGAGCAATATATAAAGCATCCTGAGTTAATCTGTATGAGGCAGAAAATGGAGAGTATACTCATTCTGCATGAATCTTAAATCCTATTTTCAAAGGAAAAAACTTTGGGAATTTTTGAAACATTCCCATCTAGCTAGAGATCCTTTATCTAAAACATTAGGGAATGGTAAGAGAAATGCTTGTGATCCATTTAGTGCATTTTTAATAAGTAACTTTTCCTTGGCTTGCTAGTTAGAGCCTTTTCAAAGGTGTCTTACTCTATGAGTGTGCCAATTTAGATGCAACATGGTATTAAAGGATATTAAATGTCTGATAAGGAAGGTTCCTCAAAACACACCTACCTTTTTTTCCAGTGCACTGTTAAAGCAGTGATGTAATAGTCAAAAGAGGGGAATGGAAGAAAGAACTATTTGCAGCTCTGACTTTGGCTCTCTATGACTTCGCATAAGCCACAGTTCTGCAAAGTCAGAGAAAATGACTAAGCCAAGGGGGAGGGGAGGAGGCTCCCACCCACTTTCAAAAGCACAGTCTCCACTCCCTCTAGAAAGTGAAAAGGCTGAGAATAGAATTCAACCCCCACAATGAATCTAGCTCTCAGGAAAATTGTATTCCCCCTAATTAAAGATTGAAATAATACAAACATATTTTATCTGCCAGAACTACTGAAATGGCACACCCATGACCCATTAGCTTTTTTTACAACCGTATTTCACTTCATATCTGTAATTGTTTGTGATGTCAGTGTTTTAGCTTTTATAACTGGCATTAAGAATCAACATGTTCCAGTGGATGGACTGTAATTCTCCAAAGGATGTACAGAAAATTTTATTATATGTAGGATAATTACATACTTGGTTACTGAAAAATAATTTGTTTCAACAATGAGCTTTACTGCTGACTACAGGACTGATTCTCTAGGGAAGGTAATTACACCTGCACAAAATCCTGTTGATGTTAATGGGGCTTCATGCGTTGTCAAGAATCGACCCACCAGATGAGCTTGCAAAATTAGAGCTTTAAAGCAGTCATTTTTAAAGCTCTGTGACCTCAAGCAGGCTGCCGAAGAAGTAGATCATAAGAAACAAGCTCTGTTTAATCAATGAAGCCTACTTACTGCCAAGTTCTCACCCTGCTTCTTTCCTTTCTCCCCTGCAGTGAATAGAATACTGACAACTACCAAGAATATCCTCCTAATTAATTTCTAGATTCAGTCCCTACTGGACAGGTTAGGAACCACCTAAACTGGTAGGTATCCAAGAGCCATGTGGACTAATGAAGTGGGTGGGATCTCCCCAGAGTTAGCACTTTGCTTTTGCATGGTTATTTACCCTCCCTTCCCACTTCTGATTTTTTCCCCGAAGAAGAAAAAGAAGGAGAAATACATGGTATTTTCTTGCTTAGCTGAACCAGGTGTCAAAGGAGCTACATAACTGGGTCACTTATTTTGAAGTGACTTAGAAGACAGAAGGCTTCTTTCTACCTCCATTTTAAATTTCATGTGTCATTGTTAAATGAAATCAGGAAATCGCTGTTGCGTTCAAATGAAGATTACTGTAATTTCCTCATTCACTTACAGAAAAAGTATTTTATTTGAGCAGAAACTCCACCAAACCTTTAAAGTAACTCACAGGTAGGGAAAAACACATCGATATACAAAGGAGTCATTAGGTTAACTTGCCAAGGAAACGTGGCTGTGCTAATGAAGCAGTTACTCTTCTAAGACTAGTGTATTAGAAAAGTGTGGATAGCAAATAAGTGGGGCAAAGGAAGTGGTTAGGACAGGTTGGGGAGGAGGGTATTTATTGGTAACAAAGGGAGTGAAGAGACTGTGGAGGAAGAAGACTGGCAGATTCTGTTTGTGATTCAAAAGGTGAGAAAGATACAGGAGACTAGAAAATAGGAGGAGGTGGGAAGAAAAGGAAGTTGAAGCTCATCAGTCCTGGCTTCTTTTTCTTTTTTCTTCTTTTCTTTTTGTGTATGATGACATCATGCCTATGACATAAAGGACCCATGCTTCTTCAGTGCTTCTAGGATTATGACTGCACTTAGAGTTGTGGCCCCTTGATTGTGTCAGAAGGCTATAAATAGGCTACAGAGGTCAGTCAGTACACTCCAACTTCCTACACTATCTAATCGTTTCCAAAGGCCTCCCTGTGATATGTAGTGAATGATATCAACATTCTAGTGGTAAATATTTTTAGCATAAGAATAAGGAAGTTTTCCATTAAATTGCATACTACCCATAGTGCTGGAATCTGTGGAAGACTTATGTAACAACCTAAGAGATGCAGGCACCTACATTCACTCAGTCACTACTGACTCAGTGAATATGGCAACTATCTATGATACATATCTGATACTCATGTGTATGTTGGCAACTATCCCAGGCTTATGCCTTAACTTCTGCTTTGTCCTTCCAGATGTGTCATCACTGGGAAATTTGCAGAGGGCTGCTTACTAAAATGGATTATCTATTATTTCAAAATAATTCTGTTTTACTGTAAACACAGATCATTCCATGTCAGGCTTTTTTCAAGCACCTTTAAGTTTTCAGTGATGGAGATGGAGAAGTAAATATGGGTTAGAAGTTGTGGCACTTAAGAAATTCCAGGAAAGAAACATGATATGGATCAGGAACAAACAGATAACTGCTTTGTCAAAATTGTGGCTGGTATAGAGAATGTAGCTATCTTTGTGCTTGGGAATAGTCACATATTATTCAGGAAAGATAGTAAATTAATTGTCCCAAACAAATCATGTGGCTGGTCTAGAGATGGCATGTGTTATGATGCTACTCTGGGAAAATTGCTAGCCAAGGGCAAAAGGCTAATCATTAGTGCTAGTGTTTGTGCTCATCTGATCAGAGACATAAACAGGCAAAAACAGCCATTCATGCCACTCAGTTTGGTATAACTCACACTGAAAGAGTCACCTGCATGCTCTAGCCAGTTTGTGTGCTCTTATGCATATTCCCTTTTCAAATGCATGTTTTTCATAGCCTACTGGGCAACCCAAACCTCTGAAGAACCTTTTTCCCTCATTGGTTCTTGATCCATCTTATCCATAATTGCTCTGGATCCAAGGGGCAAAGGCTCGCAGAGTCTCTTAGCTATATATTTAGAGATAGAAGCATTTCACTGCTTCTGCAATGGAAGTCCATTGTGGGGAAGTGTGATACACTGCAAAGGCACTGCTGATATTCAGGGATATTTTCTAGACATAAGATAGCATCATGGGAATAGGCTGAGAAACTGAAGAAAGGTCATTCAAATGGCTGCTAAAACCTGCTAAGACCAAGCATACATCTGAAGATAGATAATTTTCTTCATAACTGAAAGATACTTAATATTAGAATAATATTGGAATAAAATGGTGCTGAACTTACAGACCTGATCTTGAATCTCATTGTTGAATCACAGTGTAGACTATATTATTCCCCAGAAAAAGAAGAGAGTGAGGGAGCATGTCAGTGAGGACCATTCTATTGGACAACAGTTAGTAAGTTTCTCCCTACCCCTAGTCTCATGTCATACCAAGTTATTCAAGTTACATATGTAATGTAACTGGTCTCTTCTATCAAGTAACTAGTGATAGGAAGAGAGGAAATGGCCTCAAGTTGCACCAGGGGAGGCTTAGATTGGATATTAGAAAAAACTTCTTTACTGAAAGGATTGTCAGGCATTGGAACAGGCTGCCCAGGGATGTGGTGGAGTCACCATCCCTAGAGGTGTTTAAAAAAATGTGTAAGATGTTGCACTTCAGGACATGGTTTAGTGGGCATGGTGGTATTGGCTTGACAGTTGGACTTGATGACCTTAAAGGTCTTTTCCAAACTTAATGATTTGATTTGATTTGATTTGAAATTACATAAGTAGCTAATGTAATTGTCTCCAATGAGCACATATAACAAAGCTGGATTGTGGTGATTATATGTATCTGTTGCATTCTGTGTGAAGTGCCACCTAACCTACTAAGGATCCAGCTGAATTTTATGGTAAAAACCAGACTGAACAAGACTCTCTAAAAATTGTTCCTCTAAAAAGCTCATGTAACATTGAACTGCCATAGTTGTTTTAATTTATTTTTTTTACATTTTGGCCCAAATTTTAATGCTGATCCTTCTTAGAATAATTGTATGTTTCAAATCTGGCCACGGTACTCCAAATTCCATAGGGAAAGCAGTATTTTAAAAGATCCTGAGAAGAGATAAGATCACAGTCAAGTTCAGGTAATGACTCAAATAAAATAATTTGTACCAAAGGAGTGGAGTCCAATTACAAGCCAAAGTGTTTGCAGACAGGCTAGTACCAGAATAAATAGGTGGCTTATGTTAACACGCTGAAACCATCAAACCCAAACAGCACTTGGATAGTGTGAATTTGTGTCTTGGCATTTTTAAGAATTTTTATACATGTTGTTTGCATTCTGCGGGAGCTCTTTCAGGAACATTTGCCCTGAAAACAATGATTCAGGTTTAAGAGCCAATATTTCAAAATGCTTTATAATCAATGTGCATACCCAGATTATTCTGAAAATTGATGTGCCTAGGGAAGAGAAAAATTAAAAGTACAGGTTTAAGATAATTTGCTTCAGTTGCTTTTCTGCTCAAAGGAACTTATTTTCATAATCAAGATGCTTGATTTACATACATAAATGCATTGTCTTGAAAATTGCAATAGTAGGGACTGAAGCAGAATTACTGGTAAAAACTTCAGATCACTTGACTAGGGTACTTCCAATATGTAATGTCCATAGTACAGCACCTTTCGACTTTAAATGTGTTCTGAAGCCTGTATACATGACTGAGTACCAGTGTGTCCAAACAATGAATCATTTTCTTCTGTGGGAGCATTTTGAGACATTTAGTCTGGGCATTACTCAGATGTAGCTCTCCTCAGGAAATAGCTGATTTTATTATTGAGAGTGCTTTAAATTCTATGTTGATAGTGAAGTTGTTTGGAAAACTGATAGACTTTGAATGAGGGTAGGTGAACACACACCAAAGTCAACAGGTTGTCTCAACTCCTAAGAATTAATGTGAAAACCTCTATCCATTTCTGTTGACTCCTCTCAGTGAATCTCTTATTGGTATGTATGAGCTATTTTATATTCACTCCAAAGGGGCTAAAGTCCCTTTCTTAAATACTATCCATTTAAAACCAAGTAAAGAATCTATCTCTCTCCCATAAGGTTCTCTTACTGCAATGATCAAGAGTTGTTTGCCTCATGGCCTGACAGTTACTATGATCTTTCCCGTCGTCCCTCTTTGGCTTTAGTACACACACCCTTCTCATGGTGGCAAAACCAGCTTAAAGTGTTTTTATCCTGCCCTGTGCTGGGCCATTCATTCCTGCTTTTGCATAGTAGTTCAGTGCCCAGTTCGGTTGTGCTAATATGACTCTCTGTGAGGCTGTGTTACAACCTGGACCAGCAAAATCATCTCAGGTTAAAAAAGAATCTGTGTTTTTTTACCCTAATCCAAGTTTCTGGTGACAAGCAGAGCTGAAATATTATTTGAGCTCTGAGCAGCAGAATCTGAATTTTTGTTCTGAAGTGATGTTGTGCTGGCACATACATCTTCTGAACCATGAGAGTTACACATCTCACCTTTGCTCAATTAAATGCATGCCTGTAGGGTGCTTTTCTTCTTCACTCCCCAGCTCCATAGTTAACTACAGTTTTGTTTAAAAATTGCAATAAAATAGGTATATATTTTAAACAACACTTTACTGAAAAGAAGGGAAACCAGTTGCCACAAAACAGAGCTACAAAAGTTCAGCCTAAACAGTGAGTGGTTCAGTGGTTCTTTGCATTATTTCTGAATATGAGCTGTACCTATACTTAAAATCCCTCAAAACCAGTAATACTAATAATGCCCTTAAATTTGGAGGGAACAAAAAATACAGGTTTGAAGTTAATGCTAGGAAAACACTAACAGCAAAGGAGTGATTGTTTTCCTGCTATCAGTATTTCTATGTGTAGACATGTACATCTATGTGTAGACATGTAATACATACCACGACAAGGAGCAGTAGTTTCATTTAGCATTTAGATTTTCCTAAAACTTTTGGCAGGAATGTGCCAAGATGTTTTGGAGGGGAAGTCACACAAAGGAGCTGTGAAACAGAAGAGTGTTATAATATTTAGCTAGCAACTCTCTCTAGGCTTTTCTGAAGAATGCCATTAAGCCTAATAATTACTGGGTGAATTTTTCAAGGAAGAGTAATAACCTTGCCAAATTTAATTCTTTGCCCCAAATTACTAGAATGTAACAGCTAGTTAGTTAGTTTTATTCTAACACAGGGGAAAAAATACTCCACAAAGGTTTTATTTTTTGTTTCAGAAGAAACTTCCCCCAGAAGCTCAACCTGAGACAGACCTTCTGGAAAAGGGTAAGTCCAAATTTGAGTCCAGATGGCTTTTAAGTTTTTCAAAATAACAGGCAAGTGAAAACAAACTCATAATGGAACGTGCCAAGCAACTACTGAGGCTGCCCATAACAAATATGACTTTTTAAAATTTAGTTCATGTAGCTTGGGATGGGGGTTAAACTATGTAGAAATAAATTCTTTCGTGAGCAAGGGGAGTACTAAGGAAGCTTACTTTTCTGTTGGTTTCAGTCCTTTATCTTTGAACATGCACACCATAGTAACATGTCTTTCCCCCAGCAGCAACATGATGGGATTAGCTACCTTGTTGCTGATTTCCACTACATTTCAGTGAACTCTGAGATCTCTATCCTTTTGTTAAATTTGTTTGACATTATTTAACAGGTTTATATGTCATTAGAGGGACTCTAATAAAATATATCACATAAGCTGTAAGTTATCAGACTACCAAATATAAGCACTCTTTCATTTCCAAAATGAGGAATTTTCTTATAAGAGAGTGCCTTAGAATACATAGCTATGCAGCTGATATAATTCATATAAAGGGCAAGTTTCTCCCATGTAGACAAACACTTAGGATACAGTCAGGTAACAAGACTCAAGTCAACAAGATCTTAAGAAGCCAAGGATGCTTCTTAAGAAACCATCCCTCAGGTAAAATGCAGTAACTGACAGCCTGTGTATTCTCAGCAATGCAAATGTAAACAAAATACGTTAGCATGTAACTCTCTTAAAATAGAAATAAAGTTGTTGTGACAAACAGTTATAGAATATTTCCAAAGTAAAATAACTATTTATTAGTGACTAATGGAATGTTTCTCTCTCACCATTATAGTGACAAATGTTAGATGACTACAAAGCAGCTTTTTTCTAAACCTCACTGGAAAAAATATTTTAGGTATTCTTTTCTTAACTTTGCTCTGACAGACCTAATAAATAGATTACCAGTTGTTAAGTGATGCCTTCTTTTCAATCATTTATTTTAAATTGTTGTGATCCTACTTAAAATACTAAAATTGTTTTATCGAGATGTTCATATGTATTTCTAATGTGGGTGAGGCACTTAAAATTTGGCAGCCAAATAACTTCTGTGACAGGGATGAGCCTTTTGTAATCTCCCTGATGAACTGCCACAAAGATAAGCCTTTTATGAGAACCGCTCTTTGCACATGCTCAGCAACTCAAAGCCACAATTTGACAGCTACAGTCTCTTAAGAGTCTTTCTGCACTGAGGTGCTGAGCCAGACAATCCCTGCCGCTGCTGCTCCACGTTGCTATAGAGCACTGTAGGAGCAGGCATTGGAACTGAAAACAGGAGACTCTTCTCTGTGGTCTTGGTGTTCTTATATTGCCAAGTCAGTACTAGAGAAAGAACCCAAATGAAATACAGAAAGAAAAGAAAAGCAATGTGTCTGAAATGCCAAAACACAGAAAAGGCTTGGACTGGGGAGTCTGGGTGGACTTTGGGGACCAGGCAACTGGTTGTTGTTACTGGCAAATTGAGAAAAGGACATCAGCTTCAGGAAAGGGAGATTTGGGACTAAGATAGCTAGGGGATGGGAAGGCTGAAACAGAACGGGAAGTTTAAGGGTGTCCTGAGACTACCTAAATGAAGAAACTGGAGCAAGAAGTCTGGATTGGAGGAATGAAAGACGGAGATGGGAACTGGCAAGGGGGACAATGAAGCAGGCAAAAAGCTGGTGGAAATTGATAAGTGGGGCTGGGAGAAGAGACTGTGATCATGTGTGTGTTTGAAGAGAATTAAATAGAACGGGGAGCAGGGAGCAAGGGCAGCCTGGGAATGGCTAAGCATGTTGACCAGAGCAGGAAACTGGTTGTGAGCCACAGCCAAAAAGTTAGAATAGGAGAGGGGAGGTGGAGCTGCAAGGAGAATCCTGAAACTGAAGACATATATTAGTTTGGCAATAAGTCAATGACAGAGAGACTGTACTAAGAGTAAAAGGAAAAGAAAGAGGATATGCAAGACAAATTTGGGTGGATGGGAACAGTAAACATCCAGCTATGGTGAACAGAGGAAAATCCTCTGCCTGCTAGAGCACACCCTGGCAGCACTTAGACCTGAACCCAAGTTTCTTGACTGGTAACATTCTTCTGTCAGCAAATACTTGTGAAACTCACTAATGTGAATAAACTACTATCTCACCATGTGGTCTTAAATCCACATTGCCACTGAAAAGGATGAACATACATTCTGCCTGCTTCTGGCTGCCCCTTTCTTGCTAAAACACCAAGGAGTATTGACCTACAGTAAGAGCTGATGCAGCTCACAGATCTGATCAGACACTAGGTGCTATTTTGCAGAGATAGCTTTCAGTAAGATCACCAAGCTGGTCTGATTTACTGTGTTGCTACATGATTACTCATGCCAACAAAAGTTAAAATGGTGGTAGCTGCAGCAGAGACAGATAGGAATGCAGGGAACACCTCCACTCCCAAATTTTTTTTGACTGTCTGGTCCTACATCCACTTACACCAACCCTGAAATGATGCTTTCTTTTCTCTCTATTAGTGGGCCATATGGAGGTGGCTATCTTACTAATACTAACTGTTACTCACTAACTGAAATGGTAGGAACCTCCTTTCTGTAACTAAAATTTTTAACCCTGCTAATGAACAATAATACTGCAATCTGTATGATGCCACACAAGGAGATGGTGGAGTTTTGTTTGCTTCTTTAATCCTCTATAAAAAAGAAAAAGAAAAAAAAAAACAAAAACCTGTGTTAACAGATTATGAAACTTGTAAAATAAGCATTCTGAGATAAGGAATTAAAGTTGCCTTGTGGAAAAACAAAAAGTATGTAATTGTATAACTAAAGGCAGTATCATAATGTCTATAAAAATAGAGTTCCATTAAGGCAACTTAGAGTTTTCTACTTTGCAGCTTTCATAATGTTCTTTTAATGTTTTCTGTGCATGTGTAGTAGTATACAAGCTGTTTTGAAACTCTGCTTAAGTATTTTAGAAAGGCTGAGGAAAGAGGAGAAATAGGCATGTGTGTTTTATATGTATAAGCAGGCCAACTAAAGGCACCATAGCTGACAGAAAGTGAAATGAAAGGTACTTACATCATACAGTTTTCCTGCAAAATTCTAAATACACCAAGGATTCTTGAATATTCCCTTGAGGTTGCTTATTGGCACCTGCAAAGCAAAAAGAACTCTTTGTATTGTATTAATTATAATGTCTCTGTACCACTACAAGTAATGCAATAGTACTTTCTTTTTCACTCTGAGGGAGAAGGGGGAAAGTCAGTAATAGCCAGCTTATTTAAATAACTATAATATTAATTACCTGAAATTCCATATATAGACTTCATGTTGCTGTGCTTAGAATTTGTTTGAATTGTATAAATGTTAATAAATTTGTAATAGTTAACAAGGGAAAATGCGTAAGGCTTGCAAAAGATGACCCCAAGTCACAGAATCACTCTGCCTTTATAGGAAGTGGACTTTAGTTTGGTAATTAAGTTCAAAATCAACAAACTCAGAGAGGAAACACTTCCTTTGTACAGGTGTATCTACTTGGAGATTGTGTAACTGCATGAAATGAGTTTGACTGGAGTAGACTGGCAGCTGTATTTGCAGAATAGACTTATAAGAATCATCTTATCAGGCTGGTAGCATTGGTGGACCAGACCTGATTTCACTGAGGGGACTGATTGGTGATGTCAGTACTGTCATGGTCACAGCCTGGCTCATAGCAGAATACTGAACCAGCTAGTTGCACAAATAAGGTGGTCCCGACATAAGTGATTTTCTTTAGACTAGAACAGGCAACAAGAGGTTCTCCCTTTGGTGCTCTTGATATCACTGAAGCCAAGCAGATTGATGAGTAGGATGACTTCTGTTTGCACTTCTGAAGTGGATCATATGTATGATGGAATGATTCTGAGCTGTTTGTATGATTTGTTTTTCCCACTTTTCTCCAAATAAAAGACAGTTGTATTCATGTTCACAAAGGATATTGCAGGTGGAAAAAAGTAATTTGTAGTGATGATTAAGAAGGTTTAGTTGCAATTTCCAGAGCCAAAAATTAACTGGATGAACTGGAAGTGGGAGGCTCTAGGCCTTAGTGATATTTTGGTTTTAAAACAGAGCAATTGATTCGCTTCAGTCTCTGTTGCAAGCACTGGCATCTAGCAGAAGAGGCATATCTTAGAACTTAAGTCAGGATTGTGCATTAGCATTCCTTTCCATCAGAGACTTGTGCTAGTGTGTTAATTGGGGAAGATGCTCATTTTGTTGTGGTTTTGAAACTGTTACATATGATACATGTGATTATGTGATACAGAATTAATATGTTTATCTTGTGGCAGACTACACATTGGAGAATCACTGCAACTGAATGTGTATTGATCAAAAGAACACCCTCTAAATCATTATTACAGAAGTTTACAACAAAAACACAGCCAAAACAATTTTGTGGAAGTTGTAAAGTGCTTAAGCAAGAGGCGGACTTACCCACGGCTAACGAGGAGAATACTTATGCCAATCTGCACAATCTTTCAGCATTACTGGAGGCCCTCTGAAATGATAGTGGAAATGCCTATGACTATTAGTAAGTTTCAGAAGATGGTTCCACCACTAGAGTAGTTGCTCCAAGTGAGTAAATGCCCACTTCAATAGCAGAGAAAAACTTGACTTTGACAAATTTGAAAGGCTTATTGAGCTGTAACTCAAGAGCACATTCTCTGGGTCCTACTGTATCATAGAATGAGTTAGCAAAGGCTCTAGGGAAAGAATCAGAAAAAACTGTACAGGCTTTTTTTTGCCAAGTGTCATTATTTTCTATGAATGCATTGCATTATCTGGTAAAATAGTTTGAATGTGTCACCAAACATGTCATGCCCACCTGCACTTGGAGATTATGTCTGAAGAGAAAAGAAAGATCAACAGAAAATCTCTAAAGAGCAAATTTGACATTATTCACACTTTGAAAACCAGAAATGCCAAGGCTATTTGGCATAAGTGTATATAGCAGCTTGATAGTATGGACAGTGATGAGAATCTGTTACATATTTCTCAAGTCATTTTATATATAGCAAAAGTATAAAAAAGCCAGTATGAAAGGAATCAGTAACAAATGAGCTATACCAGGCTGGATTTGAAAGGGATTTTAACAATGAATTCTGTGGTTAGGTTTGTAAAAAGAACAACAGATATGACCTCTAACCCAATTGCACTTACAAATGAAACTAAATTCAAATTTGCTTTCTGAGTAAAACCATGTAATGTGGTAGCAGTGTGAGCTTCCATGGCATTATTAGTGAAACCTGAAGTGTAACTCAGTTGCTCTAGAATTTAATGGACTATGTTCCTGAGTTCAGAACAACTATCACCTCCTATTTAAGTTGCCACAATCTAAAGTGAATAGGAAGAAAGTATCTGGAACTTTTATGCCTCAAATCACAGCTGGAAAAAATATTTGTAATTTGTTATTGTTGTTGTTGTTGTTATTATTTCTCTTTGGATTGAACAGATAAAGTGAATTTCATGCAATTTAAAGGAGACTAACAGCCAGTTGCAAAAGCCAGGAAGCAAAAATGGAGACTTAAGGAACCAATGATGTCCTCAAAACTGAGAAGTACCTGAAAACTCTATTCATGATGAAATCTGACTGGAACTGTTCATCTCTGAATGGAAGTCAAAGCTGACCAATCTTAGTCTTCTTATATCTCTTAATTACTACTGTCACTAATGGAAAAACTGTAGGGATCCACTCACTTGATCCAGTTGCATGCAGGAGAAAAGAGATGAGAACAAATTTAAACAAAGCCAAAATGAATCTAGATTACAGGATTTGTTTCACAAATGGCAGGAACTCAGGATTAGTACCAAAGAAGACAAGGTTATAAAAAAAAAAAAGAAAAAATAAACAGCCCAGGAATGACAAGAATTATCATTAATCACAGTTGCTCATCTTTCAAATTTTGCATGTTAGTTGAATACTCAGAAATAAATTATGTTCTTGCTTGATTACCAATTGACAGTAATCCAAAAATGTAAATTTCTTACCAACCTTTACCTCAGTGGACACTTAACAGCCAGAACTTGAAATTCCCCACAGGAATAGAATTGTTTTCCTTCTTTTCAGGCATAGGTTTCTCTTCTGAAATAATATCTATGTGGGGACTTTTTTATTTTTGTTTTTGCTTCCCCAAAAAACATTTATAATTCCCTAACAAGATTTAAATAGAAATTGCATTTCTTCAGCAAGCCTGAATCAGAAGGGCATTAGTTTACATGTTGAAGACTATATATAGTGGAGGGGAAAATCTGTGTATGTGCATAGGTGTCTTGCTTTAAAGTTTATGTTCTGTTGAAAACAAAAATTCTTTTCTTTATACCCTAAAATTCAAAACAAATTCTTACCTTGGGCAGCCCTTCAAAACCCAAGGATCCTAACAGCTATGCACACTGTTTTAAATATTTTTCAGTGTGTCAGGAATAGCATAGAGGAGGGTTATTAATGTTCACCTTCATAAATTCCTTCCATCTTCTGAGATTCCAAATTAGCTGACAGGTTTGAAAGTTCTCCTCAACCAGTTTGACAGAAAATAAACATATTTACCTTGTTCACTGCTACATTTTCATCATCAGAAATGTAATTGTGTTTCATGTTACTGATAAAGTACCCATGATGAAAGCTAGCAAAGATTTCTATGGAGCAGAATAAATAAGAAGGTGGAAAGCGGACTTGAAATACAACATATTTACAGCCATTGTCCTCTTCAACTTTCTATAAGTAAACTAGTATTATATTTCCTTCTGTGACTTTTCCATGATAACACCGAACACATATTTTAACTGACCTTAGAATATCAGATAAATGTGGAAGTATTGTAACCAGTTCTCTTTCATTCATGTGCCTCTGTTTATTTTATTTTTGCCAGATATTGTTTTCCTCTTACACAATGTAATAGGAATGTGACTGTGACAAATGCGGGTGTGCCTTTGAATAATTTTTCATGCTGTATTTGGATCTGTCCTTAAAATGAAGTTTCTGTACTATACATAAGGCACTGGACATGTGACTTTCAGGTCTTGAAGTGCATCTTCACTTCCAGCCAGGTGACAGACACATACATCTGAACACCTGGGCTAACCTCCTGTGGATGGGAGTGTTCCCACAATGGAGTAATACTTTGATTAATATCCCCACTGGTTTTTAAACTCACTCCTGTAAGTCAGGTTATTTGAGCTGAGATACTCTTTCAGAGTTGATGGTGTCAGTTCTTAGAGGTTGTCTGTCCTTGGGGGTGGGGAGAGAATTGTGAGAAGCCATTTGATGACTATCAGCATGACTATGTTATTCCTGCATATCCCTATGAAGTGGATTGGTTCCAGCTGGACCTTAACCAAAATTGAACTAAATATGTGCTTAGACTCTTTGGTGTTTCTGAAATCCCCTTTTCTCTCATGCTTTATTCCAACTGCTAAATAAAGATGCCTTCTTTTAAGGGCCTGTCAATATCAAAAGAAAAACAGGTGCTTGAAAACAGTCAGGTCTGCAGGATGATAGGCATTAGTATATACAAGATAGTGCTTGCCTCCTGACTGAAAATAAAAGAAAAGCAAGATTGCACACAAACACAAGCCCAGAATCAGACAAGTCAGAGAAGAGCCACAGGTGAAGTCACTCCTGTAACATTGAAAATCACATGTTAGGATTCTGGTAAAAGCTGATACTGTCTCCTCTGTCTACTCTTACACTTACAACTCTCTGAAAAAAAACCTAAAACCCTTTTGAGGTTATTACCCCTTGAATAAATATATATTATCTGCCCAAGAATAAATACTACTCTTTAGCAAAATTGTGTCTGCTGACTCTTAGAAGATGCTTTATAAAGCTTTGACCCTTTGAAGTTGATGAGTTTTATCACCTGACTAATGGAGTGTGTCCATAAAGGATAAAAATCTGTTTTGTCTTATTATGTGCAACTACTGATGATTTTCTTTGGTATGTTTCAAGTATACTCAAGAACAACTAATGTAAGGAATAGGATCTGAAGTGGGCCCTGAGCCCCCGGCTTCTCCTGTTTCATGTAGAAGCAGGCAAGTTTCTTCTGTGACGCCATCTCCAGTTTCCTCAATGTATTCCACATGACAGATTCTCCGAATAGAGCCAGGAGGATGAACAGTCACTGTTCTCTGCTCTGGACTTAGATACTTTTAACAGAAATATAACTGATTTGTGATATATTTTTGATGGCTGACAGGAGTTTTTTCTTTGCCATCCTGCAGAGCTTTGAGTAAAAAGTCTATTCCCTTGGGAAGTGCCAGTGTTCAAGCCTTTGTAGGTGTAGAAAATCCTTCATTGCACTTTAAAACCGCTTCCATATACACAAACAATTTTAAGTAGTTCTGAGATCTTTTGCAGATACTACTCTTAAGTCTTCATCTTGTCTGAACCTTGAACTATTGCAGTCAAGTTAATTAGAGCAGCCTTTATAGGTTCAAAAGATTCAGTCAACATTTGCAATGCTGTTTTTTCAAATTTTCAAAAACATTCTTCAAATTGTTCCTCTCTGGTATGTGTATTATATTGAAAAAATGTAACACTATGATGTGATATATAGAGATGTTATCTTTTGCACTCATTTGGGATGACCTGTATGACTAATTCTTAAATATGTTATTTGTGAGTAATGGAATCATCCCATATTTATTTTCAAAAATCTTTATACTATGCAGTGTTTATGCATGCCTGTGCTGATCTGAGATTGTATCTTTGGGGAGTGCATTACATGCTATGTTACACTGTTTTTATTATAGCCAATAGAGACAGTAATGCCTACAGTTAACGTTGCTTGACACTTTCTAGTAAAAGACAGTTTTACATTGTTATCTTTGCTGAGTTTAAACCATCTGGATGACAACTTTTCAATATATGCTTCCTGAATAATTCTTTAAAAGAATATTTCACCTGAAAAGGTTCCATTTGTGGTTGTTTTTTTTTTTTCCTCAGAACAACGTTCAGGAAAAATATGTTCTTCTTTGAATAGCTTTTGTAATTTATCATTATTGGGATGTGCCAACAACACAACTTGACAGCTGCTTGACTACTTGAGGAAGTACTCACTAGAGTGTCCTCATATTTCCTTTGCTCACTTATTTTTCCTTTCTGTTGCATAGTAACTTAAGGGTAAGAAAGATTACAAAAGGTAGATGTAGGGAAATTTTAAAGGTTAAGAGTTCCTTCTAAACTACAGCAGTGATCATTTTTGGAATTTCAGTGAGCCAAGCTGATGTAAATACACCAACATGGCTGGCATTTAGTTGGTTCTTCAGTTTGATTACACGTAACTTTAGACCATTTTGTTTTATTAACTTTTGTTGTTGTTTTTAAGAATAATAAATACTATGCTGCAACATAAAGTTATTAATGCCAAAATAAAGATACTTTATTATTATGTTATAAGTATTATTATGTTAATACTTGACCTCTTAGAGGAAAAGTCATTCCTCATTGCATTGCTGTAGAAAGACTGGTAGAAACATATCCATCCCCTGCTAAAACACAATCTCCTTATGTGAGGACAATGAACGCAGTTCAAGACAACATGGAGGCTTGATGTCAAAACCTTGTAAAGTGTTTACTAGTGAATTACCCTTGTCTATTGACAGCAAAACTTGAATATCAATACCAAGAGATTGCCAGCTAGCAGCTGCTAAAACTTAACAGAGCAAATCCAGTAGAATTCAGCCTATCCTAATACAGGCAAACTTCTGGAACAAGGCCTTTTGTTCCAGTGCTGCCAGTCTAAACAACAAGGCTATTGACTGCATGTACCAGCCTTTGTTAGTGGGGGCTACCTGAAAAGATGAAAATTGCATGAATCTGCAATTTCAGATCCATTAATTCTCAGCTGCAAAACCTCCATCTGTAAACTGACCCATGAGGAGTGGTCATGTTGACTTAAGCTTCTATGTTAAAGGATCATACTGTCATGGTCTATCCCTAGGAAATACATTTATTTCCAGTGGCAGTGCTGAAAAAGTCTCAAGAAGCCATAGCACAGTTTTGATCTTTCATATCACCACAATTATTGCAAAAGGTCATTAATTCATCTATGGACCACCAGTCAAATCAGTAAGCCCTACGTACCATTTCAGAGAGAAAGATAAGGATGCAAAATGAAAGGCATTCAGACCACTTCCTCTTCCACTTTGTCACACTTTTACTAAGCTATATACTGACATGGACACGCTACACCAAAAAGGAACTGTTCACTCATCACTTCCAAGAAAAGACATTAATTTTCTCACTAAAGATTCCCTACATTTTGCACCGCTTCCTTTACAGAAGATAACATTATTTTTGGTTGGACTATATTGAATCCACAGTCAAATCTGCAGGCTAATGACAAATCAAGCAGACATTTTACTTTCCCTTCCCTTTGCTGAAAGGCAGTTTGTAGTTTTGTGAAAAGTTTTTCAAGCACCAAGCCTAACTGATTAGCATAATTTTCTTATATATGAGTAAAACTCTTGGTAAGAGGTACTGGTAGAACTAGACTACACTGCAGTGGACTGGATAAACCTACTTCATGTTGACTACAGAAAGTCTAAATTTAATCCACTATATAGAAAACCTTCCTCTGGACAGTCAAGGAAAATCAAGCATTGGAGCCCACATAGCTACATCTATATTCCCAGTACTGAGGGGAAGCTGCAGGGCCTGCTGAATTCCAAGAGTCAGGCACAGAACCAGGTGATCAGACCTAAGCAGATGATCCCATGCATGTTTGCTTCTTCATCTTCCTCAGAAGATATGTTGCAGTCCTATGAACTGGAGGAAAGAAAGGATCACAACCCGTAAAATTCTGCCAGCAACCCTGGTTGAGACATCACAACAGTATTTGATATTCTGACATCACCATGTTAAGGTAAAATTACTCTTTCAGTCACAGAAAAATACCAGATTGACTCTTGAAAGAAAAACATAGATCTTCGACCCATTTCTGATTTGTAAAAACTCAACTGTTAGATCAAAAAGTTTATATTCTTTATTCATAATAATGCATTTCCTTTTTTTCAGTTATTTAAAAAGAAAAGATAGTTGGGGTTTTTTTCAGTCTTTCTACAATTATCAGAAGAAATACCCTGTTCTTTCTCAATATCTACAAATGTCCTTATCACAGAAAACAGCTAACAGTTTACCACTCAGGCTAACATTCTCTTTACTTGACAACACTGGATATAGGATTTTGGAAAGGCTTGATCTGTCATGTCGAAAATAAAAATGCTGGAGATTTTTAAACTCTGGAAAAGTCAAGCTGTAAATACCATACTCATAACCAGAAAAAGAAAACTTATGAACCAATATCCTACATAAGTTATATTGGGATATCTACTTCATTAAAAATCTGTAGGGCGCTCTGTATTCTCTATAAAACCACAGAATTTCAGCTGTCTCTATTCAGCACATTCTTACTCACTCTAAAACTGTATATAGTCATGAGAAGGTAAATTACATATACCAGAGAAAAGCGAAGAATGGCTATCTTTCAGACAATGTACCTACATTTACATCAGTTCTCAATCTACTACTTTCTTAGTTTATGATACCTCCTTTCAAAAATTGAAGAGGAGATACCCCAATTTAATTTTCAGGTAATGCACTCTTCGTAATGATCACTACATTGACTATGAGAATGAACAAACTGTTATGGCTGATCAGCCATTTAAAGTGTTCTGTAAGGATAAAATTATCCTTCAGTTTCACACCATGCTCCTATCTCAAACCAACTAGTAAGCTAGGATTTTGTTTTCTTAGTTGTTTTATAAACCAGTTCTCATCCTCACCAAGGCAAGGGAAGCTACATCCCAGTGGTAAGACAGCACTACTTTGAATAGAGCCAAGGAGTTCAAGGAAGTAGCTAAAACTTTTTGTCTCTGATGCGGATGTAAACATCTAAACTCTGCTGGTGACCAATAGGGTGAGCTGAAAGGGCAAGCAATGTGATTGCACAAGATTATTTTTTATTTTAGATTTCCAGTTTGGGGCTTTTAAACATAAACTTTTTTAAAGTTAGGTAGTACTTGTACACCTTTACTGTCTATGTGTGTTCTCCAAGCAGCTATTCTCATTGCCTCTTGCATGGAGCTTTTACCTCATTCAAGGCACAGAGCAGCTTCTAGGAATAAATCAGGGATGTGTAGTAGACAGGTTTACCAGGGATGTAAAGAGACATTAATCTCATCTCTGTTACCGTTGACTGTATGGCTCCCATAGTCAGGGCTGTCTATGTCTGTTCCTGTGTACTGATGGAAGCTGTCATATTTAAGATTCTTCCATGTGTTGCAGAACCAGAAAGGTGGGCGGTGAAAGAAGCAGGAGAGTGCAGGAAGAGAAGAGCAGGTCCTATAGATAAAATATGCATTTTGTCCCATGAGATTATAATTTAGTCCTATTTCTGTCACAAAGCTTCCATTTGATACTAAGCAAGTAATGTAAAACATAGTAATCATGGATGGCTTCTATATATATCTTTGGAAACTCAATTCAAGACGTTGGATACGCAGTTGGAGTTATAGAAATATCTAGTATCTACACCTGTAACAAATATCAATAAGAATGCTACTTTTAAAATAAAAGGTACTATATTCTCTTAGGTACTTAAATCTAGGCCTCTTTAATTGAATGGCAGAAATCAATGGACATCTCTGACAGTATTTAATTTCACGTCTCAGTTCTATATCATCCTATAGAGGATGGATAACAATACAAATTCATTTCATGGGCAGATTCTGAAGAAAAATTAATGGTTGTTAAAAAAAAAAATTATTACATTGAGTCTATCATTGAAGTCCACAAGGAAACAGTAGAGTATCTGCTAGCATTCTTTGAAAGCAAGAATTTGAGGAAAGAAACTGTCTTTATCAATAAAGAGCTAGAGACCATGATGTTAGTCCACAAAAATTACCAAGAATCGATTCCTATGAGCATAATGACCATTCTTTCTTCAGTTATTTAAATCTGATTATGTTACTGTCTTAGTCTAATCTAGAAGACAATGTTTTGCAGATCAACAAAAGTAATATCTTAGTAGTTTAGCAAATTAGGAGCCTCTCTCTTCTATATTTCCATGTAAAGGGTCTTGTTTAACAGTTGTTCCTTCAGGTGATCCCATTTTCCTCACTGTGTCACAGAACTAACCCCTTCTTTCTGCCTGAAATGACCTCTGTTTAAACAGCCCCCACTACAAAATGGGAAAACATAGTTCTCAGCTCTGTGTTGGAAGTATAGATACAGATTGCAATAAATGCTTTTTCCTAGCATTTTTATTTCTTCATTTTCACTTAAGTGTCTCAGACCACTTAGAAGACAAGAGACTGAGATGGAGATGAGGAAGAGGTGAGGAAAGGAAGAGGGACAGAAATTACAGAGAATATCAGAGTGCAAGGATGAGCGACATCCTGGGTGTTAAGATGAGGACAAATGAGCATAGGATCAAAATAGGAAAGAAAAAAATATTAGGTGCAAAGGGATATTACATATTTCCTATCTAATCTGTCAACATAGTCTGGCCAGTACGGAGTTTTAAATTATCCAGTTGTCTTACATCAAAAAAGCCTGGATCATAGAAACATGAGTAAGATTAATCTCACCTTTCTTTAGGCAGTTGCAGAATAGGTGCCATACTTTAAATCAGTAAAATTTCAGTCAATAAAATAAATCAAATTTAGACTTCAATTCATCTATCTGGACATAGGCATCTACTTTCAGATGAGAAGAAGCATGCCGTGAATTCCATTGACTACGCTGACTAGCTTTTCATTGACTGAAAAAGCAGCATAGGGTGATTTGATCAGATATTAATGCCTACAGCGTAGACCATTGCATTTAGCCATATCAATCCCACCTTTTGAAATCCTTTAGCTCATCACTGACTGTATCTCAACTATTAAATGATTCATTTCCAAGACCTAGTCCCAAATACTAAGAGGCAGATAATCACCCTATTATAACCGTTCACAAGTTGCTGATAGTCACTTTATTATCAAGAGCTGTGATCTTATGGATAAATATCTGCATATCAGATGTGGCTGCGATCCCTTGGATAGAGCAAATGGCTGGAGATGTGGACCCTTTCCCACCTGATACAGATCTCTCTGATATTTTCAGTACTGTAAACTTTCAGCCATATTGTGGCCTACCACCACAACCATTTCAAATTCAGCTATTCCACTGTCTATGAAGATCTTTATAGACCTTACAATGGCACACAGTGAGGACAAAATGGAGTTGACCTTTCAAGTGAACCTGATTCCATGATCTGTACCTTGCCCATAAATTAGAACATTCTTCATCCTACTAAACAGAAGAACAACTGTCCTCCTGAGTTTACCAGGACTGCCTTTATAGGCAGCTGTCCACTTCAGACTGGCAGCACTGTACACCTACAGTAAAACTTCCTGCCTGGCTGGCATTGTCTGATCCTTTCCAGAGGTGGATTAACTAAGGCTGTTTCAAGCACCTCTAAAAACATTTGCTGCCACTGTCAGAACTCAAGCTGGACTGGCTTGCTACTCTTCCTAGACTGCTCCATTACTGTATTCCATACATCTTTGTTACTATAAACATTTATAAGCAATGTTAGTAAAGCCATTCAGGAACCTGGCAGGAAGATTGTTTTCAACAACCAAAATATTGTTAAAAATTGACACATCCTGACTCAGTGAGGAAAGCGTGAAACACCTTAAGAAATAAGAAGGAAACAGTGATCTAGACAATTCACCACACAACCTTTGGACAATTTGATTTTTTTCTGGAGAAAGCAAGAAGAGAGCAAGCTGTCATGGAGTGTAGTGTAGCAAAATCCAACTTCAAAACCTGGGCAGCAGTCACAAAACCTGGTACCTCTCAGACGTTTGAACCATAGCACTATTGCATGGTATTTTTGAATAGTATGGTTGATTCCCCTGAAAAGTCTTATAAAGCAACAAGGACAAAAGGTTAGAATAGAAGGCAAAGAAGAATTAAGGGTAATGCAAGCAATGAATATGTGTAAAAGAAGAGCTTTTTTCACTGAAGATAAAATGTGGAGTGTGGTTGAAACATTAACAATTAGTAATAACCCTGAGCTTCTGTTGTTTCCTTGAGGTACTAAAAATAGAGCAGTACTGATGAACTGCGTTTCTTTTTAGTCATCCAGAAGATCAAAATGCCTAAGACCTGGTTTACTGCAACGGTAAGACCCTTAGTACAAATTAAGATGTTCTATTCTTGTGCCTTGCAAGCAAAGTAACGTCTTTAGCAGCCACTGCCACCATCTCTTTGCTAAAACATGAGTACCAATTACTTTAAAAGATTGTCCTTCAAAGGGTGGCTACAACAATGATGGTATGATGAGTACAGCTCAAAAAGGATTCAGACCACATCTTGGGAACTGTGATTAAATGCTCACCTCCAGAAGGCAGTCACAGCGTTCCTAGATCTTAACTGTCTCCATTTCATACACAGGCCTATCCTTCTGTCAATGATCCTGCTACTGTCACTGAACAACCCCCTTTCTCACTGCTTACATTGATCCTAGCTCTTGAAGATCTCAAGAAGTGGTTTAAATACAGATCAGTTCTCACGTTTTCATAGACTAGTTAGGAAATTAGGAAACTATGAAAAGTATGGAAGTTGTTAGATGTTTTATCTGCACGAGTGATGTCCATCTAGCAGTCCAATACCAGAATTTCAGTTGTCCAGAGGTAGGACGTTGACCTGGGAGACATGATGCATTTGTCACAAAGAATGGGCAGGTTAACCAAGACTGAGAAAGGAATCTCCAGCTCTTTCTACATAAATCATCCAAAGCCCACAAACAGATTAACGTTTTCTGAATGGGTACCTGCTGGACAATTGTCCAAAACTTGTTTCTCAAAGTAGAACGTTGAGGAGTTTCTTGGCTTTCCAGAAACGTCTTTGAAAGACTTTGGCCCGAAAAAATAGACATAAGAAGTGACTTGCTCAAAAATTAATTGAGTCAATGGGTTGATTTACTACACAAATGTGACGAACTCTGCTTTAACTTGTGCTGTTCTGCAGCAGAGTATGGCTTCCCAGTGTGTGGTTTGGAATAAGAAACACTCACTGGAACAAATGCCGCGGTATGACAGAATGCACGGTAAGGCACTCCTGTCCCGACGCTGGGTTTGTTCCACCCTTCAGCCCTTCTGAGAGCAGAAACGTTGTCTGGCAGAATTCGCTCTTGCAGGAGCAACTTGTCGCACTTACCTTTGCACAACGATGCCTTCAACTCATCAAGTGAATGGTACATGGCACCTTATTTGCACAATTCCCCGTGAAGCACCCCCAGATGACACAGGAGGTGACAAGAACAAGTTGGTGTGGTGCAACTAGTGCTGGACTCATGTCAACAAGTCAGCTACTCTCTGTTGACCCATCGTGCCAGGGAGGCTTTGGTGGGGCCTTCCCGATGTTGCAAACACGGTCAGGTGGGGAGATGGAAGCCACGCGCGTGCCGTTGGCAACGATCCTTGCAGGGCTGCTTCGCTCCCGCGTGGATTTGCCCACGTCTTACGGCAAACGCATTCAACTGAGTAAGTTCGCCCAAACGCGTGCCGCCGCCTTACGATGTCACTGACGCGCCGAGGTGGTAGAGGAGGGCA
>JANZLQ010000030.1:15279740-15292513 GCA_026212715.1 Elanus axillaris
CTTTTTGTGTTGCTTTCCCCCCCCCCCCCCTTAGAAACTGTACACTTAAAATAGAGTTGAGGATTAGCTGTTCACCCCCCCTTGGTGACTTTCACTTCTTTAAACCAGAGCACAAATGCAAGAACACTGCAGGAATGGAGCCACCACGTTTAGTGCAAGAAACTTGACATTTTTCCATGTCCCTGCCATGCTGCTTTTCACCAGCTTGAGTTATCTCTCATTGCCTGTCCCAGAGCTCTAGACAGAATTGAGGAGGTCTGGTGCTCCATCTTCTGCTGCTGTCACTGCCAGGGACATGCAGGACCCTCCAGGGGTTCCTCCGCCGTGTCCTGCCCTCTGTGGTGCCAGTGGCTTGGCAAGGCTTCAGTGGCTGTTCCCAGTGTTCAAACACCCGCAGCCAAAGGGATGAACTTCTGCCTGGGTCCAGTGTAGGATCACAAATGGTTCACAGATATGGAGATGTTTTAGCCATTTTTATGCACAAAAATCTTTTGTATAGACACATATATGTCATAGGTATGTTAAGAAAATAGATGATATTTGGGGTTTTTTTCTGTGTAACTTGCTTTGAATTGCCCATGTCCATCAGGGGAAGAAAAGGATGGGAGGGAGAAGAAACAGGAGAAGGGGGAGAGATGCCCCAATCCACAAAGCATGTGAGGCTCTGATAACTCTTGCCTTCAGTCTCTTTCACAGCAGACTGCAATTTCATTTCTTGAGTTTTTTGGTCAATCAAAGATTGGCTGATGTGGTGCCAGTCACATTTAGAGTTACAGAATAATTACTTCCAACTTACAAGACTGTGTTATCACATAATGTTGCTTCCACTATGCTGACATTCAGTACCTCTTGAATGAGGATAAATTATTGGACACAAAGGACTTAATGAGACATGCCACAGCCCCTTGTTCCTCAGGGAGGTCGGCATAGCTGTAACAGCGTCAGCAATGCCGTGTCCCTCTGACTTCTCAGTAGGTGCAGCTTCATTTCTTTCTGACTGCTGCAGCATGTCTGACCTGTGCCAAAGCAGTAGAAGAAACAAGTTACTAACAGTTATGGTTTCATCTCTCTCTGATAAATGCTCCACGCTTGCAAAGGCTGTATTTGATGCAGAACTTTAACAACCAGAATGACTTCTTATTGTGATAACTGGATGTGCAGATTGGTTGAATGTAACTGATAGGCAGGCCTATAATGCCACTCTTACTCTTCAGTAATCTCCAAATCTGTTGTTACTGGGCAATGTATTATTTTGGGATATCTGTTGGAAGCAGGAGCTCCATAGACTGTGTTTGCAAGGTGAAAAGGGATGCACAAGTCTCTCCCTGTTAATTTCTTCTGTGCCTTTGAGGTTTTGGATGGCTGGATGACATGGGATAACCTTATTTGTTGATAAATACAGGGTTGTTGGTTTTCTGTTTATCTTGGAGTAAAACATTAATAATTGTCATATTAAATGTCAAATTAACCTCTGACAGCATATTGTTAGTCCAGAATGTATCTTAAAAATGGAAGTTCTGTATTTTTCTTTATCAAATGTATTCTCCAAAGCTGTAGTATCTCTCTAAGAAGAGCTTTTATTTTTCTAATTTTTGATGGGCTTTTAATGTTTTCACACAAGAACTTTGTGTTCTTTGAAATACTTTCTTTGAACTTCTCTCCATATTACTTAGAGGAAAAGAAAATTGGCATGTTACTGGTTCAGTACACTATAAAGGCAAGAATATTTACTGTTTACATAAACATCCTCAGAAGATTTACATGTGTCCCTTAATGGTGGCCTGCTGTAGATCTTTTTCAAGGAATCTACGAATATGTGTGAATACGTAGAATGGATATGGATAAAAAAGTTTTTTTAACCATAGATTTGCATTTTAAAATGATTCTGAAGCCACTTTGCTAGCATAAAATGCAAAATAAAGCAACTATTTACTAAATATCTTTTAATTATATATTTGTTTTATTGAATAATGAAACAAAGTAACTACTGTAACAGTTTTGTTGTGATTCTTCAATGAGGCTTCACATTCTGATCAAATCTTTCTTCTTGGCCATGTTATGTCTGATGGTTTGTTTGTTTCTTTTTTTTTTTTTTTTTTTTAATGGGGAAAGATAAGGTATGTGTTTTAAGTGGCCTAACCACATTTGTAGTTGTGCCTCTTCGACTCTTCTGCCCCCACAGTTTCTGAAAGTTTCACAGTTTTCAAGTAAATTAAGTCTTAATATTCAATCCTTCCTGATTGTCACAGTAGCATCTGAAATATCAAAACCCAGGGTTTTTTTGAGTATCCTGGATGAACAGGGAAGGAAGGAGATGTACTTTTTCCTTTTTCTTTCTTTTTTTTTTTTAGATGATGATGTGATTTTCGTTTTTGCAGACATTTAAATACCCCTCTAAGCATCTCCACTTCCTGTAAAACACTGGTTTGTGAAAATTTGTTTGGGTTAGGGAATAATAAAAAAATTGGTTTTGTTTTAAGATGCCACAGTTTAAAGCAAGTTATGGGAAGTATGTTGTGATGTCTTTATCACAGAAAAATATTAGATGTACATTTTGTAAATATATATTTAGGGGACCATTGAGGTACATTCTTAGGAATGTTGAAATAAATATATCTTAAGTCCAAAATACTTCCCTGACACTGTTGATATGTTGAATGTTGTAATGAGTGGATGTTCGGAAGTCTATAGTTTTTGAAGTTCTTTCTATAAAAAGCAGTTCTGTAATGAAACATCACCTCTATATTGATAACACTTGTGTTACCAGTAACAATGTAGATGTATGAAGGGTACCAAAGAATTTAAAGTAACTTTGGGAAAGTTAGCTGGATTACAGTTTGGCTAGTCACTAAATCAGGCTCGTTTGTTGTGTTTTGATTTCAGCACCCAGTTTTCCCCAGTTATATATATATATATATATAAAATATGGCTTGTGCTAGCACAATGTGACTCTTCCATCATATTTTAGTGGCTAGGTCACTTATAAGGTTAAAACTAACAGACGTGGGGTTGTGTGTCTAAGAAATAATGAGAACGTAAGACTGTACACACTGACACAAAATCCACCCAGTTCAGCATTGTGATTCCTATCACGGGTCCATAATATCTTGCTGTAGAGAGAAAAAATGGGAAATGTGGCACAGCAATAATCACTGGGAACTTTCGTGGCTGGTTTTGTTGGGACAAAGGCAGATTTCGGCCTTGTTTATAAAATGCCAACAGTATGACCTGAGCTCTCTAGAGGTTCAGAGCCCACCTTCATTCCCTGCACATGTTTGCTGGAGGACTCAGGCAAAGGTGGGCACATCTGTTGGAAGAGCGATGCCATGTGCATTTCTGTTGATTGTGGCAGGTCATGGTGTAAGCGGGAGTACAGTATGATTGCCAGGTCACTCACACGTGTTAGCATAATTGTTAGTCAGGCTAAACTTTCATCATTTTTCTGTAGACAATGTTTCTAAACACTCAATGGGGTCTTGTTCAAATGGTAGAGTTTAAGGCAATTGTACAAGTCTTTTCTGAGTCATAACTACTGAATACATTGCTGTTACCGAACACTGTATTAACTTGAACTTTAATTTTCAAGAAGAGGTTGTTAGAGTATGTGATCAAACAAAACAAAACACCAACTCTGAGTGAAATCTAAAGCCATCAGCAGTGTATGCTCTAGATACCTGCAAAGTCTTCAGTGGAGACGTCATATGCTTAAGGTCTCTATCACAAAATAGGTCTAACTAACTGCTTTGTGTGAGTAGACTCGTAGACTAGAAATTTTAGAGAGTTATATGGCCACAGAATAAAACAAATTGTATTAGCGCTTGTAGTAATAATTCTAGGAATTAATCTCATGATTTGAGATTAATACTATTTTGTGAGTGTAAGTATAAACCATAGTAGACTGTACTGGAGTATCATCTTTCTGAATAGGAAGTTTGATGGAAAACTTTTCCTTAAAGAGATTTTTTTTTTTTCTCTCTAGGCTTTTTGCCATATAGTAAGTAACTGTACCCTAACTCTTAGGTGGCCCCTCATGTTTTCAAGGCTGGCACATTTTTTTCTCTTGTTTGAGCTACAGGAAAGGACCAAACTTGATCTTTGGTTAACTGTGCTTTCTAAGAACAAAGAAACAGAAAGAAAGTAAAAGCAATTATGTTTACATCAGACTGAGAATCCTGAGCTTTTGTTCTTACTGTACTTTTCTGTGGAATTAGATCATAAATATAGTTATTCTAAATAGGTGCATTCCAAGCAACTCAACAGTCAGTTGAGTGAGCATTTCCAGCTAAACAATTTCTAACACTACCTGAAAGGGATGCTGTAGAGCTTCTTCCTGTGGAAGACTGAGGCATCTGTAGGAACACCTCACCACCATCCTTTGCAGCTGAAGGAATAACGAGATGTCCAAACGTTCCCAAGAGCAACAGAAGTTTTTACATTAGTGCAGTTTTAGAGGAGTCAATCAACTTTCACTTATAATATAGTAAGGTCAGAAGTGTCAAAGTTAAAATTTAAACTGTCGTTGCACACCAGGTTGTTTATAGTGTATGTATGTGGCTAGAGAACCTTAAAGCCCAGCTTACAAATTGTTTTCAAATGTGCTCTTTCCTTTGTTTGGTTCAGATGCTTAGTGTTATGTACTTTGTGTTTTGATTTGATTGTACAAAAGGGTATATGTTGAGTGGGAGGGAAAAGGGCACTTGATCTCTATTTCATTTTAATTTGGAAAAAACATCCATAAGACAGTGTAATACAGAAGTCTAGGATGAGTTCATTTTCGTGTGACTTTTCAGAGGCATGAATTCCAGAGAATTAAAATTGGAAAAAGCTGTACTTATACCCAGGTCATCAAGGAACGATGATCAAGAACAAAGGCTGTTTTCCCAGATGCCAATGGCAAATAAGGTAGTGTCCTGTTTCAAAAGATCCATCAGTGTTTCAGATTGTATTTCACTCATTTTAGAGGCATGTCTCTTCTATCAGGGCAGCTTCTTAATTGATCTGTTTTTCCTCACCCCCACATTGTACTCATCAGAACTCTTGAGATTTGTGCTTATTTATTTAAACTGCCCAAGAATAAAATATTAGGTTCTGAATAGGAAGATGGAAATTATTATATTTAAGGATGCTTTTTTTGAGATATAACATTATAGGAGTATTAAAACATGGAAGCCAGTGCATCAAGCAGCTGTTGATTTAACAGCTTATGTCCATGACTACAGAAACCCAATGGATAGCAAATATGGCTACTTCACAAATCTTTAAAACCACACAAAGATGGGACCTTGCTTATTTTTTCATCAGCAGGATACACGTCATAACTGTATGCAAACCATGCCATGCTTCTCTACTTTCTTATCAGTAAAGATTTAATAGCAGGGTTGTTTGTCTTTTATTGGATTTTTAAAAAAATTCTTATTGAGATAAATCATTAGTACACCTTATCTTTAAAACCAGTTCTTTATACAAAGGTCAATTTCAATTTTAAGTTCTATTTTGCCCTGAAGCTGGTGCAATGCAGAAGAAGCGTGTTGAATAAGATGGTGTTTTGGAGGTTATCTCTGCTGACATTAGTGGCAAAACATGGATTTAGTGAGGAGATAGAATGTGCACTAGGAAGTCATATGGTTTCTGTCCTGATGAGCGTTAGGTCTTGATCTACCCCCAGCGACAGATGAAACTTTACTGTTATTCATTTATACCTACTCCTGTGTTATTTTCCTCTGTTCATCCAGCAAAAATTGTTTGTATGCTCTAGTTCTTCATACCTTGGGATACTCATGAAAAGCAATGAATGATGGACAGCTGTCAGTTAAGTTACAGTTAAAACAGTGCAAGAAAATTTTTCTTTCAGTGCAAGTGAAGATCTTAGTTAATCATTCTTTAATGGTATTGGTCTGTAGAATGGGAAGTTCCTGTCTTTATTGCTGTGTGTTACTTGAATATATTCAATATTAATTGAATTATTCAACATTAAAGTCCTTCCCTGAGTAATTACAACCTAGTTTATTTTAAAGAACTTAATCCTTTGCAGTTGAACATATATATCCCTAATCAAAGCTATTAAATGTAACAAAACTGATTCCTTGCATGCACATAAAATAATTTCCTTTATTATGGCATTCTTATTGTCAAGTAAAAATAATGCCATTTGGCTTTTTTGCTTGTTCATGATGCATATTTTCATAAATAATGGGAATTAATAGGAGTCATTATTCTAACCTATATGTATGGTTTTATTCTTTCCATTAGTATAGTAATGCTTTACTTGTCTCTCTTTTATTTTTCTTCTGTACACTTTATATTTATGAAGCTTGAACTAAGATGTGAATAGAAGTGATTAATTTAGGGGAAGGGATTTTAGATCTTTATATGCTAAATAAAATCTTAAAGTTCACAGACACATAGTAAATTATAAGAAGGGGAAGAAGAAAGTAGTGATTGGACTATGGAACTGTGTGATAATTTTATGTCCTGCTATTCACTAAATGAATGCTCCATTTTCATTCATCTGTCCCTTTTGTCAAATGTTTGAGGTCTACCTTCCCAGTGTCTTCCCAATACCTGTCTCATTTTCAGTCAAACCACCAAAAAATCTTTTTCCATCTGACTTGTTCAGAAAAGAGCACTTTCTGTGTGGAATTAGTTGTCTATTGATTGTAAAGTAGGGATGGTTTCTGTTTTTCTGAGCAAGAAACTGGAACTTTGTTCTGTAGTGGAACAAAACCATATCCTGCTAGAACTGCCTTATCCTTTGTAGAAAGATGGGTTGGCAGGGGTTGTTGGGGAAGAATGGAGGATCTCATCATTAGGACACCTGAATGCTGTCTTGAAAAATTTAATTCTCTCTCTCTCCTCTGTCGTAGTTAGTCTAGCACCGAGCATATCACTCCAACTGAGTATTTCAGAGGTGATTGCTAATAATTTGCTCATCTCCCTGATGGAAGTTTCAATCCCTGAGCCACAGCACAAGCAGAATAAAGCCTATTACCTGCCACCCCGGAATCCAATATTGTCAGAATATCTTAGAATAAAGTAGAGCAGGCTGAGTGGGTCTTACGGAGAGAAGCTATGCTACAAGTACAAGCCACAGACAAACCTGTCTCCCTTTTATGTTGGGCTTTTTTGTTTTGGTTTGGTTTCGGTGGGGCTAACTGAAGAGAGGTATTTAACTATCATGTGGTGTTATCTTTGATATCCTCTGTAATCAGTGATGAGGGTCATCCAGAAGTCCATTCAGACAGTCTTAAGTGAAATTCCTCTCAAAGGTCATCAGACTTCATCCCTTTACTCTACAAAGAGGTACAGAAAGGCTAGTTTGGTGAATTTAGTCAGTTAAGTTGAATATACTTACATGTGACCTCCTAAGCACTGAGGGGTTTTGTCCTTTTCCTACTGTCTTCTGAACTTAATGCAGGATAGTACCCAATTTTTCATTCATTACAGGCCTTCCCTTGGGACTGTAAACTGTGTTAGTAGGTGAACGTTGTTAAAGGATTGTGCTGTTGGAGTATAAAGTGTTTAGGCACAGCACTGAGCTGCTACAGCGTAAGTTAAGGTTTGTTATCTGAGTGGCAGTAACTGATCAAATTCTGTTTTTAAACCATAGTTGTTGTATTTTACATTAAATCTCAGCAGGTGTTTGGGTGGCAGTGCTTTATAATTGACTTCAGCAGGTCCTTCCTCCAACCACTCAGCTATTCCTTCAGTTGAGCCACAATGGCAGTTTGTCTACATGTTAAGAGGATTGGAAAATCGATCTGGCATAATTGAAAACAACCAAACAAAAAACCCTGGCTCCAAAATGTTTATTTGGTTGAATCAGTTCCTCAGTCTGGTTCAGTGGATGGCCATACACATACTTGCCAGGATGATGAAGCAGGTCTGGAAGGTCATTGGAGGTGTTGAGCCACCAAGTGATGTCCACAGAAGAACCGCCTCAGTGAGTGAACCCTGAGACTGGGGGAAGAAATCTGTGTATCCTGACAGTGTTTGCATCAGTTTTCCTCTCTTTCCCTTAATGTTTCTTTGAGTGGCATGACGGTGAAATGTTAGTTTTGAAACATGCTCAGTATTAAGGAAGGAAACTATCTATTCCTTGTCCACTTTCAACTGGGAGTCTGAGGGCTCTGTTCTCTACAGCTTAAGCAAATTTAAGTGCTGAGGGCCTTGCCTGCCACCACTGCCTCCTCCAGTGAGCCACTCAGTCTTCCCCCTTCCTCTGCACAGCACTGATTTGTGTCGCCAGGTCAGGTGAGTGCCATTTAAGGAAGACTGTCTGGCAGAAGGCTGTCCACTGCTTCTGTAGAAATAGTTTTCTGGCAGTTTTCTGACAGTTTTCTGACAGTCTCTGATCAAAATCCAAGAGGAGCCACTTCAAGTAAAGGAGCCGGAATATATGGACTGGTTGAAGGGAGACAGGAGAAAAAAATGGTTAGATGGGGGTGGGTGGGTGGTTGCAGCAATGACTTGGCTTTGTTTAAAAAAGAAAAAAGAATCCGTCAAACTGCGTGTTTAGTTTTCAGCTGGATCAACTTGCTGGGCTGACTTGTAGCATGGCTGCACGGCTTTTTGCCCTTGGCTTGTGCTGACTCACAGATCCCATGTCCCTGGACTGTAACTTGAGGTCATGCAGCACCATGCGGGGATGGGGCGAGGAGCAGCACCCCTGAGGAAGGGATGGTGTGATCACATTTGGAGTAGAAGGCATTGTGCTCTGTAGCTTTAGTGGCTGGTTACGCTTCCATTTTAGTGTGAAAATGGAAAACTGGTGCTTGCAACAATTTGGGATTCCAGTTACTTCTCAGTGCTGCAGAACTGCTACTTATTAACAATTCCCTGAGTTTTACTTTAAGCACAGCAGTTACAAAGCTTGCTGAAACATTTTGTTACTTTTAGCGTGCCACACCGGTAAAAAAAATTCTGCAGCCCTGTGAGGTTGTCTTCTCCCTGTCCACCTTGATTGTATTACACTTACGCTCTGATGCTGTTGTGCAAACCCAGTCTGAAGATGGGGCTGACATACAAGTGCAGTTACAAGTATCACTTATTTCTGAGGGTTCTGGTTATTCACTGAGTGGGCAGTGGGCAGAATGTCTCCTGATAGTTGAGCTCCCTTTAAGCTGCATTTCATTTAAAATGCTGATGCTCATAAAGGTTATTTTTAGCCCTTCCAATAAATTAAAGTTCAGAATATATGTGCTGTCAATATCTTTTGGGTGTAAAAACTTATGCTTTAAGTACTTTTGGTTTCAGTTTCACCCGCAGGAACAAATTATTTTCACTTTGAATGTGTTTATGTGAAGGTGGGAAAACTGATAAGGAAAAAAAAACTGGTTAGGAAAGCATAATGTCTACTAATACTAAAGACTACAAGGCTAGTGCTGTATTATGGAAAGATTTGGCAACATAGAGATAGTAGTTGAGCGAGAATTTAGAAAGCAGCCAAGTGGGTTAAGTGCCTCAAATCCGATGTTCTCAGTTCTCTGTGTCTGTGTGTAGGCCCTTTATTTTGTTTATATTAAGCAAAAATATTCTGTCAAGAATTTAGGTGTAGCTAATATTTAAGAAATTTATTATTTCTAAATGTTAAATATGATGATAAAAAGACTAGATTAGTCAGCATTTCAAAGACAATTTTCTTTTATTAAAAGGATTTAATATACTTATTACAAATATAGTCTGCATTTGTATGCAGTTTGAAAACATAAAACAGATTAAAATTGGTTATTTCAGGGGTGTAGCACACAAAAATTAGGATTGCATGAATGTATATTCAGATGACTCATTGTTTTAACAGGTGCATGTAGCAATAAGTTTAAAAGCTATACTTTGTTTCTAAACCAGTACAATTTAATGGCATTGCCAGTCATTGGCATTGATCCTCCATTTAGTTTAAAAAAAAATTACAAAGTATTAAATAAATAATTTAAAAGTACAAACCCAAGCTTACAGTCACTTTAAAAAAAACCAAAACTGTTGATTATCATGTGGAAACTCAATCCAATATATTCAAATTTATTTACTTGCCAACAAAGTATTTAAAACGAAACAACGAACACTTTAGACTACTTGTGTGAAACTTACTAAGTCAAACAGACTTCCACTATGCCAGTTTTTATGGAGTGCCACACTTTATTAAGAGCAGAATCAAATTATAAAATCAGGCCATTATTATTGCCTTTTCCATTTTCCCTCTGTGATTCGACTGACATTGTTTTAACAGCCAGCCTAGCCTAAGCACTGGGGTTTTTTTTTTGTATTCAGAAAGCAAGGATTAAAACATTGCATTCTATTTTTGATTATTCACAAGGTAAAAGCAGCTAAACAAATTGTACACTTAAGGATAGAAAGTTGCCTCAGAAAGTTCAGTAAGGTCTGAACTTACTTTTTATAGAGATAAAGGCACATTTTTCTGGGATTTATGTGACAGAGGAATCTTTCTTTAAATGTCTAGATGCAAAGAAACTATGCATCATTATTTCAGAGTGATTACATTAGGTGACCATTAATAAAATTTTCCTGGAATTTGTAATATGTGCAGGTCATTCAACATACTTTTATGAGAATAAGAAATTCTGTTCAGTTCAGTTTTATTCTTCTGACAAAAATGAAATGAAATATAAGATCGCTTCCATGAAAACAATCAACACTGATAGTTATCATTGCTTATTTGAATCTGCTCTATCTGGTACAGGCCTTGTCTATAATATATAATCACTTTTTCTAAAAGGATGATTTCCTAAAAAAAAAGTAATACAGATTTTACTGAAAATATAAAGAAAACAATTTTGTCTCAAAGTTATATTACTTAAAAAAAAAAAAGCTACCTTGGGGATTTGTAATTCTTACAATGCAAAGTCATTAGGGATAGATATAAAACTGTCATAACATAGTAAGGCAAAGGTGAAGATTCAAATGAATGAGGATTCAGAGAAAATGCCGTGAGCAGTAGTGAGAGAGCTATTAACCTCACAACAAAAAGACTGTTCATAGATTATATAGACACTAATGAGAAACTTTCTGTCAATGGGGTTAAGAATAATATGAAAATTCTCTTATTTATTGAGCAAAAAAAAATGCTAGTGATGACGTGTCTACTAGATAGGGGCAATAACAGTTGAGAAGAGACACAAATACTGCAAAAAATATTATTCTATGAGTCTTTAGAACACATGCTGTGAGTCAAAATACTGTTGTTCTCTGGCCAATTACAGTAACTTACAAAAAGTGTTTCTTTATTGTGGTAAGAACAAAGAAATTTAATTTTTTTTCTTTAGTCTACAGGACTCAGGATTTAAAACAAAAAAACCTAACCAACTGAAGATATCTAAGGTATTGGGTTTTGTATTTTTTTTTTGTTTAATTTTAATTGTTGTAGAAGTGTAAATTAGATAGTATAGGCCAGGATATAACATAAATACTAGACTGGACAGGTCAATAATGATTATAGAACTGTGGAAAGGCTGAAATCAGAATTTTATAGTAGAAAATTGAAGAAAACAGAGCCACTGCTTGCAAACTGGTCATGATTATTAGAATTCATCAGTATTTATTTATTTATTCTGAGGCTGGAAGTTTTTGGTTGATAAAGATACTCTTGTAGGTATAGTAAGCTTTCGTAAGGCACCAGATGCGGTACTGCATGGTATTCTGATTTTTAAAACCTAGCTCTTTGCTGCATCAACATGGCCCATATTAAGTACATTTCAAACTGGTTAATTGACAGATCATAAAGCAGTAATAGATGAAGGATGTTCATGTTGGATTTTATAGAAGTTTTTCACAGGCCATTGCTTTGAGGATTTGGATAATGATCTGGAGGAAAATAGAATATAATCTCTGGTAAAATGCATATGTGCAAAAGTTGATGGATTAGTAAGTGTGAAGGATGGTCTGTACTTAGTTAATAGGGATCATTTCAACATATGTTAATATAGCTAAATGTATTTGTCTAGACAGTAAGATCATACATGTAGAATGGAGAGTAGTACTTTGGAGAGGACTAATTCGGTGATACAATACAGTAGCTAAAAAGCACAGTGACCTCCCTTGGTATGGATAGAGGGGATATCAAGTGCAATTAGGTGTGCTTTTATTTTGCTGTATATATAGCTCTAGTCAGATAATGTTAGAAAATGACATCCTGTTTAAGCTTAAGATGCAAAAACCATCCAAACTTAGATAAATTTAAAAAGATTCAGAAAAACATGTCAAAGATGGTTAAAAACCTTAAAAACAAGTAAGTGAACAAACCCCTGTGTATAGTAAGAGCCTGGAGAAGCTCAGTCTAGTTTAGCAAAGGGAAGTTCTGGAAGTGACTGATGGCCTGTAAGTGCTTATATGGGGCAAAGATTTCAGAAGGAGCAGTCCTTTAGGTATAGTAGGCAGTAGTATGACAAAATACAGGAGCTGAAAGCTGAACTCAAGTGTATTTCTTCTAGAAATATAATCAATTTAAAACTGAAGGCAGTTATCTATCAGAACAGTTTATTTAAGGATGTTCTGGATATGTCAGTGATAAAAAACTGAATTTTTCCAAAAAGATGCCTTTAGTTAAAGCCCAGTATGATGGCCTGATGCAGGAATACTGGAGTAAAATTATCTGTTATACAGGAAGGCAAACTAAATTATCGTTGCTTACACAGATCATCTACAAAACCTGACAAATGTGTTTTCAGCATCAAAGGCACCCTGTACTCAGTTGTATAGCGTGTCTGTATTTTTGAAGGAAAGGCTGAAAAGAGAAGGGAAAGGAGGGGGGGGCAGGAGATAGG
>JANZLQ010000030.1:15308111-15337093 GCA_026212715.1 Elanus axillaris
GGAAAAAAGAAACACTGGTGAATCCGATTTGTTTTGGTTTGGTTTTGTTTGGGGGTGGGGGGAGTGGGGGGGAGGAATGGTGATGTATACTGCAAACTGGATGCCTTGGTCTAGACAGGATATTGGCATTTGGAAAGCTGTGAAGGTGTAAGAGAAAACCGGCACAGCTTATGCAGCAGTGTTTCAGGGTGTAAGGAGGCAGATTGAAACAGTTATATTACGGCTAACGGTGGAAGAAAACTTACACTGCTTCTAATACACACATTGCACTCAACAAAAGAGCTGTCACTCTCATAATGTTAAGCTAAAAAAAAAAGGCGGCAAAATAAATGTCTGCTCTAACAGTAGTTGGTCTGCAAAAGTGTATCTTTCATATCCTGTCAGACTGGTAGGTAAGAAAAAAGTATCCCATTATAAGTTAAGGTACTGTTAGAAGGGTCTCTCTAAAGTACATACACACAGATGCATACAAAATCCTTTAGAAGAAATAAACCATTTTCCCTCAGATTTCATTTTGAAAGTGACACTCGCTGGTTGTATACAGTGGAAACTGAAACGAAATTTCACATTCATCAGTAATTGTATCCTTTAGGATTAAAGAGGAGTCTGTTTCACTTCCCTTTCTCCTCACTCCAGTGAGATGTCACAGAGTTCTGGAAGCATCAAGAAGAGTAATTTCATTTAGAAATTGGCATCTGAATACATGGAATTAAGAAAAAAAAATTAAAAATGCTTGACTTAAATGCTTTTCTAGTTTGGAAGTAGTCATGTATTGGGGTTTTGGGGGGATTTGTTTGGTTTTTTTAAACAGAGCTCTCTGAATGAAGATTCCAGTCTGGCTCTTGAATAATTACATCTAAATGTGAGATGACAAGTTAAAATGACATTGTGCCTACTGAACAAAAATAAAAAACTTTTACATAACCCTTCTTGGATTTATGTGGAGTACTAATATAGGTTCCCTGCAAAATTTTGTTTATTTTGTTTTCTGGGTTGGGATGGTTTCAGCTTTACTTATCCTCTGTTTTAGTTGTTAAGAAGCAAGACTTCTTTAAACATGCAGTCAGGGTAAGGAATACATAGACGAGACAAAGTCCTAATCCTTTGCTTTGACACCACATTGTACTTGATTACTGTGAAAAAATCCATGTCATAAAACAAATCATTAAAGGCTTTGGGTAGAAAAGCTTCTGGAGGAGATGGACTTCTCAAAACTGTGATATCATCCTCATGTAATTGAACACATTTCAAAAACAAGGAGTGAAAGACAAATATATGCAAGCAAGGAAGTGGAAGGTTTTAATTCATACACTTTCCAGTATCCTATAAAATGTAATTAATTAGCCTTTAAGTATTCTTGATTATGCAATTAATTATCTTTAATAGTTGTATACAATTTGTAATTATTTTAATGTGTATAAACTTGATATTCAGTCTTTAAAATAATCTCCAAAAATAATGCATTCCTTTGGGTAACTTCCTCATCTCTGATATTTTTTCGGTTGAGGGACTCTGAGTTAGATTTCTTTTGTGCTCATGACAAACTCATGTAAACCATGCTGCTACAGAACTGCAGCAGTTTTCACCATAACTCCACATTCTCATTATTCCAGAAAAACTCACTGCTGCTATATATCCACTTTTTTTTTCCTGCTCTGTTCCACTTCCATCACGTAAGTGTATGATTACACAGTAAACCAGCTAAAAGCCAAAACATTTTTTGGATGTATTTATTTTTGGGCAGATCCATTCACTAGTTTAATTCATAACATTGTTGCTTTCTGGAAAAGGAAGGAATCACCTGTTTTTTACAGTAACAGAGCCAAGTCGTTCTAGATTCAACAGAATATGAAACAAAGGTGTTTGTTGTCATGGATTATAATTATGAGAACAAGGAAGGTTTGTTTTTTTTTTTTTTTTAAGACCTCATCTGCTGAGGGGCGAAAAACATAAATAAATCTTACATTCCTCCAGAAATGTAGTACATGCATTACTAACATGCCTCTAAAAAAACCCAACAACAAAAAAACCCACAAAACCAACCAAACAACCAACCCACAAAAAACCAAGCCACAAACATTTTAAGAGGAAAGCACTTCTTAAAAGAAAAAAAGTTGAAGGAATTATTAAAGGATATTTAATTTTACTGAAGGTTTAACTGTTTGTGTGATTTCGGATTTTTAAAAAAATCTTTTTCACATTGATGGCATGACTAATCTCACTCAATATAATGAAAAGCATAGCCATCAAATCAAAGTCTAAATTAATCAGTGATATGTATCTTGGTGACTGATTAGTAATAATAAAAATAGCAAGGAAAAAGCTGAACCTTTGTGTTACTTAAGTATTAAGGTGTGGAAGATGCAGGCTTATGAACTACATGACAAAGTACAGCAGTTTGGCCACAATTTCCAGGAAATCGCTTTACAAAACGTTTACAGAATTTGTGCATTTGTTTTAGAGATTCAATTCTGTTCTCTGTAGCACCACTGTAATGGTAACAATTATCAATTAATTTAGTTTAATTTTTAAGTGACTGTAGAGATAAGACTAAATCCTGTGCTGAGTAGCACTAATTGTACTTTATGGTGCTAAAGTATTAAAAATGCTATGAAAACCTTATCACAAAAGACCTTTAATATGCAAACATCTTTTTGTGAAGGTATGTTTTAAAACACATTCAAGTTAACTGCTAGCTATTTGAATTTACAGGTGCTACTGGACTTTGCCAACAGGTGACTAGATTAATTATCTGAAAGAAGGGGAATTATCTATTTTTAAAGAAGATCCCAAATTCAAAAGATCTTCCAAAAATGTGTCTATTTCTAGAAACAGGTGGAGCCTTGGCAAGGAATTTGTGGCATAAATTCTTTGGATGCAGTATGGGTACACAGTCATAATGCTAGGTATAAAGACAAATATGTAGGGAGGAAGGAACTGTCACCTGTCCTTCCAGTCAAATTTGAAAGTGAAATATGCTTCTGTATTTCAATGTTACTGTAACTGTACTATGACAAAATAAGTAAAATGCTATATTCCTGGAATTTGGCAACTTGCTTCTAAAGAAATTATTTTTATTTAATGTGGGCAGGGATTGCAAAGGCTAGAAGTTTGGAAGACCAACATGCTAGGCCATGCCTGAGCATTCCCTGAATTTGAGGACTTCTTTGTGCAAAGAAACTGACTGGCATTACTTCTGCGGGAAAGGTGTTTTGTGAGGCAGTAGCTTTTTTGGAAGGGTAACTCCCCACTGTTGACACTGGCCTGTGATGACTGTTTCTCAGTGTGGGCAATCCATAAACAATGCTTATGTTGCAATGTGAAGATAATGTTAAATAAGTTTTTACATTCCTTTTATGGCATTAGTTTGGGTATCTTTTTTCCCCCCAATAGAGAAAGGGCAATAATGCTAAGATGTTATATATATGAAAAACAGCTCTTAAGTAACAAAGTGTTCACACTTACAGTGCCTTTTTAAACTGACTTTAAATATGAAAAGACATAGTGAAGGGGACAATAGATGCCAGTGTAATACATGCTTAAGTCTTGATTCTCCATTCACACATTAGTGAATTTGTCTAATTTGTCATAAACAAAGAGGAGAGACAGTCATTTAGTCTCTACAGCCGATACAGTATAGAAGTAATAATTTGAAATCGGTCAGTGAAATTGTACATATAACCAAGGCAAAAAGAAAGGCTTGGGCCTAATTTAAAATACTTTCTATATATTAAAAAAATGTATTTGTGAACTGTCACTGTACCACAAACAGCTGCATTGATTAAAGTGAACCCAAAGATTTTTAATTTTTTAAAAAATAAAACCAGTGTTATTTTGCAGGGTATTTTACAAATTACTTCAGTGTTGAAACTAGAGAAATGAGTGAGGGTTAATATGCTGTTACAGTATAAAATGATGAAAATAATCCTTAAGGCATTATTTGGAGAGCAAACAATGATATGGGATTAGGAAAAGCACTGCAAATAGCAATATCAGATTCAGACAGGGACGAACACAGGGAAAGGAATAAAAAGCAACTGACACTGAAGGAGATGGCATGAGAGATGATTTTTTTTTTCTTTTTCAAGAACTACTCTTTTAAACAGATGAAGTGTTATCTTAGAAGTGAGTACAGTGGGTGGGTGAGGATGCACCAAAAGCCAATACAGTATCCATATCTGGTAGAAAATACAGAAAAATATCTTCTTCTTCTGTAAAACAGCACGTGATAGTTTACTTACAATATTTTTGTAGTAATAATAGAAAGGTGAGAGATTATTTTATATGACATCTCTGCAGAGGGAAAGACTTGAATGCAAGTAGAGAAGGAAATTTGTGCTTGTAGAAGGTAACTCTTGTTTCCTTTGTTATTGAGGATGGACTTTAACAAGTTGTAGTGCCAAGCCATTTCTACCTAAATGAAGATTTCACCCATGGTTTGTTTTAGGAAGAAGGTCTGGCTTTCCACAGACTTTAAAGAACATTGGCAAAAACTGCAGAACAAATAGTTCAGGTTTCTTTAATGTCTACATTGTGTCCTTAAAAGGCACAGTTTTAAAGTGTTTTATCAAGAGTGCAATGGCTACTTCATGCTACAGCCAATTTTGAGACAATGTTTTCTGGACAAAAATCATGGGCAATAAGTGTTTTTTTGAGTAACAAACAACTTTTTAATTTTTTTACCTGATTCTGGAAACTGTGTGTTATTTTACCTTATCTTACTTCATTCCAGAGGATAGCAAACAGAAGATTCTTCTAAAGAAGGTTTTTATATCTATATTACTTCAGATACTCTTGTTAACCATGTAAGAGAGAAGTTGCTGCTACTCAGCTTTTAAAAAAAAAATCTGAATTATTGAAAAATGAGTTTAACTACCCCAGCACAGGCTGCTGTTAATGAAGCTGCCATTTTCCAGGCTTGAAACACTTGCTTTTCATGCTGCTTGTTATCATTGCCAAACCATGAGGGATTTTGAAATGGGACAATGTGTTTTATCAGCCAACATCAGGGTGATCAGATTAGTATCTAGTGTCTGTTACTTTTAGTATGCATGTATGAACTGATGGTGGCTAGGATCAGTATACAACAGAGCTTAAGACAGTGCATATTTTCAAAAGAAATAGAAGAAAATCTTACACCTGTCAGTTCCTTTGATTCAGACTTGTAATATCAATGTAATGCATTACGTTGAATGACTAGTGATTTGATGTAAAAACTACATATCATGCATAAAGCTTTAGACACATTCCAGGAAAATCATAATTATCTGAAATATGTTTTCATACAAATTATGCCAGCAGGAGGTATATGTTTGTTAAAAACAGTGATACAATGTAGGCTAGTTTTATTTCTGATTGGCATGTTACTGAATAAGCTAAGAGCTTATAAGGTCTGTGTCCCTTCTTATTGCGGTTTGGTCAAGTGATCTACAGTAGCAGACTCATGTCACTCCCTTCTGCAAGCAGTAGGCTGCTGAAAAAGCCTTGTTTGGTGTTGGTAGATAAAAGTGTTATTGTAGAATTAAGTGGAATTTGATAAATTAAGTATAACATACCAAGTTCACTCATCAACTGTCCTGTGATTTTCTTTTTCTTGCTCCTCGTTCTTGTTGCTGTTCCCGTTTCTGAAGTTTGCTTAGCCATGACAAAGTGTTCTCTAACGTATTTGGAGTGCAGTTTTGCTGTGACCTTCTCTCTCCTTAAATCACTCTTTTTGAGACAAAATATTTTTCATCTTTATTAGTTACTTGTCTTTATAAAGTCTTTGAAATTGAGCACTTCTGAAGATTCGGTTTCTCCTGCCTTGAAAGCAAAAGTCTGTAGTTTTGATGCTTAATATTGACATATTCTTCATCTGCTACTCTGTATTATTCTAGCTGAATGATGAAGTGATGATATTTCTATTGGTGTTATCCTTTAAGTAAATAGTAGTGAAGCTGTTGAACTCTTACTGTGAGGTAGCTTTAATTTATTGCTCCATTTGCCCTAATTATCACACCCCAAAACATGATCATCTTTGGGTCAGAGTTTTGTCTTTCATGTTGCCAGAGTTGCCAATAATAAATATACAACTCAGTTTTCTATATTTTTATTTTGGGATAGTGTTGCTTGCACCAAGTTTGGAACCTGCACTTTTCACAACTGCAGTGGAGAGATACCAGCAACAGAATTTGTCAAGTGCACATGGAATATTTACCTCTGGGAGAAAAAAAAAATCCAGAATTTGCTTCCTGGGATATAGCTTTTAGAAATTACTTGAAGATGGGAAGAATTTCCTTTGTAATTGTATGCATGGGTGATACTGAGATCTAGTAACTAGTGATGAGAAATTTTTTGATAACTTAAGAACACAGTAATACTTATGTAAAAAGCTCTGAATGTCCAAAATGTGTATCTTAAATCAGATGCTAGTAGTTTTTGATAGTTTATTCTGATTAGGGCCATTTCCACTTAAGAAGATAAGCCTATTTGATGCTACTTGTTCTTATTTCAAAGGGAGGAAAACAGTGCATGTTTGGTAAGAATACATTGTTGCAGGTGTTTGTTTATGTTCAGTATTTGTACAGATATTAACAGCTTTTCAGGTATTTTCATTCTGCTTTTGTGCAAAATAGAAAATGTGTAAGTCTGTCCTATCTGTTTGTAAAGAAAAGGTTAGAACTGTTATGAACAGTGAGTTGATAAGAGTAAGATTTTCTAACCATTTTTGCAATAGCCAGATAACTATAATTAGGGTAAAGCAGTTGATAAATTCTGCAGTAAGCTGTAACTTGCACCATAACTTGCTGTGATTATTTCTATGTAAATTGTACCTGGGAGGATCTGTGATGCTGACATTTTAGCATCAGTCATCGGTGGTAACTTGTGAGGAAGTAAATCTCAGGCAAACTCTTTCTCCGGTGAGTTAATTCTCTAAAGCAAAGTGACTATGTCACAGGCCCTCCCTCCCCACCCATTTCCGTGGTGTCCTCTATGGAAAAGGCATCTTACAAAGATCTTTTTTCTGATTGCAACCTATATTTTTCAATAGATCATAAAGAAGTTGCAGGTACAGCGATACTTAGTTTGTTGAATATAAGTACAATGCATAAAACTTCTAAAGCACCTTTCCAGGAGGTGGCTGTGCAGCCAGGCATGGCACACGCCATAGCTGTGATTCCCTGGAACCATTGGTGTTGATGAGAATGCAATAATTAAATTATTTTTTCTATTGTCTTTGGTAAGACTATGGAAGGATATAAGTCATAAGGTTGATGATGAATTACAAGCTTGACTGAGACAATTCTATTTTTATAGGCAACTTGATTAGAAATTTATACAGAGGGTGAATTAAAACTTTAATTATGACTTGCAGGCCACTATATTAATTGCATGTTGTGGATAGCCACAAAGTTAGCTATTGCATGAATTGTGCCCAGGAATCCTAAAAGAATGGACAGTCTTTGATTGAAATAAAGCTCGGGAAGAAGAGAAATCTTGATATTTGTTTTAGCATGGTTATTTAATTTTTGGGAGAAGGGTTGAGATATAAAGTTCCCTTTATTGCACTGCTAGCATAGAGGACCACTGGAAGCATATTAGCCCTTTATGTGACTCCTGTTCATACACATATATGTGTTCCAACTTCTCTGCACACACTGCTTCCTCAAAAGGAGACTGGGAGTGTCTGCAGGTTGTAAAGCAATGATCCTGTATGAACTCATCCTGCTGGTTCTGATTGCCAGTGGGTGAACTCTGTATTGGCAGGCCTTGGGCCGGAGCAGGTATCATCCCTCATCCCAGAGCTGTCACAAAAGTAACACAAAAGATGTATCTGCTGTAGCTAATTTGACCAAAAGGCAATAATCTGCCCACATCTGATCCATGTACAGCTCTGGCTTCCAGAAGAACAATATATGTGTAATACAGTCGTCACCGTAGCCAGAGAGTCCAGTGCTGTATAGACCCTCTGTCCAGTCATGCCATAAGGATGTAGCAGCTCAGTTTACAACAGTTCATCGACTGTTAATCCAATCACTCTGTCCTGCTAATCAAATCAGTCAGCTCCAGGAGCATGTGGTGGCAGGGTTACGTTCGCTCCCAGGCTAACACGAAGGCAGCAACACGGAGCTGCAGTGAGGATGAACTCTGGGATTTAGATGGTATCCTAGCATAATTTTTTAAGGATGTTATTTGAACTTAAACCATACAATACTATGGTTTTTGTATCTGAACGTATGTGTGTTAAGCTGTTCTTAAAATTTACCCGCTGGTGCTAACTGCAGTGAGTAATGCTCTGAACTGGCATTAAGTCATACTATTGGAAATGATGTATTTTCTAGTAAAGTGTGTACACTGAAGATTTTAGTGCATGTTTTGCAGACCTTTGGGTCTATGTTGACATCCTCGTCAAATTTGTTTTTGAATAACTGTCTTCCCCAAACTATTTTCTCCTTTCACTTTAAGCAAAACTCAGCACTTCAATGTTTTCATGTGTTGTATGCTGCTATATATTGCAATTTTTTACTGTAGAATGCATTTATTTTATTTACAATAAGAAGTATTTGAATACTGCTTATCATTGACTTCTGCAAGATTTTAATTAATAGAGGATATAGTGATTCATAAACATTGCTGATTGCTTATGGATAATCATTTAAGTCCCATTTGTACATGGAACAGTTTCCAGTTTAACTAAGGGTGACTATTCAATGTAGCACATACATGTGTGCAAGACTTGCTTTTATTCTAGCTTCAGTCTCTGAACTGGCGAATGTCTACAGTAGTAATTTGGCTCAACTGGAGAAAATCGGTAGAGTGAAGCAGTTGGCGCTGTGACCCCCACCTCTACGTATTCTGCTGTGCAGCACTTTTATTTTGGGCTAGATTTAGTGGGGCCTCTCAGGATCAAATATCCATGCCACAACGTGTGTTTAAACTGTTCAGAGCTGTTATTTGCTTGGACCTGTGTGCCCCCTTAGGGGTTGAAGCATGATAGATAACACCATTGCATTGGTAACACCATTTCCAGTTTATATTTCTCCATAAAGAATCCACAGCACATATTCAAAAACTGGTCTGTGAACAAAACCGTTGCGCAGTAAGCAAGAATAGTGCGGAGGGGAGAAGGATTTGCTTCTAAATTGCACTATTGCTCTTGAACCAAAATACTAATGTAAACATAGCCTTCAGCTAACAGAACAAGGCCTTCTATATTTTACAGACAACATATAGAGTATGAAGTCAAGTAAATTCTATTCTGTTAACTTTAAATTAATTCAGCCTGACATGAATCTGAGGACAGAGAAGAACATCATGGGAATGGAAAATGGATTTATGATAAACAAGGCAGCACTCACTGAATATTTACATGCCTACTTATATGTTTATTTTGCTCATTCTATTTTTTGTCGTGCCCCCCCCCTCCAACAGCTGTAGCTTTAGTTTAGTTTTAATCTCTTCAAATCTTCTGTTAAATTAAAGTATGGTCTTTTTTTATATATATAAAATATATATATATGAGTATGGTGTGATATAAACATATATATAGATCTACACAGAGTATGCCTTATATAGTTAGAGTTTACAAATGTGCCCAAATTACAATGTGTTAGACTGAGAACATCCTCTTGAATTTTATCCTTACTTTGACCTGAACTAAAGATCTTTCGTTCTGGATTAGGATAGTGTGTCCTTTTTCTGACCGCAGCAGAACAAAGAGGTTATGGTACCTGTCCTGCCCATAGGTGTTTGTTGTCCTCTACTGGAAGTTGCAGTCTTCTTAGGTATGTCAGGAAATACCGCATATATGTATGTGGCTGCTCTCCAAACCAGTTATTTCAGGGATGCCTACATTAGCTCAGGTATTCTTAATATCTAAACCAGGTCACTTTGACAGAACTGCATTAGGGAATAATTACACAAGAAGTTGTGCTGACAGATGGGGAGGAGCCGTTATCTCTGAGCACAGGATGAGGAGGAGCAGTTGCAGTATTACTGTTTTTACCTGGCACAGCTGTAGCCAAACAGCACTTTGGCCTGTAACCGTACCTTGTTCTTGTCTGGGTTTTTTTAAAAAGTATAAATTTTATGTATTTTGTGACTAAAAGCAATTAAAATCAAAGTATCTGCTTCTTCAGGGAGAGAAAGCAAACATGAACTGATTCTCAGCAAATTCATGGAAAGAAGGGAAATTTACCATTTTACAGATGGGAAATCTCAGATACAATTATGGCTTGTGGGATTGTAATTTGGGCACTCCATTGTTGGATTATACCTCTGAGCAGTGTGTTGTTTTTATGTCAGTTTTTCTGCAGGTTGAGTTTTTGAGTGTCATTGATCAGTACCCCATGTGGGGAAAGTGATAACTTAGCATGCTAAAATAAACTGGGAGATGTTATCTTTTGCCACCTGAATGGTTTGCCTGATAACTTTCCCTCACACTTGTTTTCTTTCCTTTTTGTATAATTTTTCTTTTGATTCTTTCACAACACCTGAAAACTAACCATTAGCAGCAAATCCTAGCAGTACAGAACCTTTTACTTACTAAAAATAAATATTACCCTGTGGCAGAAGACGCTGGACACTGTAGAAATGGTAGTTGTCATGAACCAGTTGTTGCCAGCATTTCTGGTGTGATCATGGCTAAAGATGTGGTCTAGCTCTTACCCTGGTGCTTAAGGGCACTCTCTGAACTAACTCAGCATAAGATCAGAAAAGCTTAGCCCTAGGGTAACAATAGCGGGGGAAGAAGCAATACTGCCCGTGCGGATGTTACCTAGCTGTTCTAACAGGTTAAATGTATCATCAAACCGCACTGTAAATGATGTGGCAGGAAGTAGGAACATAGACTTTTTTCTCCACCCAGTTGTGTTCTTTTTTCATTTTAATATCTGGATGCAAGTCATTAGTATCTTCTAACATAAGACTTTGAGATATCTTGCATTATATTTTGTGTCATGTCACCACTGTACATCAAAGTAGAAATGGATGATTCGGGCAAGCTTTCTTCTTCACTAGGAAAAGAGAAGTACAAGTTTGTGGTCTCTGGTTTTGCCACGAAATAGAGTTTAAATCTGCCACTAGTTCAAGATGAATATTCCTGTTCTATACCCAAGCACTCTGTATATTGTGGAAGCATTCTAGTTTCCTCTTGCCAAATCTGGATGAGAAACATGAATGTAGCTGTTATCACCAGCAAAAGTATTGAAGCAGAATATTTCTGAGCAGCTTTTCACGTGGTCCTAGGGGAGTTAGACTAATCAAGCTGAGACAATCCCAAAAGTCCTTCACTAAAGCTCTGAAGCCACACGATAAATTGTGTATCACAGGTTAATCGCTATAATTTTTGTGTTGTAAATAAAATAGAAATAAGATGTCTTCAAGAAGAATTAAAGGGCTAGGAAAAAAGTCTCTATTTAATCAAAAAGAGCAATGTCAAAGTAGGCTTTGTTGCAGACTTGGACAATACAGCTAAATATAACGGTTTTCTTTATGCATTTCTGTTTGCTCTATAAATCATCAGGTTGGGAATGGATTTTTGCGTCTCCTGTTCTAGAGTTCATCTGTTATCTCTGCAAGGTGTCTGTTTTTTTGGATGAGAGGGATGGCTTCCTACTTGAAAAGGGCATGTGCTTAATGGGTGGCCTTTCAGTATTGAAAGACGTTAGTAGATAGAACTTTGTGCCCAGTAATCGATGATGTTTGTTACAAAGATTTCCTGCTAGAAAATAAAAATACCTTGCTAGTAGTAGAGATCTTTCTCTGAGAATCATGTTTTTTAAGTCTATTTTAGAAGGTCGAGAAAGGGAGGGAGGATAAGCAAGACTGTTGCATTAACTGCTTTTTGGACAATATATCAAGTTTGATTCATGAGTTTATTTTTATTTTTTAATTTAACATTTCTGGCTTAATACTTGACAGTCTTTTTACTAGTCTACTAAAAAAATATGAAGGCATGTTTCTCTGTAATGATTTTCTTATTTGGGGTAACATTTTTGTTAAGATGTTCCTAAATACAGTTTCATGGAAAAAACAATAATTTCATTTTTTCTAGCTGCATGTTTTTTTAAGTCCAGTGACTTTACTAAAAAGTGAAATAACCAGAAGAAAAATAGTTTTAATGTATTTTAACATTTTAAATAATATTTGGATAATTTATATTGCATATTGAATGGTACAATTGAGTAACAAAGTAAAGGTGGAACTAGTTTGTGTTTGGTTTTTATTTGTGTGTTGTTTTGGTTGGGTTTTTTTAAGACCTATCGCAAACAGCTGTGCAATAACCTAGTGACAGAATAGCATGGTACAACACCTGCAGGGTATCACGTGAAGTTGTAGGATGTGTAGTTGCATTGCTGCTGAGATTCTTACAATATAGTAATCATTTAACCTCACTGTTGAAAACCAGGCAGTACATTATAATAACACGCCACTTATAAAACTGAGGTGCACTCTTAAGAGAACCTGTTGTCAACAGTCATATGATTCAGCAATGAATCATGTACCATATATGTATACCATATATATGCATACCATACATACCCGTATTTTCCTTCCATTCTTCCAAACTGTTCTGTAGATGTTCCATTTGGTTAATGCTGCTCCAGTAAATGTTACTGGTTTTCAGAGGTTCTCCTAGGTGCATGTGTTCTCAGCTTACATGTGTGCTCTTTGTTCATGAGGGGCTAGGAGTTAAATTAATACGTGATACTCCCATTCCCCACCCTGCCTTTTTTTTTTTTTTTTTAATAACCAAAAGGAAGATAGAAATGGGGAATAAAGCTGTATTGGTCCCCAAACTGAAATGAAGTGGGCTGGACGATTTTCCAGAAGGATCAGCCTGGGTAGGAAGAATGAAATAAAAAGGGGAAATTCCAAGAGTAGCCTTGCACTTACATTTCTTTTTCTGTAAAGGATTTCCCTCTCTGCAGGACTAGCATGACTGGCATGAGTTTTGGTACAAGGCATGAGCCTCTGTCCCTGCAGCTGCTGCTGTCTGCTCTGTCTGCTTTACCCCAATGCCTGAATTCCTCTAGCCTGTGGGTCCCACATGCAGTTGTAGCATATGCATGCTAAATACTTGTGACGTAAATATCATCTCTATTTGCAGATAAGCGAGGCATGGTAATTTGTTCAAGTATGTGTATTAAAGACTGGCCAAAACAAGTTCTCTATTTTCACAAGAACAACAGCCTCTTAAAAAAAAATCTTCTGTATTTGCCCCAATTTCTGAGCTGTACGATATTGTCCCTGGTAGCTAAAGGATAGCTCACTGTAAGTAAGAGATTCTTTCATATGCCTTATGCTAAGCAAGCAAATTAGTCAAACAATATCAAACTGATAAGTTTTGTAAGGTAAACACACTGTGTTTATACAGCGTATTTAAAAACGATCTCTATATTCAAAGAGGGAAATTCTATCCATGTTGAAGTTGGTGTCAAAACTTTGCTGGGACCAGTGCTGATTGTCAACTGTAATGTGTCATATTCAGGTTCTTGTGCATGCAAAGTACTTACTGAAGAAGAGTTTTGGTATTTTAGAACATTTTTTATGAGATGGAAGTAATAATCTGAAGTTTAAAGAGAAGAATTTCCAGTCAGAATTTCCAGTGAAAGACTGTACGCTATAGAGCTACAATACAGAATTACACAACTACCAAGAGTATTTTTAAATCTATCTACACTTAAGAAATTATTTGCATGCAGGTTGCTCACATGAGTTATATATGTATCTGGCCATGTCTGATGTTTAATTTTCCTTTTTAACAGGTAGAGAGAATTGTCGACAAGAGGAAAAACAAGAAGGGGAAAACAGAGTATTTGGTGCGATGGAAAGGATATGACAGTGAAGATGATACTTGGGAGCCAGAACAGCACCTTGTTAATTGTGAGGAATATATACATGAATTTAACAGACGCCACAATGAAAAGCAGAAAGAAAGCACATTAACCAGGACAAACAGGACCTCTCCAAATAACGCCAGAAAACAAATTTCTAGATCTACAAATAGTTCTTTTTCAAAGACATCTACTAAATCTTTAGTTATGGGTAAAGACCATGAGTCAAAAAATAATCAACTCTTTTCTGCCACCCAGAAGTTCCGGAAAAACAATTCACCATCTCTTTCTGGAAGGAAAAATATGGACCTTGCAAAATCAGGTATTAAAATCCTAGTGCCCAAAAGCCCAATTAAGAGCCGGACAACAGTTGATGGCTTCCAGAATGAAAGCCCGGATAAAATGGACCATATAGAGCAGGATCAAGAAGACTCTGTAGCACCAGAAGTAGCAGCAGAAAAACCAGTGGGAGCTTTATTAGGACCTGGTGCAGAGCGTGCTAGGATGGGGAGCAGACCAAGGATACATCCATTAGTGCCACAATTGCCAGTGCCAGTAACAGCCTCAATTGCATCAGCATTAACAATAAATGGAAAAGGTATGTGTACGAGTCGGTCATTTTTTTGTGTAGATTTTTCATTTGACTGATCTTTTTTACCGTTCAGATGCAAACAAGCTATCCAGTCTGTTTCAGCCATGTTAAATCAAGTCTGGAGAAGTTCACAACTTTATTTTACATAACTGTATGACTACAAAGCCATTTCGAATTTTGCCAGCTTTTGCTTTCCTCGCAGAGATTCATTGATATTTGTGTTTTCAGAATCACCATAAGATACATCTGTGTTTGCCTTGACATTGTGTGGTACACATATTCAGTGTACCATTTCCAGAGATTACATCATTGCTTTAAGTTTATTTAAATAGGTCAAATATGGTATGAATATTAGAAACATAAATTATGGGAATAGATGAATGATGTGAGCAGGGATTCTTCATAACAGTTTACGTACCTATTTTGTTATAAATATTGCCTGGAAAAAAAACCTGTGAGAATGACTTTGCTTAAAAAAACAAAGTTAAGAAGTTTTGTTTCAGTGAAAATTTGAGCCAGTTGTGGAGATACATATGCCTTCTGCCTGGAGTGAATGCTGTCTTCGTTATATTTTATCAATATTTTGTTGTTTATACCTCATTTGATATTAGGAACTTATTTAGGCTTGATGCCTGGCTTGCTAATATCTCAGTAGATAACAATTTATTCAACTTGTACTGTAAAATTTGTGATATTCAAGAAACCCAAACTGCTTTTGTGGGAGGAAGCTGTTTGTTCCCCCCACTAGCTGAGAGCCTAGTTTAAGACTTCCTGGTCCTCGTTCTTGTACCCAAACCTTTGTTCTTCCCTAACAGACCCAGGCTGTTGTGTAGGCACAGGTGTTCTCAGAAGCATGCTTTTGAGGCTAAATTTTGAAGTGTAATACTGCATCCTGAAATAAAATGCAGCAGGTGAAATCTGCAGGTATGCTATTGATGATGGCTTGCTGGAAAATTTGCTTGAAAACCAAAGATTGGGCCTGCCAAAAAACACACTTAGAGACAAACTATAGAGGCAAAAAAATGTGTTGAAGACTTTGGGAAAGTTTGCATTGGGTCCCTCACTGTTGCTTGCATTCAGATTTTCTGAAAAAACAGCTGCAACGGGAGAGGTTGAAAAGCAGTGGACAAGGGAAGAGGATGCTCCTGGAGCTGTGGTGTCAGGTCATGGACCAACCCATTTTGCTGCAGATGAACTAGGTAACCATGGTAATGCACACACAGATGCCAGGAATATCTTTTTCTTTGCATGGGCTAAAGAAAGAATGTAAATCTCAGAGGATGTAAACAAAGCTGGAGGGGAAAATGCAAGAGATGCCAGTATGAGAGATTTCCAAGTAGGTGAGGTAGAGGAGTGTGTTTGTGTGTGTGATGGTTTTGTGATAACTAATATGTGTTTTGGAGTATGGTGGTGTTCCTAGTGAAGTGATTGATAAGTGCTGCCTTCAGCATCCTGGTTTTTTGCCTCATGGCCTTCAGAAAAAAAATTTGGGCACAAAGGACCTTCTTGGGTATATCAGTAACCACAAATGATTAAATCATTCCCATCAACGTGTCACTCTGGTAATAGTGGTATGGTACAGCAAGGGCATCAAGTGGAAGTAGAAAGACCTGCACAGGTAGCGACACATAAAACATTAGCTGAGGTGCATTTATCTGTTTCACAAGACATTACAATTTCCTCAGCTGCCACCACCTCTTTCAGCTCTTCTTAGGCATTTGTCTGGGCAACTAAGACTGAAAGCTATCAACTGACCCTAGGGATGATGGCAATATGAGATTTTTCTCACATGAGATCTTAAGGTGTAGATCAAAAAAGGAAAGCCAAGGAGATAGTTACAATATGTGGTTGCCCAAAAATACACAGTATGTTTCCACCTTCTGTTGCTGCTGGAGGGATATTAGTACACACACATTAACTGAGGCTTTCCCTTTCCGTCCTGATGCACCGCTGCCAGTCCTCAAGCTGCGCTGTGCAGTCTGCTGGGAAATGGATGCTAAATATCCAAATTTATTAGGGCTTTGCAGGCAGTTATGCTCATCTGCAACACTTTTGGGGGTAATATCTCAATTATGCAGTAATTCTCTGATTATAAAACTTGGAAACAAAGTTACAGAAGAAAAATGCTTTGCATTTATATCTGACATCAGTCTCTTTTCCTAGCTTTTTAGGATTTCTTGGACAGATATCTTTCTCCTGGGAGCCCAGGCTCCACTCAGCCATTCTGCATGCCCAGAGTGGACCCTTATTTTGAGAGAAGCCAAGAGTGGTAGCCCTGTTTCCTAGAGCTAGCCTGGCCTTTGAGATTCCTGAACTGACACGTACTCTGTCTCTTTATTAAAGCTGCGCTCTTCTCCTTGCTGGTTTTTATTTTTAACTTCACAGTGCTATTCTTTAAAAATGTGGTAAATCAATACTTCTTTCCCTCCCCTGCATGGGGCTGTCATGGTTCAGGATCCTGTTTTGCTCCTTACTCAGGGCATTCCTTTGTCTTAAATGGACGCCTTATCACATTTGCAATGCCACCTTGGGAATCATACATCATGAGAGGTATTCATTGCACAGAAACGCCATCAAATTCATACCCTCATCTTCAATGCGCACCAGATCTGACATATTAATAATACAGATGATAGATCTGGCATTTGGAGCACTCTTTCCAAACTTCCCACCTCCTCCACATACACCTTCTGTTAATTTTAAGAGTTCCTACTTCCACATGGAGGGTGCTGTCAGGAAGACAAAAGTGTGTTTTGAAAATAACTTTTTACTTGAGCTGGTTTAGGATTTTTTTATCAAAACATTTTTGTTGGAAAACCCAGTTAGTCAAAACAGAAATCACTAATTGGAAAGCGTAATTTTGAAAGATTCTAGAAAAATACATATTACACTTAATTTTTTTTGACAACTTTTAAAATAAAAGCTGGTTTTGATTTTTTTTAAGTAATCTTGGGAAAATCATTTAAAATTTTAATACAAAAACAGTTCCTAATTTTGAGATTATTGCTATGACTGCTTTTGAATTGTGTGACGCATGCTGGTTTTTAGTCCTAGTTCAGGATGGTGAAACTCTTCAGCATTTACTCTGTTCTATCTTTGTTTTCCCTAGCTTTTTTTTTTTAAATTTCATTTATAATAAAAGTACACACTAGGAAAAAAAAATTGTATGCATAGGAAAATCCCATGAATGCAATTACTAGGAAATATTAGTATTATTGTAGCCCCTAGTCCTGCTTTTGATGAGACAAACTGCCATGATGCAGTTCTTGTTCCAGAGTTCCTACAGTCTCAGAAAAGGCAACCAGCAAATATTTATACAAATATGCAGGGGTACCAGGGGTATAAAATAACAGTAATGTTTGCTTTGGGATTTGGGTGGTTTCAGCATACTAAAATCTAGCTGCTATTCAAACTATATTTTTTAATATAGAAAACCATTTTATTGAATGTTCATATTTTAAAGTCTTGAAAACTTGGCCTTGAAAACAGAGTAATATACTACATACAAGTCTAAGAAGGGTGATATATGGAAGAAGTGGGAATGGGTCATTGAATGAACGTTGCTGTGGTTCTGTTTTTTTGAAATATGTGGTGATCATCAGCTGTTACTGAAAGTTAATAGAACCAATCCTGAAATGGATGAATGAAACAGAGAAACACCACCAAAGAACTGAAATGTTGTGGAAAAGACGTTAAAGCACCTACAAGCAATGCACATTACTTGAAACTAGGCAAGACAAGAAGTGGCCTCATGTCTAACAATAGGTCTGACACCTTTAAAGTTTTTCAAAGCTTTCTTCTTCAGATTTGAATAAAAAAAATAGCTTTGAAATTTTATTGCAAATGTTTTAGGCATAGTACACATAATATCCAGAGAAATTTTACCACAGAATACACAAGAAGTGAAACGGTAAAGTGATTCTAATCGCAAGGCTAGAGCCTTTTCTTGCAGTTTTAGAAAGGACTAAAAGACTGAATTGATTGTTCACCACCTGCAAAACTTGACCATAAACGAGGTGAATACCACTGCTTGACAAATTCTAGTTGGTTTTTTTTTTGTTCCCTGGGTCACCCTATAATTCCTACAGTTTTTAGTCAGCTAACAGTGACCAACATGTGGATGTAATTGAGAATAAATGCCACAAGAAGGGAGATTTGGGGCAGAAAGGCATGCAAAGCTCAAAGTATAAAATGAGCAAGAAAAGAACATCTAGCTGCATACGTTGCTATAATTAGCATAAGGCAGGCTGGTGGCTGGCATACAGGAAGAGAAGAAATACACGAAATGCAGTGAATTACATCACTTGTTAGAAGACAAGCATCACCAGTGTGCACAGTGGCATTAGCATCTCCCTCCTTGCACATGTTAGTTCAGATTAATAACTTCCAGGAGCAGCAGGCTGTCTGACAATGCAAAGATGATTGTAGTATATCACCCTACAAGGAACAAGGGTGTCTGCTGATTTTTCAGTTGGATAATGGTGCTGGTTTTGTCTCAAAACAATGGTATTGGCACCAAAGGAAAAGCCAGGCATCAGGAAAAAAATGACTGAACTTAAGTTCTCTTTGTTACCTGTTCTCTCCCTTACTCAAAGAGTCTTGTGGGATTAAAACCCACAGATTTGGAAAACCAAAAATCCACTCTACCACCCAAGGAGAATAGTGTCTGTTTTTTGGTTAAGTGTCTGATGGCTCTAGTCTCAATAGGAACCAAGCAAGTATAGAAGTACTCATGGAGGCAACTGGAACCAGGGAGAAATGTTACATTCTCAATACAATACCAAGCCGAGCTGAAAGGAGTTCAGCCACTTCCTGTTCCTTAGGGTGAGGGTAGCCCACCCAGTTCCCCCCCCAAATTCTCCCAGTTACTTTCTTTCCTCTCCCTGTATGTGCCTGGGTGTTGGGCTTTACATGAGAAACAGTCCACTGTCACCAGCACAACTCATTAGGCCATCCTCAAGGGTCCCATGGGAAGCATAGCAGTTGACAAAGGTGTGTTGGGTGTGAACCACATTGATTGTCCAGGTGGACCACAAGCTACGCATATAACCTCACAAAAAGCAAAATTAAGAGAGCTGCAGAAGTTAATTGCTGTGAGAATTAGAGTGGACAGTACAAGTAAACGTGGGGTGATGTGTTACAGTTTTTCAGATTTCTTTTTAGCATCCTGGAAGGACAGAAGCAGCTTTGAGCCCTCCTTTTGTTTGTTTTCACTTTGGTTAAGTAGTAAAATGTGATTCCAAAAAAAGCCCTAAAACTGGAACTTCCTTTTTCAGTTGTTTGTACATTGCATTTGGATGGTGGCTTGATCTCTGCTGAGTGATCTGGAAAGCAACCAAGTATTTTATTAGTGCAAACAAAAGCCTACGAAATGGGTAGAAGTCCTTTGTAAAGCCTGCCTGACTTCTGAAATTACAGGTTAAACTTCTTTGTCAAATGCAGCAGTGTGTAATTTTGTATCTTCTGTTGTGTATGCATTTAGCAAATCACTAAGATTAAAGATTAAACCATTTTTAATTTAATAAACCTTAAAGACACCTTTGGGTTTGGTTGGCTTTTTTTTTTTTTTTTTTCAGAAATTGCATTTCATTTAGATCTTACTCCTTAAGAGTTCACATTATTACTTCCTTATGCACTGTATTGCAACATTTTAACCTATCATCAAATTTTCCATCTGTAATACTAAGCAATTTTCAAGTTCTTCAACTATTTTACTCTTAACTAAAATAATATTCTGAATTGTTGCTAATTTCTTGTTTATCTGTATTTTCTGGTGTAATATAAATGCAAAAGTGTTAGGTAATATGGTAGACTGGATGGTCTGTATTATGTGGAAAATTGATCTATTATCCCATACTGTTCCATTTTTTGTCTCCCCTCAGCCCCATTGCTTGTACTGTTTCTGGTACAGATAATTGTACTTTACGTTGTGCTCCGGGATTGAGAACTTCTTGTAAAAATCTTTCGCATTCAGGGCCATATTGGTTTATGTTAATAGATTACCATAATAATAAATCAGGATTTAAGTGCAGGGTTTGCTTGAGTTTTAAGGCTGTTTTCCTGAGAACACAAGGCATAAGTGACTGGTTTCTTCCTTTTTCTGCCTTCTGCCATCCTCTACTACTTAGAACAGAGATGCCTCAGTGGGATGCTACATTGGTGTGGACTTTTGATACAGCTAAGCTGGTGTAAAAGGTAGCTACTTTGAAAAGGGTGGTCACATTCCTTCCCTCCACTTCACAGCCCCAGGTTATAATATGACCTAACCGTCCGCTCCTTTAAGGACAGACTTATTTTTATCAGCCTTCTGGAAGTGACAGTGAGGGAGAGGATGTGTCCCTGGGGAGGGAGACAGAGACATGCTTTCTCCTTGTTTTAATTCTGTCCCTGAAAAACCTTTAATGGAAATGGTGGATAAAATGTATTTTAAAAAAAGGGGGGGGGGGGCAAAGAGTAATTTCTCAAGAAATACTCAGTTTGGACATAAAATCCTCAACCTAAGTTGATAGAAAAACTCCTGTTATTTTCACTGAAATTGGTATTACACCTGCAAGCCCACTGGTAAACATAAAGCTCTTAGCTGTGCAGTTCTGATGTTGCATCAGTTTACAGGGACTGAGAATCTGGAGTGTAAATCTCTCTTGACTACTCAGATGGGGTCAATGATCAGCCATTTTGATGTCCTACAATACTTGTACCAACATGCGACAAAAGTAATTTCTGATGACAAGTTTGTCATACCTGCTGTGTCAAAACTTGGGAAAGATGAAGCACAATGAAGCAAATGCTCTGTTTACAAGGCTCACTTTCAACCTACTTTGCATACATCTATCTACACAAAAAAAATGTAAGGAAGATCAGACTGAATGATAGAACAAAAGTGTTGAGATATTTTTTTTTCTTTTTTCTTCCACTATTTTCTTCCAACTTTAAACAGCTTTTGGTAATACAGCAGAAATGTGAAGCACAATCGGAAATACTCATGTGGTGCCTTTTGCAGTTGTGGCTGGCAGAGTAACCAGCAACTTTTTTTGTCTCTTGATGTTTCAGTTTTTAAAAAAGTTACATCTCCCATCTCTGTTAAGGTTGTGAAGTGGATGGAATGCATGTTTGCTAAGGTAACTGTCATTATGAATCTGTGTTCTCTTGAAAAGAAGATTAATCTTAATAGATTGATACAAAAATCTGTAAAAAGCAGACCAAAACAATCTTAACATAGTTCAGGGAAGAGCTGCCTAGATCACATTATCTACTTAAAATGTCAACAAAACATCCTCATAGGGAGACTGTTACAAGTGGGATAAAATATCACAGAATTAGTAAACAAAGAATTTCAGGGTTTTTTTCCATCAATGTTTGTGAAAGAGAGAAAATCGTTAGATTCAAGGAGACACAAAACTGAGGGGGGAGTTTGTTTGTTTGTTTTTTAAGCTAACTGCTTGGATAACAGCTGGAAACAGCTTTGCATTTTACAGGTCATTGCAAAAATATCTTTTTTAATAATGAGAACGAATGAAATAGCCAGATCCTATACTGCCCTGGGATAGCCGTACTTCCTACCCAGCCAGAGAAATTGCAGTACTCAAACTGGCATATTCATGATCCAAAACTGCTGCTGTGAGTTATTGATAATAATACCGCAAAGTATTATTCTTTTATTTAAAAGAAAATAAATACAGAAGCTATACATTTGTGATACTGTATGATTTTTCAAATCAAACAAAAATATCTACATTATCTGCTGTACATACCATTTATATCATAAACATATTTAAGAACAAACACTAAAATGCATTAGGCCACAAATTACCAGTCAATTCTGCTCTAGTAACTGTTTTCTTAATTTTGCATCTGAAAACTGGGAAGTTCTAAGATTTAATCATAGGATCATAGAATAGTTTGGGTTGGCAGGAACCTTAAACATCATCTAGTCCCAACCCCCCTGCCATGGGCAGGGACACCTGCCACTAGACCAGGTTGCTCAAAGCCACATCCAGCCTGGCCTTGAACACTTCCAGGGATGGGGCATCCACAACCTCTCTGGGCAACCTATTCCAGTGTCTCACCACCCTCACAGTAAAAAATTTCTTCCTTACATCTAATCTAAATCTACCCTCTTTCAGTTTAAAACCATTACTTACCCCTTGTCCTGTAACTACATGCCCTTCTAAAAAGTTCCCCTCCAGCTTTCCTGTAGGCCCCCTTTAGGTACTGGAAGGCTGCTCTAAGGTCTCCCTGGAGCCTTCTCTTCTCCAAGTGAACAACCCCAACTATCTCAGCCTGTCTACATAGGAGAGGTGGAAGAAGAGGTGCAAAGAGAGCATCTTACTATTGTATTACAAGTTCTTTAAACATCTTGGTGAAACGTGGATAAAGAAGTACAGATTGTCATTTATTTTCTCTGAAAATATTCCTTGAAAGAGGCAACTAAAGAAAGTAAGTAGTTGTGCTTCGAAAGGCTGCTAAGGAACTGGCTGGGTAGATAGAAAACAGAGTAGGCTTAACGGTTCATTGTAGTTGTGTCAGAAGGTTAATAGGGGGATGTTGTAAGATTCTGTAATAGGATCTGTGCTTATTTATATTTATCAGTAATCCTTTAAAAAAAATTGTAGTGAGCAGCAAAGGTACAAAACTTGCAGAGAAACACTTAGTTATTTATTCCTTAGAGATATAAGAAAATAGAAACTTCAGAGGGACATACCTAAAGCAGGCGGCTAAGCAAAGTGATGAACAGCAGGAAGGTAACTTGAACAGATCATTTTCCTTGCTGGCTCCTAAACAGAGTTTTTAACCTGGGATGCAGATAGGAATACCTAAACACTGCCAAGAGCAACTCCAAGAAGACTTGGCCTAATATCAGACTCAAGAAACTCTCAAGATTTCTTTGTTTGTTGCATACATTTGTCATTACTCTTCAATCAAACTTGGTCTATAATGCATCTGTAGATAGTATGTGTTGGCTGGCATAGTGTCTTCCATGTGTTAGCACTGCTGTCCCTCAGATTTCAACTTGGATTGCTATATCATTTTTAAGATTGGCTAGAATGAGAGGGAGTGGAGAAACTGGCTGTCTGCATTCTAAGAGTAGTTCCATGTGAGAGGTGTCCAAGTCGGCTTCCAATGTATACACAGTTGGAGAATCTAGGCCAAGCCATTGATGAAAGCTGGTACAACAGGAACAAAGAGGGTATAAGATAATAATAATTTTAAAAAATCACGTATCTGAAGGGAATACTAAAAAGATTTTAGGGAAGAAACAAACTATAGACACAATAAAATAACTACTGGTGTACCTGAAAATTTCTATTCTGGAATTGAGTGAGTAAGACAAGGGGACATCTAAAGAAACCTTTCTTTAGATCTATATATGACATCCTTCAAAAAAAATGCTTAGAGAAGTGTATAAGACATTTTTGGGGGAAAAAAACCCCAACATAAATTTTAGATGCTTTATGTAAAGAATACTGATTTTCATTCATCCTTTTTTGTTTTAGGATAGTCAGCTCAAAAACCCCTCCAGTGTAAACAGATTTGTTATGTTGTATTCTGCTCTCATGCCTTGACTTTCTGGACAGATTTCAAATTCAGTGGGCACTTCTGAGAAATGCAGGAATGAGTTGAAACCAACTGTAAATGCAAAGCTAATTCTTATTTTACCAGGCATAACATTTTACTGATTTTAAAATTTCAACTTTCAAAATCATTTTTGGCATACAGAAAGAATATCCTGCTAGGGCTTCTCTTAAAGTTGGTGATTGTGTGAAGATATATTTATGACAGTGCAGGGCAACACCTTTTCACCGAGGAATTCAAAGAGGGTTTTTTTCTTATATTAGCACAAGCAGGAAAACTTAATATAGTAATAATGGATATTTCAAACAATTTACTGTGTGTTTTGTGATTTTATTTTAATTTCTGAATACAAAGGATGACAGATTATTCTGCATTCTTTAGAGAATCATCTATTTTTACTTTCTGTGCATGTGCAGGCAATTAGCTTGAAAACCTGTTTTAAATATTTAAAAGTTTATACAAAATGCAAGTTACATCTTTGATTACTATTATTGAAAGCTAGTGAGACATTTTGTTTTCTTGTTTCTTCGCTTTGCACATTGACAGTGCTTTTTGTTCGATTAGCTTTATTGGGTCTTATACAGTCAGTTAGGTTGGGGGGTGTTTTTAGAAATTACCTTTCTGAGCGCAATGAAGTAGCAAAAAAACCTTTTTAAATATGTGAGAGGGAGAAGAAAGAAATTTAGACCTATTGCTTATCTTGTGTCCTTGTAGGAAGTGGAAAGGTTTCCATTAAAAAAAAAAGTAAAAATAAATTAAAAAATCCTACCATGAATTTAAAAAATATGTATTTTGTAATAAGTATACACTGAGATAATGAGTTTTCTTAAATTATCATGTAGTATAAGATAGTGATGATAGTAAATGGAGTGGCTGCCCAAACTATGGGTCAGGATCCAGGACCTATTCTGGAAGAATTACTCTGAAATAAGGGTTTTCTGAACTTTATTTAGTTCTATTTGATGTTTCTGCTCTTAAGAATCAGAAGCAATGTTTATTTCAAAGGTTTTGTTTCTCTTTCTGGTGCTGTAAATTGAAAGGAAACAGTAACAAGCATATGTATAATCAGCTTTGAAAGCAATGGATAAAAATATTCAAGCATGAGTGCATTTAAGACATATGACAAATCAGTGGTATGCTTTTTTTTATTATTAATCAATTGACAGTTTGGATACCTATTGTGTTTATTGACCTCATGGGGAAGTGCTGATGCACTGCATTTTTCGAAATCAGATTCCCTTTGATTTGCATTTCCAAATACAGTCTAAGTCTTCTGATAAAGTAATACAAGCCAAAACAATCAGTAACCCTCACTGATCTTTATTTTTTTGGCTTGCTGTGAAACTTTGAGGAAGAAAATGGACTTGTTACAATGGTATGTTACGATATTTTGCTCTTAAGACCTTGTTTAGTATTAAGTTTTACTGTGGCACAATAGTCATCTTCAAGAAATCATTATTCCTCTTGTTACACCTTGTCATAGTTAAGGGTTCCCTGTTACTGTTTTGTTGGCATAGTCCAGTTTGAAAAGTCATTTTATAATTGAATGAGATATATTAGTAGATTAGTGATTGATGTGTGAAATGTTAAGGAGCACTCTGTGCTCTATTAGACTTTTTATGCATACCAATAATACACATTTTTTAAACAAAATAATAAAAGACATAATTGCAATTGTGTGAGCTTTCTTTTTGAAAGGGCAGTGAAATCTTATAATAGAGTTGTATTTATTCCTAGCTTTTTAAAAACTATTTTGTTTTCTATTTTCAAATTCCTGGTATGAAGTCTGATATCAAATTAATTTACATCATATTTGGTTTAGAATGTGGCAGGTGAAATTTAGGTCCCAGTGAAAGTAATACATCTCTCTAGATTATTTTCAGTTAGAGTGTAATATGAAGAAATTATTACTGCACTATTGTATATTAAAAATTACAAACCTAGTAGGGTAATGTAATACAAATAAGCCATATACTTACATATGTTCAGGTTAAAAAGGGTGGGGGTAATACTAAATAAAATTTATTTCAGGATAATGCTGTATAAAAGTCACTCACTGGGTCTGTAGTTGACCTGGCATTAACATCTCTATACTTTTGCTGTAATTTTGTCTAATATTCTAATATTTACCCAGCATAAGAATTAGCTATGCTATGATCTTCTAACAACTCAGTTAAACTCAATGATCACATTTTCAAATGTTTCAATCTTTTGTGTTGATTTTTAAAAGATTTTTTTTAAATGTACTTAAATATTAGCCTATCTTCCTACTGTAAGTATTTCATATATTCCTTGGATAGGCCTCATACTCTTTGAAGACTCCAAAAAGAAAAATCCATTATACTGAGGCAATTTTTGATGGGCTTTGCTTAGAATGTGCCTATGTATTTCTACCTCTTCAGCACTCCCCCCTCCCCAAGTTGTATGTGCTCATTGGTTTCTCAGTCCCCTGGCTGAGCCCTGCTATGATGCTAGCACCCTCACCGAAGGCGCTGGACCTGCTCTGCCCTGCCCAGGGAGGAGGGATCTGCTCAGGAGTGAGTTTGGCAGCACCGTGTCAGGGTTAGGGAAGGCCCTTGGGGAGGCTGTTGGAGCCTTTGGGTGAAAACTTGAGATATTCCAGCATCCCTGGCAATCCTCAGCAGTTAAGGAGGATCTCTGTCGGTTGCTGAGTGGTATTCATGTGATTGCTGTGTGTCTTTACAGACCTTGTTTATAGGTCACTACGTTTCTTGGTACATGTCCAGTTTTCACAGATACTCTTGTAATTCTGCACTAATTGTACTTTGGCTTCACTTAGAAGGAGTAAAAACTTTTTGTAGGGAGTAAGGTTAGGTAGGTAAATTTGTTTGGTGTTCAGTATTATTATGTATAGATTTTGCAGAAATTTCTGTAAGATCCTAGAACTGCTCTGCCTAATGTTTGGTTTACCACAAATCAGTCTCATTTATATCAGTTAGATATTGTGGAATGACTGTTTTGATCAAATCGACAAATTAAGTACAGTACCATTGCCGTGATAAAGTTTGTAATGCTTAGGCATTTAGTTGATTGGTTTAAAATTAATTCATATATTTCAAAAATGTGGTGTAACAAGCTGAAGAGTTATGAAGAAAAATACAAAATTGAGATTTTGTTTGCAGTGTATCTACATTCATGGAAAGAAACTTTTATCTAGAGTTAGTTAGGGTAAAGCCCATCAGAGAAAGGGAAGATAATGGGCATGTACTCTGTTCTTCTCTTAACGGGGGAAGTAAAGTCTTCCTCCACTTCTGAATTTTCATAACCATGGTGAATTGTAAGTTCCCTGATTTGCACAGGGATCACAACTAGCTTTTATTCTCATCAGGGAGCAACTAAAAGACTAAAGAAAAAAGTGACTGCCTTCATTTCACTATTTCTCAGGTATAGTAGGTAAGGGGCTGAGAGAGTAAATGATTTTTCAAAATCTTAGTATCTTGTGAGAGGCACATTCAGAGTCTGGGTTTTTTTAGGAAAACGGTGAGAGGTGCAGACAGGTCTGAATAGTTTTCTTGCTAGCTAGTTTGCTGGGTTTTCACCTAGTGTTGAGCTGCTAGTTGGCTGGATTTCCATACGGTTACTTGTGGAAGAGCCAGATGAAAAGGAAAATTGAAGCTTGGCAGCTCCTTCATATGGAGCTGTTAGAGCTTAGGTTTCTCAGACATCATCTCAGCTATACATTCCCAAAAGGGGAGAGAGAAGACAAAATCAGACTAGCTGGCAATGCTTGGAAATTATCTGGGCATCCACTTCAATATGAAAAACTAAACAGGAAAAACTACACAAACATGAAAAATTGAAGTTTCAACTTTGCTCAGCAACCTCCAATGATATTTGCGTACCTTTTAAGTCTCTTCAGCATTCTGGATGTAGCAGAGAGAGGAAAAGTAGTGATGCAGCTCTTCTTCTCAAGGGCACTCCAGTTACACAAATTCATCCAAATAATAATGTCTCTTCTAAAAATAAGAATTACACATTCAAACAAAACCTTAGTTTTGCTTTTTTTTTTACACTTAGCCACGTTCAGGCACAACACAGTCAAGTGAGAATAAGTCATTGGTAAGAAATAATAAGTCATTGGTAGAAACACTAAAATTGTTTTATATTTACCTATGTAATTTACCTTTATAAATGTAAGAAAAGAAAGGATATAAAAACTTCTTTACTAATATAACTCTGATTTTGTATACTCTTCTCATCCTTCATAATGAGAAATTTAGGTACAAGTCTCCTTGAGATGCAGTTAATTTGGCAAAAGATACAATTTCTCTTTTCTTCCAACATCTTTAACTGCGCATAGTAGTTGATTCCAATAGGCAGGTCATGGGGTGGAGTTGGGCCCAGAAGATTCATGTTTGGAGTCTGCTGCCCTTTCCCAAAGGAGATGGAGAACCATTTGAGCAGGAAGTGTGGTCCAAGTCCTGAAGTCCTTCCCTTCCCCTGCCTCCGAGGGATCCAGGCTTGCAGCCCCTGCTTTTGGGAGGGAAGCTGCTAGCAGCAGAAGCAGCTGCCCCATGCTTCCCGCAGCAGCTGTATGCCCTGCCTGGCACCAGCAGCTCTCAGTGATGGGTTGACCCTGGCTGGATGTCAGGTGCCCACCACAGCCGTTCTATCACTCCCCCCTCCTTCGCTGGACAGGGGAGAGAAAAATATAACAAAAGGCTTGTGGATCGAGATACGGGCAGGAAAAAGCATTCACCAATCACCATCACGGACAAAACAGACTCAACTTGGGGAAAATTAACTCAATTTATTACAAATCAAATGGAGTAGGGTCATAAGAAGTAAACCGAAAACTCACACCTTCCTTCCACCCTTCCCTTCTTCCTGGGCACAACTTCACTCCCAGCTTCTCTACCTAACCCCTGCAGCTGCAGAGGGGGACAAGGGAATGGGGGTTGGGGTCAGTTCATCACACGGTATTTCTGCCGCTTCATCCTCCTCAGGGGCAGGACTCATCACACTCTTCCCCTGCTCCA
>JANZLQ010000030.1:15348903-15366231 GCA_026212715.1 Elanus axillaris
GGGGGCGGGCAAAAAACCTCAGGCTTTTCACCTATCATCCAAACTTAAACACATTACTGGAAAAATAAAGGAAAGGAAAAGTAAAGGAAAAAGTCAATAGCAGAAAGCTCTGTGGTGAATATTGGGCTTGCATTAGAGGGAATGAAAGGGAAGAAATGTATGGGATGTCAGGAATTCCCATATCCTGAGAATGTTATACATTGCTCAGCAGTTTGCTTTCTTGACTATCTTAACGGTCAAAGAAGGCGAGCAATCATCTGCTCCTCAGACAAGCCTTTGTGCAATGATTTGCAGTTTAACACAGCTTTTTGGCCTTTGTGTCAGAGATGTGCTTTTGCTATCATGTTAAAATCCATTCAGACTTGGCCACGTTTTTTCTTTCTAAAAATGTTTGACTGTGTGCACACTCAGCAAAACCCTCTTCGATTTTTATCCACTACATTGCCTGAAGATCGCCTACACTGAGCATAGTCTGGCCTTGGAAATGAATTTAACAGCGCCTGCAGATGTTTCCTACTAACACAATGCTAACAGCAGAGGAAGAAGCCTCCTTTTAAGTGAATGGATCTCTGCAGCATAGAAGTACTGCACCCGCTAGCTAGACTTCTTTAGAAAGACTTATTTCCCCTCTCCCCCCCTCTTTTTTGAGAGGATGGAGTTTTGTAACTGGGAGGGCTGTGCTGGCTGGAGCAGGGACAGCCGAGGCTCTCCCTGCCTGGGCAGGCCAGGTGGGGAAGGGGCTGCTCCCCAAATTACAACCAGCTGTGGCTGCCTCTGCTGGCCCCCAGGTAAAGACTTTCTGCTTCGACACCTTTTCCTCCTGACCCCTTCCTTCTTGACAAGTTTCATCGGCCTTTTCTATCTTTGTATAAGGCTTCGCTACAGAAGAGTGACTCCGTGCCCACCACCTCCTGCCTGCCAGCCTGGGACAGCAGCTGCAAACTGGTGGAGGGCCAAAAGCACTGCCAGGGTGGGAGACCCTCCTGCAACTCGTGTTCAGCTACTGAACGCTCTTTTGGCTCACAGTGATGTTTCCCTGACAAAGATTGATTTAAGGGGGGGAGGAAGAGGAGGAGCCTGAAGCCCCTTAAGAGGGAACTGGTTCTGCTTTGTCTGAGACTTGCAGCAAAACCTGATTTCCCCTTCCCCCCTCCCTCAATATGCTTTGGATGATCAGATAGCTATATTAGCAGTGGGCAAAATACTCTCAAAAAGTAACTGTTGCCATCCCTCCTCAATAAATGCAGTAAACCAGGGAAACATGGTGCTCTTGCACTCTTTACATCTGCTCTTGCTATTGTTTTATCAGATATTCCTGGCTCCCCCACATCAGGGGAAAGGTGATTCTACTATGGTCCACACTTAAATGCTAATATAATAATATCACAGGAATCAGACCTGCTTTACTTCTCTTGCTACCACCCTGCCCAATTCTAGCTTAACACCAAGCATTGCAGAAGGTCACCTCAGAGAATGACTCCTAGAATTAGCCATAAACTCCCTTGGGCAGTCCCAAAGGTATTGCACAAAATTTATCCAATAATAGCACCCATATTTAATTTAGATAGTATTTTGGTTGTGCTGAAACCAAGGAGATTAGCAGTTTCCCCTGAGGAATGACTGTTCATGTTCCTTACCCTTTGAGAAAAGGGAACTGTCATTTTTAATCTGATCATTTAGAAGTTTCGTCTTACCACAGGCTATTTTTCTCATCATTATTTTGAAACTGTTAGAAGGCTATCATTTCTTGTAGCCAGTCATAGAGTCTAGTCTCCTGATTTTGAAGTATTTTACAAATAATGTATAAAACAGGAGTAATTTTCACATCAGTGTGGCCATGGCAGAAATTATCAGTTCAGAACAGAGACTACAATCCATAGAAAAATTCTTACAAAGATCTTACATAGCACGGGACCCTAAGCTTTATGGCAGAGGTACAGATATATATTGGAGCTGTGGTTGTGGCCTCGCAGGCAAATATTCAGGCATCTCCACAGAAGAGGATTTTTTCCCCCCAGGGTTTTTTGAAGGACACAGGCAGAGCACTCCCCATCAGGACTGAAAGCAGCAGTTAGCTAAGAATCCAGAGTGTCATTGTCCACAGTTTGTTAATCTGCACCTGATACCATTGGTCCAGGTACTTTGTTTTCCAGCTTGTTGAAAAGCAACTGCCTTTATGTCAGGACAAAAAGGCATAAATGCTACATAGTGTGATCACATATGCATCACAGAATACTAGGAAATAGGGCAGGAAGAGACCTTTGTCATCTAATCAATCCTCCCCCCCCCCCCCCCCAAATGCTCTGCAGATGCTGTTGTTGATTCAGTCAAATGGTTTTCACATGCCAGGGAATCCATCAGGCTCACTGGAAAACACCTGTAGCTCTGTGGTTAAAGAGCATGCCAGCTAGTAAAAGGCTAGTAGCTGTTGTGTCACTGTGCAGAAATGAAAGTGGGGAACTGCAAAATGGAGGTAGGTTCTCTCTGAGGGTCATCTGGTGGAGCAGGAGGTGTTTCAGGTAGTGCGATGAAGTCAGAACACCATCTGCTTTTGTATATGCCCTTGGGACATCAAAAATACTGATAATTCTAGGTAGTCACGGATGCAGGGGAAAAGAGTTTTAATGAGGGAATTTTTCAGTGAAAATATATCACGTCTCTGGAGATGCTTGGTTTTCTGTTGATCTGGTTTTGCCTGTGAGAACTACAAAATGGAGGAATCTCATTTTGCTTTCAGAGTCTGGGTTGATTTGTTGTTGAAGTATGTAGTTGCATCAGAACATTAAATTACATCTCTCGGGCATATGATAAGGTGGAATTGCAACACAGGGCAGTGAATGTATGTTATTTTAAATGGACCATACTTTGCCTTTTTTGCTTATGGGTCCTAGTTATTTGCCTGGTTGTGTAGTATGACTGTACAGGACAATCAGCACTAGCGAACCTGTGAGACAAATGCTTTGGGTTTTGTTGAGGAATCCTGACTGGGAGAGGGGTTGTTCTCCAAGGCTTTTTCAGGGTGATCTTGAAACAGCACAGGCCTGAATTCAAGCCATTGGTTTCCCTTTACCACATAAGGGAAATATCTTTCCAATCTTAGAATTTAAGATTAAATAATTTCTGGCTGTCAGCTAAACATGTGTGCAATTAAAGTTATGATTAATTTTTAATCGACCTGTAAGATGCAAGCTGGGTTTGTTCTGCTTCAATTTTAACCTTCCTCAAGGAGAATCTAATGAGTTAAAAGCTGTATTAGTGTTTGCAAACTTTATTATGTTTCTTACTTAACTTTGCTACAAGTAACATAAATAATACCTATTCAGGTTCATACAGCAAAAGAATTAAAACTACTGCATTAACTCTAGTAATAAATGCTATAATTATTACTCTTGAATGGATATGGGTAACGGTTTTTTTAACAATAGAAATTGTAACAAAAGCAGAGCTTAGAACAGGGAAGAGCAGAATCCTCTTTACAAATGAGGATTCTTTTTTTACAATTTATTAAATGCATATCTGACTTTGTTTTGAAGCAGCATTTTTATTTTGGTTCAGAACAATTTGAAACTGTTACATAGGAGTAAATCTGAAAACAAAAGAGCCACCTGTTGAAGTTTGTTGTGTCTCCAGTTCACCCTCTGAGCCAAAATCCATTATTTGCCTACTCCTGCTCTTGATTGCTTCATGGTCATCATCATACTTGTTTTCCATATGTTACAGGGAACATATATAAGCTAGATGAAAAGGAAGGGGAAATTGTAAACTTTAAACCTTAACAAGCCTAAAAGAAAGGGAAAGGCTTTGCTTGTTGGCTGGTATACACAGTGATGCATGATGAATGGCTTGTCTTTGGAAGGAGCAGTTGTGAGAGAACCACCCAGAGTGGCACATTGTGAGTCTCTCTGAAAATAAAGCTGTTTCATAGGCTGGGAGTCACAGAAACATTTAGATTGGAAAGGACCTTTTAAGATCATGGAGTCTAACCATTACGCTAACATGCCAAGTCCACCACTAAACCATGTCCCTAAGCAGCAGATCTACACGTCTTTTAAATGATGGGCAACGCACCATGGCACACAGAAAGAACGTGTTTTGACATGAAGTCTCCTTTTTACTGTAGCTGTTAATTTGGAAAAAACAACTTTCCCAGCAGCCTTAGAGTCTGTATCTGTTGCAGTTTTCTGTGTCTTTCAAAAGGCTGACAGAGTCAGCAACTAATGATCCCAAATTGGCTTTTTGAGTACATATTGCACTAATATAATTCTCAGAGATGGCAGGGCACTCTCTAACAGCATTTTCCAGGGGCTTACTGGAGCACTTGTTAGACTGATTGTGGAGTCTCAGCTTAAATATTAGTCCTCTTTCCTGTTCCATGCAGTTTAATCTAGAATTTATTCTAGTCAAAACTCATGCTGCTGGGACAGTCCTGGACCTAGCAGGCAGGGAAGTCCCTGCTTGTGAAGAGGAGGTGATGAATGGTCGCACTTCTCTGACTGCCCCTGTTTGTGCTTCATCCCACTGCAGACCGTGGCAGCCTCCGCCACATGGCTTTACCTCCCACCCCACACTAGCTCGTGTGTCAGTGTTTTCTTTTCTGTGACAACTTTTCTCATTTCTTTGCTCTCTAGGTAAGCATTGATAAACTCTGCTGTCAAATTGATGGCAGCAATGAAGTGTGCTGTATTTCCCTTGCAGATACTTGCAACAGTTTTTCTCACAATTTTCCTGTTTGGGAAAGTTTAAAGAGTTTACATCACAGGTTGTTTTCTACAGTATAAACAAACTAGTCCACAGATCTGTTCTAAACTACGAGTCACCTTAACTTGCAAAATTAGTTCATAATCTCCGTGTTTATTGTAGCCATGTAGTTGAAATATTAGAAGATAGATTCACAGCAGGTGGGGTTTTTTAAATGCTTTAGATTGTAGAGCATGAAAGAGTGTGTAGTACTACAATGATACCTGTTCTTTGATTTCAATTTCACCAGATTCCTATGCAGATAAATCAGTAGCGTTGGAGTTTATTTTGCAATACTGGGAATCAATCTCATAATTAAATTGTTTGCATGAGGAAATACCTACTCTTTTCTGTAAGACTAGGTATTTCTAGAATATTTTGTGTTGTTTAAACTGGAGATAAATGTGGTTTTCACGTTACTCTCGATTATCCTGTCCTCTTTCCACCAGCCCCTCCCCACACATTCTCGCTCCCTGCTTGGTCAGCAGCAGCACTCGGGAACTGATCAAGCTGAAAGCTAACCCAATGCACCCCACAAAAATGTTTGGCTTGTTCCTGCTGTTAAATTAATTTTGCCAGTTTTTATGGGGGTTTTGGCATGTCTTCATTTGTTTATGTCAGTTTATTACTTGTCTCTTGCTGCTTAGTTATAAATTGATATTTCTGTCCAAATAATGAGCCCAGAGTAGGAAAACATAGGAATACTTTTGCCCGGATATTCTGCTGTAGTTGAATTATATTTAATGTTTTTCATAAATCTGGTTTAGAATTCCAGTTGTCTTAAGACCGGGAAGGGAAACGAAAGTGGTAGGGGGTAAAAACACTGACAATTGTAAATTGTTTTAAACTGGAATCTGGTTTAACTTTGGAGGCTCTTGTGGAATTGTTCAGCAGATATATCAGTGGAGGGAGGAAGGTATTAAGGAACCTAGCTGCCTTGTTTCTGGGTTAGACAGAAATACCTGGGATGAATGACTTGTTTCTGGCCTGGCAGACTATACAGGGAAGAATCAGCTGTGAAGGGAAACAAATCTTAATTTTCATGTTATGTAAACTAGATTGGTAGTTACTGAATTACTTGCCAGTCCTGATGTGCTGCTTGCCCAGATCAGAGGGGTATGGTGAGGCTCCTTGGAAGGTCCTTGGGTGGTTTTCGTGAACTTGCCAGCTAAACGGAGTGCCAGTCTGCTGGCAAGAACAATCGAGCCCAAGGACAGACATGCGGCAGGCAGACTTCTTCCTCCTTGTAGCAGGGATGAACTTAGTTAACGCCTTTGCAGTGTTGGTCTGATCTGAGCCAGCATATGATCTTGCTGCTTCTTGCTTATAGTCTCTTATCTGGTTTGAAAGAAAGGAGAAAGGAAAAAGTAATGTCTTTGGTTGGTTGGTTTGTTTTGGTTAAACAAACCACCACATTCATTCTTCTATAAATTTCAGTAAGCTTATAATTTTGTTTAAGAATTAACGAAAAAATAAGATGATCCTACTGCAGCATTTTGGTTAATTATAATGATTCAAAAGAACAGCTTGAAGATAAATTCCTTTCAGATATTGATAGTATTTTAGCTGAGCTGGGGGGGGGGCTAATGTCTGGTGGTGTGGTATCTTCTGTGATGTAGATATATTAGAAAAGTCATCTACTGTAGTAATTAGAAATGGACAAGGTGTTTGGGTTTGTAAATCACCAATATGTTGATGTATAGATAATAACAGAATAGAAAACTATAAGCCATATCTTTGTTTCAGTTAACTATTGACCTTATGGCAACATACTAGTGATATGGCAACATATTCTGAGATCAAATGGAGATGCAGAGTTTATTATAACTCTGTATATCAAACTCCCAATGACAATGTTACCATTCTTACTGTACAATAACCCTGAAATCTTTGTTGTTACTAACTTCCGCTTTTGGCATTAATAGAAACTTTCATTGTTTAGGATCTTATAAAGTAAAATTAATCTTAGAACATTTTTATTTTTCAATGTATTTCCAACTTCATATCACTAAGAAAAATTCTGTGTATACAGCTTAGATGCTGAGCAAAATCAGGTTGCTCCTGTGTTGTGATATTATTTTAAAATCCTGAAATTTACATTAGATGTAAGTATATATGGTAGGGAGGCTTCTGATACATGTTTTGTAATGGTATGAAACTGCAAAATATTGGTAAAATATATGGCAAGTAATGAGTGAACTATTGTAAGAAGATGAAATTTCTCTGCAGTGTCCAGTATGGCTCTCCTGAGTATTGCTTTGGATCCCCAGTAGGTCTTAATTGGAAGGACACTCTTGAACCATGACTTTCAGAGCAGTCTTGTTTATAAACAGAAATAAACTGCAGAGGTTTAAGGCTTCTTTTTTTGTTCTGTTTTGGGTTTTTTGTTTGGTTTTTTTAGGTTTTTTTCCAACTCTATCTGAAACTACATCAATACAAATTTTATTACTTAAGGTACCTTCCAAATTTGCTAGTCTTGAAGCAAGCAAGTCTCGGAGGTATTTCACTTACTATGATACGTTTCCCATATAGACTATCACATTTGTTTGTTTCTCTTTTTTTACTGTCAGTTAGCAATCTTGCCATGTTCAAGCCTTTTAGTCTGTCATTTGTTATATGTACATTATATTCATACTCATTATAAATCTTTTGTGGTTTCTTATGGCATGCTGGTTTCCCCACTAATATTTTAATTGATTTTGTAACTTACACTACATTTCCTTCTCATTTTTGGCCTAATTCTCCTCTCTCTCGTTGTTTTTTATCACGGGAAAAATAATTTGTGTTTGGGATCTGTAACTGAGAACTTTAGAGTTTTACTTTGCATTTCTAATACCCGTTCTTTATCTGTTTTAGCATCTCCCTGTATTCTTCCCAGTGTTCTTTACTTCCTATTTTCTTGTAAGTATAGCATATTCTATTTTTCCCCTCAGTTCCTATTGACCTGTTTAACCATGTGGAGTTAACTGAAGCTACATCTCACTCCTGAAGAAAATAATTCAATTACTGCATAAGTTCAGTTCCATTTATTTACCCTTTCCTTATGACTGGGGTATCTTACTATTTGTCTAAAGTGTTTAATGCAATATCTTTTTACATAACACATTATCTAAAATTGCACAGCATTCATCTTGGTAGAAATTTCAATTCCATTTGCTGATGCTGTTCTGTTTCTATTTTCTTTATTCTGTTTGTTTAGTGGTCGGAATCTGACTTGAGCAGGTGGGTCCCTGGCAGGTTTCAGGAAACAACCACTCATGTAATTCATCTATCATTTTCTCTTATCTATGACGTGTTTTAAATGCTTTCCAAATTAAAATTGAGCTCACAATTGTGACTAGTTATGTACTAGCCCCATTATTTTTGTGTATATGATCTTTGCTTTGCTTAATAGTAACTCTTCTGTCTTTTATGTACTGACTTCCTCTGATATTTTTGGTTTCTCAGTGCATTCTTAATGGATTGTTTCCTAAGGCAAGATTCAGCATTTTAGGCGTCTACTGTATCTAAAGATGTTCAGAGCCTATCACCCATGAACCACCTTTTAGTAAATGTAAGTCTAGGCACAGATTTATTTATGAACTTCCTGCTGAACATCCGAGGCTCCAGTGCTGGACTTTGGAATTGCAGCAATTAGAGTTGCAACAATTCCCAAGCCCAAAATGCAAATGGAGATTATTCTTTCGTGTCCATTCACCCACCCCCACCCCGCTTTCTCAAATTACCAGTTTGTGGACCCAAGGCATTCCATGCACTTGCAGTGATAATATTTTTTTAAAAAATCTACAAATTGATTCATGAACTATGATCACACTAGTATGACTTCTGTGAAAATATGTGCTCCTACCTCCACTTCCAAATGGTCAAATAAACCATATTTTCCTATTGCCAGCCACACAAACTACAAAATTCCCTCTCAGGCCACTGCACGCTTTGATTTAAAGCATCAGATATGATATACTTTGTTCTTGTTTTTGCATAGTGACAGGCATTATGGTACCTAAGTAAGCCTCCCTTTGTTTTGGCATGGTTGATAGTAGTTGCTAAGTCCTGCTCTCTGAGATAGATCTTAACTGGTTTGTCTTTTTGAAACTTTTTCTGAAATTTGCCTTAAACCACATTGGTTTTTCTGTTGTTGGGTTTTTTTCTCTGTTGCAACTGTAACTTCCTAATTCCTTGATTACTTTTTTCCTTTAAATTTGCAGCCTCCTAATATTAGTCTTCATAATCTCTTGGAGGCTGTGGTTTCATATTAATATATTGGTGCTGCTCAAACAATATGTTCCACTTAAATATCATAGTGCTTATTCTGGTGCTTCCTTAGCTGTCTCTTCTCTCTAGCAATAGTATCAATAGTGCTACTTGTACTTTAATCCAGATACATATAATTTCTGTAAAGAAAAAAATAATCTAGTACTCTCTAAAAGCAGATTTTTACAGGGAAAAGTAGCTTTTGAGGATTGGGACTACCTGTAACTAATAATCCTGGCTTCTATACTGACTTGCTTTGTAGCCTGAGGGAAGCCACTTTCACAGCTCTGCACCATTTTCTATGTATGGCAGCATGTGTTAACTACTTAATTAGTGCTTTATGGAGTTACCAGTTTAGGGTTTTTGTCTGTGAGATTTTCCCTTTGACAGACTGTTCATAAATATGACAACAGTCAATGAAGTAGAAAGCCTAAGGTCTTAGAGAAGCTGATTGCTTCCCTCAGCGATATGAATAGTATGTACCCAAACACTACCCGTGCCACGTGTGATCCATCCTGCTGTGTAAGGGCAGCTCACTGCTTTTGGCTGTGGTTATTTTCTTGTGATTTATCCTGGGCATGTATTTTTTTGTTCATTTATTTTTCAATTTGCTTGTTTATCACTATATTTTTTATTTCAAAATTTGGTGAAAATGTGTTCTTATGATGGGTGTTTTCCCAATACTCATGGCCATGTTCAAGATTTTTGCTCTCTGTGCAAATCCCACAATGTGGAGAACCATGCCATCTGTACTGGGGTCGAGCTATGGGGCAAGATGATGTGAAGACAAATGCCTCCTGTGTTTTCTCGTAATTGCCTGCAGTAATATGGGACAAAGCCTAATTGAGGGAGGATATCACGTAAGTTTTCCTCATGCAAAGCATCTGATCCAAGTCTTTCACTCTCAGTAGTCTCCCTCCTACTGATGACTTTAGGACTTTCTCTGGGGGTTTTGTTGTGTGGGTGTTTTTCTTGTTGGTGTTGAGGGTTTTTTTAATTATTATTATTTAATGTAGGAAGAATAAAGAATTCTGGATATTTTCCATGAGTTCTCCAATTCAGGCGAGTTCTCACATACTTGATGATCCTAGCTAGTATTGCCAAAAAAAAAACGAACAGGAGAGATCAGATTCAGCTTGAGAACACAGGTTGTATTTACTTACTCCTTTCCATCATACCTCATTTCAGCTGTTGGCAGCAGATGATACTTGGGATTTATGCCTCTCCAACAATATAAAAGGATAAATTTGGCAAGGTGATACACTGTTCTGTATTTTTTTTTTTTCAGTTCAGAGCATCTAAGTATCCAGCATCCGTTACATGGGATACCCAAAGATACCTTTCATCATCCTGCTTCTAATGTGGGCTTATTTTCCCAGAATATTGGGAAAACTGGTGGAGAGATTGCCTCTAGAACAATTTGCGAATGCCTCTTTAGATGTGGTGTAAATAGCTGTTGCGGACTCTGCCGATCTTTTTGGCTCAAATCCTTGAGTCTCCACTGTGGAGATTACTTTCTGTTGAGTACTTCTGAATCAAAGTAAGAACCTGCTTGGCACATGCATTTCTGAATGTGCTGTTTGTCAGAGGACTCTAGAGCTGTGTTTACACTTCCCTGAGACCTCTAATCTTTTTACCCATACTTTCTTTCCTGGGTGTCAATGCCCAGCCCTGTTGATTTTTACTCTGCAACCCTTCATGCAGTAGAAGTGCCTGAGGAGCTAGCAGCTCTCTTGCTTAAGTGCAAGGCTCAGGACTAAACACCCAGCACTGCAGCGTTTATTTTTTTGTAAGAGGTACCCAAAAGCCTCAAGTGAAGACTCAGGAGACTCCTCCTTTGTGCTTCCCATTCCTGTGCCAGCTAGTTATTTCTGGAAAGGTCAGTGATTTCTGTTTAGAGGGTGCTGCTGCAGAAGAGGGTGCCTGTGTTAGTAGTATCACCCAGCAACATTATGTATCGCAGGTTACCCGAGTACAGGGTATAGCTGGCCGTGTTAAGGCACGCAGCTGCGTGCACTTGTGTACTGGAAGATGGCCTCTCTGCTGCAAGCTCGTATGGCTTCAGGTAATCTATTCACTGGCCACCTCTTAATGAACCTGTTGCTGAATATCCCACAGGAGGTTGAGACATCTTCTATTTATTAATAGCATACATTAGACAGTGGCTGGAAAGACACATGTACCTCCTTGAGGTAGATACATAAAAGCAGAGGTACTTCTTCCCAGCAGGGATGCTCACTCCAGATACTCTGAGCACTCAGAGCTTGGGGTGTCTTGTAAAGCTCAATACATACACATCAGTGTCCTGAACCTCTGAAAGTCCTCAAGCCCTCTTTGTCTACTACTTTTCTGCATTGAAATGCCAAATGTTTTTGTGAGCAGCTGTGAATGGAGCTCTTGCAAACTCTGGTATTGAAAGCCTCATCTATGTGATAAGAATGAAATGTGAGTACTTATTGACATGTTGTTTTCAAAAAGAAGATAAATGGACGTATTCTGCCAACATAGTGGTGCTATACCCATCTATCTAAATCTCATTGATAATTTAGGTGAAATGTTTTAGAAAGTTTTTATGTCCTTAAAAGAATTATGTCATGCGTACGTGGCATGTATATGTTTGACTATACAGGAAACTGCCTAGGATGTCTTTGGCAGTACCTGTTCTAGGCTAGCCTTACGTTAGGCCACTCTTATTCCACAGGAAGAGAGCCATTTTTTAGATCACTTTGGGGACTGGATTAAATTGCAATGAAGTACTCTTAATATAGAATGTGTTCACCTTAGGAGTCAGTGTGAAATAGCCAGGTATACTTCAAGTTTAAACCTTAGCCTATTTTGCGATGCCTTTCCTCTGTAGATGAGCCCCAAGAGATGTCCTTGCTTAACTCTCAAATTTTAGAGCATTTCAAATGAATGCTGTAGTATCATAACCTGCAGCTCCAAGAATATCAAGATAAGAGGTTCTTGCTTATGAAATGTTTCCAGTTATTTCTGGAAAGGTCAGTGATTTCTGTTTAGAGGGTGCTGCTGAAGAAGAGGGTGCCTGTGTTAGTAGTATCACCCAGCAACATTATGTATCGCAGGTTACCCGAGTACAGGGTATAGCTGGCCTTGTTAAGGCACGCAGCTGTGTGCACTTGTGTACTGGAAGATGGCCTCTCTGCTGCAAGCTCAAAGGCCTCAAAAAGGAGTCTATAACCTGGGGAAATTTTTTCTTATTTGTACTTATTTGTGAGAAAAAGAAGTACAACTAACTCTTTGCTTCCCCCATCAAATACTTTGGTGTGTGCTATGTGAATTATGGATGGAATTTCTTGACTGGGGTAATATCAGAGGCGCTTAGGAATTTTCATGTGTATTTTTTCCTTTCAGCCACCTTGAATAACAGCTAAAATGGTGAGAATGATCATGTGCACTGTTTTCTCTTTGTCAGTAGTATCCTGACTATAGATTCAATAGAATAAAAATCACTCCAAAATGAGTCTAAAACTGCAGTGGAAAGGGAGGAGATGGCAATCCCAATTTATCTTGGTGCCATGATAAAGGAGAAAAAGAATTTGCTGACCTGAAGAGTGTTTGTTTATATGTTTCCGGTGAAATAATAAGAATGAGATGTATTTGGAAAGCCTTTTGCAGTTGTTAGGAGAGAGACATTTTTTTCCACCATAAGACTCTGGAAAGTTTACTTAATACCTTATGCATAAAAATGCATGGTTCCTTTTCGAAGGTAGTAAAACTTAATCAGGGTCTTTAAGAGATTTGTTGCCAAATTACGTATTATTAATGTTATCTTTGTTTTTATGGGCATGATCCTAATAAGTGTTAGGTCTAGTATTTTGTTATTCCCATCTTTTAAATTATGTAAACTTTCTTTTATTTCTACTTGTGTGACTTAAAATAGTCAGACTAAGCTACACCTAGAAATGTTTTCTTCTCTTGCATTGATTACCCACTTAAAGTAGTAGAATTTCACGTTCTGATTAATAGCATTTTTGGTTGGCATTATGAGTTTATCTTTACATGGATGCTTATGCTCTGAGAAGAAAAGACATTCAAAGGCAAAAATAATTAAATAGCCTATAATCTACTAAAGTCCAATACAACCAGTAATGTTTCCCTCTTCCTAACAGTATCATTGTAAACTTAAAATATATTTGACTGATGCTGTAAGTAATCAAAGGAACAGAGAAAACTCTCTACAAGAGGGAAGAAATGGCCACTATAGACCATATTAATGTGACATGGCAGCCAAGATAAAAACTGGTGTAGGATGGAAAAACTTTTGAGTAGAGAGAAATATTACCAAGGCTACATGTGTATATGTCTTTCTCTTCTCATGTTAATTTTGTCCACAATAAGTGTCCTGTAAGAAATGCAGATTTTATAGGAGCAATGCTTCAAAGTGACATTTAAAACTAACATATATACAAAATATATGGAAAAAAGTAGGCATTAAAGGGCATGAGAAAAGGGCTTTTTAGGAATTGAAGATAGTATTGACAATCAGCTCTGCCAGCTGCTGCAGGACCGTTTACTGCCGAGTTGTAGTTACCTGTTGCTGATGTTTCACAGAGTACTACTGCAGTAATTTGCCAGTTAATCTGTGCTTAAAACCCATATTCTTTGTGTATGGAAAAGTGACAGATTTGCAAACACAACAGAGGGTGGCTGAAGAACAAACATCTAATGGTTCCCTGTGTAACTATTTCCTTGAAACAGAATCAAGGAGTGGCTAACGCTATTAGAAAAGATAAAGTAGCAACACACACACGCTCCCTCATTGGGAGTAAGAGTTTTGAGGAGGTTTTGGCACCAGCAGCAGGGTGTCACAGTGATCATAAGCCCACAAGTTGAAGAAGTATTTCCCTTTCCCCACCCCTCTCCTCCCAGGCGTCTTTGGGGATGCCTGTTCTAATGCTGGGATACGTGCAGCCTATTATTGGTTGCACTGTTGTTTTGTGCACCGCATTGATTTAACATCATGTTCTGGAAGGATTTAACTAAAGTGTATCTTTCTTTCATAAATGACCTATACCTTCTAAACACTCTTTCAGAAACATAGAGTAAACCAGTATTTTAGGTGAAATGTACGATAAATTCAGAAATTTTTTTCTTCTTGCAAATATTTATAGTGACGTTTCAAAGGAAGCTGGGACTTTTGTTTGATTCCAAAATGTCAGTGCTGTAAATACATATACTCAGACAAAAATGGGCACATATATAGGTTTTTTTAGAACCTCATTTTGAATTTCTATAATCTGTGCCAATACACTACAATTCTAAGAAATCATTTCTGTGTAATCACTGAAGCAGCGGTGGAAAAATTACTGGAAACATATTATATTTGCATTGCAGTATCACTGTCTGGGATTGGTGTCTTGGGTGAAAATTTGACGTGGTGCAGAGTTAAGACTCGAAAAGCTTAACAGTATTTACAGTTAGACCTCGATAGTACATACGAACATGTAGCAAAACACCACTGTTCATAGCCAGAAGGGGAGCATGAGGCAACCTGCAGCAGACAACTGATGTGAAGTCTTGTGGATTATATGTACAGGGGACTATAAAGTACTGAAAGTATAGAAAGGATTTAGGAAAAAAATACAACTTCTAGCACTGATTTTTTTATTATTATTATTTAAAATTTAAATTTTTCCCAGTTTTGCAGATCATCTTTTTCCCTCTCCAGTACTTTAGCTGTAATCAGTTACAATTACAGTGTTAGTTTTGCAGTTAACACTGTAAGAAATTGTTGTTGCTGGTGTTTGTTCACTTGCATATTCAAGTGGGATGCTTCTTATTAACCATTTTGTCACTTAGTGTAAGAGAATGTGGTTGGTGCGTGAGGCTACAGGAAAGGCGGAGGGTCCTTGAAGCTCCTTGTGAGCACTGCAGACTTATCTGAAAATACGGAGTGATTTCATGACTCAGAGATTACTTTCAGCGCAGATGAATGCCAAGTAACGAGGAGGGGACAAAACAGACTTCTATGCAAAGCTATGCCTACAGCAAAACATAAAACCGTGCCTGGACAACGACTGGTTTCTGACTATTTGTTATTGCTCAGGAAGAGGGCACTGGGTTTGTTTTGCTTGGGTAGTTTTCTGCAAACACCTGCTCAGTGCTAGTTTAAAAAAAAAAAAAAAGAAAGAAAAAAACAAATAAATTGTTAGAAATTATTATGGAAAAGAAGTATAGGACAAAAGAGAAGGCTTGAATATGCCATGCTGTAAATCCTCATCTTGAATATTGTGTGCCACTTTGGACCCTGTTCCAAGGTTTAGTAGAAGAGGCATGGAGAAGAATGACAGGCTGGACTTGGCTTCTGGAAGAAGAAGGGTAAATAAGATTAGGACTAATAAAGCTGGAGAAGGCATGTGATGAAAGGGATGAAGAAAATAAAGAAGACAAAACCATAGTGGTTTCAAAAGTAAATTGGGCAATCCCATAGGGATAAGGATTCAATTTACATGGGTTTGGGTGTAGCCTATGGTTCTGGGCATGCAAATTTTAGGAATTGCTGAATTTCTGGTGGCTGGATTTGGGGAAAATATTCTAACAGCATCTGTCACACCTCCCATCTTCTTATGCTTGTTCCTTAGACATCTGTGCTAGCCTTTCAGAAGCAGCATACTCTGTCAGACAAATCTTTGAATTAAGTGTACAACCGCTAGCACGTGTGTACTGAAAAAGAAGCAAGCAAAAGAGGCTTGGCTGTTTTTAGAGCACCTGTCTGGATGTGTCCCCAGTATTATTGCAGGGAGGGGAGCATTTGTATTCAAGACTTGCTATGTAAGCTAAACTGAACTTCTCAAGAATTTGGGAGATGGTAACAGTTGGGCACAGATAGCTTAGAGAAGAGCTTGGGATTCTAACTTTTGGATTGTTGTTGAGTTGTGTGTTATGTTTTGTTTTTAACTGTTTATCTAGATGTCTGGCATCGTGCATTTTAATTGTTATCCCTCATATTTTGGAGAGGTGGGTTTTTTTCTGTCTTCTACCAGTGGAATGAGGATGATGATACCTTTGCTCTTCTGCCCCTTTTCCAGCTTCTGCATTTTGTCTGTCTTCATTTTGAATAAGACCAGTTCCTTTCTTATCTGTTGCCCATAGATTTTTTTTTTTCCTCTAAGAGCAGCTGCTTGAAAATGGTGAGTGTTACCAGGTTTTGATCAGCAGCTGCCAAAGCAAGTGGTCCTCTCATTTCGTTTTGCATCTTTTACAGTGAAGCTTTGCACAGTAGTAGTATGTCTTCACCTTTGAGAAGATCATATTAATTAACAGTTTGCAGTTGGAAGGGTTTTTTGTAGCTATAAGAGCTGTTGTATACATCTTAAACCTAGTTCTGCACTAGTTGACAACATCCAGTGTAAACTGTCTTTTTTCCAAACCCTTATTGGGTTTGGAAGGCTCAGTTTGAAAGAAGAGGGCTGTGCTGTTTTGTCTCTTTGATATACACTCTCCATTAACGTATTAAAACGCAGAACTGCTTGTGGTTTATTATGAAATCTGTATTTTAGAATTGTAAAATATAGTTGTAATTAACCTGAAAATAAGTAACCTCAATGCAAAATTTTCACATGAGGAACTCTATGGCAATACAGTTAATTCTTTATGGCACTCTTATTTTCATCCTCATTTGCTGCAAAACGTGTCCAAGACTGCCCAGTGATGCAAGCTTTGTCTATTTACATATAGCATGAAGTACTGCTCTATGGCTCTTAGTTGTCTCTTCACTTTTGAGGACCGAATGGCAAAAGAAAGAGCCCCCTACACTTCAAGGTGTGGAAGGTACAAACTTACAGCAATAACAACAAACACTAACCAACATAATTTAACTCTGTCGGTGCTGTTTTCTAATCTGTACCAGCTGGGCAAATCTCCCTGTGCAGAGGTATGTTTTCTAAAGCTGACAAGTTTTTGATACCAGTCTAAGTATCCTAAAAGTGTGTTCACAAGATTGGATGTGTGAGACTTCTTCCATGGAACTGCAGGTGTCCCTTGTTTGTGGTTTAAAACTGCAACTATTGACAAGTGCAGACAGAGCTTATGTAAAAACTCAGAAGGTCTTGCCGATTCAATAAGCATGAAAAGTCGTGTGTGGTGTTTACATCTTGGTTTCTCTTGCCAAAAGTTTTGTCGCTCAAAAGTGTAATAATCATTGCCACTTACATCTTGGATGTAACTTTCTGGTATTTGAGTACGTCTTTGGAAGTATGAGTTGTGGGAAAAGATCTATGCAAAGCTCTTATGCAAGTTTACTGACTCTTGGGGGGGGGGGGGGGTGTTGTGCTTACTCAAGTCTATTGTGCTTTCCTGTTTCTCACCTTTTTTTAAATA
>JANZLQ010000030.1:15366331-15378751 GCA_026212715.1 Elanus axillaris
GGGGGGTGTTGTGCTTACTCTAGTCTATTGTGCTGTCCTGGTTCTCCACTTTTTTTCACTATGGCTAGGACAGAAACTTTGTAAAATCTTGTATCAGGGTTTAGAAATCAGAGGTGATTTTAGTTGTTTTAATTGTTTTAATTTCTTCCCTATGGAAAAACAAACCATTGTGGCCAGTGATACCGTTTCATCTTGTGTTCCTAATGAAATATGGGGCAATAGTGGTATTCCTGCAAATTCCCTTTGAAGGGGATTCTTTTAAAGGAATGTAATCAATGTAGTGTGGTTTGCAAGGGAAAAGTATAAAATGCATCCTTCATCAATATCATATTTGGTATGCATCAAATTTTTATTTATTCTACTGAAATGAAAAAAGGAATTTGATAAGCCGTAAAAAATTTAGGAATGAATGTGAAACTTCTGTGACTATATAAAAATTAATCTTCCATTTCATTTTTTTTCACCTCTTGTCTCTAAGACTGATCACAAACTGAATTCAGTTTCCTACTCTTCACTTTAAACAATTGAAAAATCTTGAGTTGTGTTTAACTTCACAAAAGTGATATGGGAAGAGAATTAAATCACTAATACAAGAAAGGCTTTCAAATTCGTCTATTTAAGTGACTGTGAACAAGACCAGAAAGACATAATGCTCTATTTGCCAATTCCAATAGCAAAAATTGTTTAGACTTGAGAAATATCTCATTGTCTATGAATCCATTAAAATATCCATCACTGCATGGGTCTTATTTCCCTCTCACAGAACTATAGTCTGTATTTCTTCATTTCTGTTTTACTTTAAAGACTATTAAGCTTTATATGATCTTGTCAAACAAGTTCTTATTTTGCTTATTGTGTCATTTTCTTCTGTATATTTACTTCTCATGGCATTTGAAACAAAAGGATTCTGCTTTCTCTTTGCAATCTTGAAGCTTAATCTTGATGACTTAAAGATGTTGGAAAGGGAGAAAGCAGAGCATTAGCCTACTGAAGTGCATTGGTATTGGGAATGTTAAATAAACCTTTCCCACCTTCTAAAAATAGGTATATGATGATTGGTGTGTTTGGCTTGTTTAAATGTATTTTCTCACAATGGTAAAATGAATTTGTTGGATCCCTTTGTTACTTTAGTTTTGCTTTGTGCAGTGTGTCTATTTTTCTAACATTTCAGCAACTTCCAGGGGACTGAGTTTCATATTTACTGTGTCTTCTTAGTATGTTTTCATTTAGCATGTTTTCATGCTAATAGGGATTTTGAAACTGCTAAGCTAAGCTCATAAAATGTAATTAATAGAATGGTATTGTTTAAATTATTTCCAGGTACATCCACCTTTATGGAAGCATTAGCAGCCAATGGTACAACCAACATACAGACATCTGTAACAGGAGTGACAGCCAGCAAACGAAGGTTTATTGATGACAGGAGAGATCAACCTTTTGATAAAAGGCTACGTTTCAGTGTGAGACAAACGGAGAGTGCATACCGGTACAGAGACATTGTTGTCAGGAAACAAGATGGATTCACACACATTTTGCTGTCAACAAAATCATCTGAAAATAATTCACTAAATCCAGAGGTCTGAACAATTCTGATTTGGGGGGGGGGGGGGCTGGGGGAATTCTAAGTCCTTGCCTCACTTAATGCCTGTTATTCAGGCACAAACATACTCAAAACAAGATTCAGGTTGTTGCTTGCAAGATGTTACACATAGAATTGACTTGAAGTGTAATTCAGTTGAGTTTAAGAAATATGTTATCTGAACATGTAGATGTCTCTTATAAGACATGTGGCGATTTAGGAGGTGCAACTTGAAACAAGCTTTAGACTGAATTAAGGTTCTTTTTTTCTGCACTGGCTGCATATGCCATCTGCTGTCCAAATTACAGAAATGCTGAATGACTGCTTTAGTTACAGATAACATCTAATAGATCTTTTCTTAATGATTTCATTATCTTACTCTAATTAAATTGTTGAAATCTGAAGCTTCTAATACTTTTTTTTTTTAAGCTTTCTTATTTTTGGATAATGAAAAAAGTTAACTTTTCTAATATGATGGTTGAGTGGATCCTAAGGAAAAATGAAAGATGTCAAAAGAACTCTTGGGGTGGAGGGGAGAACAGTATGCTACTTTTTAATGATGGAATAAGAAGATTCTAATAAATTTTTGATTTTTCAGGTAATGAAGGAAGTCCAAAGTGCACTGAACACAGCAGCTGCAGATGACAGTAAACTTGTGCTGTTCAGTGCAGTTGGTAGCATTTTCTGCTGTGGTCTTGATTTTATTTATTTTATACGACGTTTAACAGATGATAGAAAAAAGGAAAGCACTAAGATGGCAGAAGCTATTAGGTATGTAAGATTATCTTCAATCATCTGAGTCTGTATTCTTCATCATGTAGTCTGGCTTGTTTTATGTTTTTTTATTTCAAAAGCCTCTAATTCAACAAGATCTCAGATATTGACCTGTTAGGTAATACAGTGTGCAGCACTTTTTTATACTCCCTGTCCCTTTCTATTTGGGTTGTCATTTCATATATCACTGTTTTTACTACTAAAATTTAACTGTGACGAACATCATCCCAATACTAGGTACCAAACCTAAGGTTTAAACAAAATGAGCTGAACCAATATAAACTAGAAGAATATATATGGGAAAAAAAGTATGGATCTTGGAGACATGTTTTAACAGTGCAAACAAGCAGCTTATCATCTGAACGCTGGTTTTGAGGGTCTGGGCTCTTGGATTAGCTCTTGTATGCTTCCAGAGTATCTATATTCCTTCAGAGACCTATGTCCTGTTGTTACCAATATTTGCATCCCTAAAAAAGGCCTTGTAACATGTAAAGCCTGTTTCACTGGAGGCATAGTTAGCTCATCGAAATTATGATAGTTACTTTTTTCAAAGGCAATTTTTCCAATCATTCCATGTAATAGTTGCTCATGCAGTGACTTCAGATGTGGCTAGAGGACAGAGACTCTTAACACTCAGCTGCTGTCACTAGTTTAATTCAGGCCCTTCCAGAAGCCTGATTTGTCAGGCTGATTATTCATTGTTAATAAAAATGGATAAAGGTAACCAAAACCACCTACACCACCACCACCCCCTCAAGTATAATAATGGTATTTTTCATATATATATGCTACAGATGGTAGTCTCTGGAATATTCAGACATGATTAAAATTATCTTAAGTCTCTGGATGCTTGTATGACACCTTGTGTAATATGGTTCCAGAAACTTTTTGCATTCATCTATTTCAGTTCACTAGAATGAGTTAAGAAGAACCATGATAACCTCTAGTGATGGATGCAGTATAGTAAAAACGTCCTGTTTCACAGAAATACAAGAATGTATAATACAGATGAAGAGCAAACTTTAAAATTGCCACTAAATCCCCCCTTCTTAAAATTTTGATAACAATCCCATATTTCAGCATCTAATACTGAAATGAAAAATTGTCTGTCATTTAGAGCAAAGGAGTGCTTTACAGGTGCTGACAACTGTATATTGTACATTGTATTCTAATCAGAATTTGTCATGTGAGGTAAATATGGACAACTTCATTATATGTGGTAGTTACTGAGAAATGTCTGCACCTCAACTTCAAGGTTTTAGAAGTCTCTACTTAGTCTAATGCATGTGTATACACACATGTACATACATACATACATGCTTACTTTTTCTTAAGAGGCTCTTGAAGGTATTTACTTTTTGAGAATGGAGAAGCATGTAAGCACCTGTGCTTTGTGTGTACTGGAATGAATTGTCATTTTGCCTTGATAATGAGGATGAGAATACACATTGTAACTTAATAGCGTAGCACCCATGGCATTGTGACCAGCCAAGAGAGGGAAGATGAGGAGGGAAGTTTACAGGTGTGAGATACGTGGTAATCTACTATTTATGGATTGTTCATCATTTAAAAAGGCAGAGTTATTTATGAAGAAAAGCTGTCTCCCAGAAGTCCAGAAATACTCCTTAAGGAAACTAGTTAATGCTTTGCCCATCTTCACTTACACCTATATACCTTATACCTTCACTTTTAAAAATATAGATACCAATATACCAATGTCATACATAAACACTGAAGACCAAAGCAGAGCTGTAATCATGGTTTTGGTGCCCAGAGGTGAGTTATGACTACAGCCTCATCCGAGAGAGGGCTGTGAGGCATGTGAATATACCACAAGTGCCATATCAGCTGGTGCTTGTAGGAGGGGTGTTAAATAAATCCACACCTGCCCCATTACTGTGCTGCTTTGGGCTGGGAGAAATGCTAGGCTTTTGCAGAACTGGAGACTGGTTGAGGTTAGAAGGGACCTGTGGAGGTCACCCAGTTCAACCTGCCCCTGCTCAAGCAGGGTCACCTAGAGCAGATTGCCTGGGACCATGTCCAGGCAGTGGTTTTTGAGTGCCTTCAAGGATATAGAGTCCACAACCTTGCTGGCTGCCTGTTCAGTCACCCTGACAGTGAAAAAGTGTTTCCTGATGTTCAGAGGGAACATCCTGTGTTTCAGTTTGTGCCCATTGTCTCTGGTCCTGTCACTGGGGACCACTAAAAAGTGGCTCTGTCCTCTTTGCACCCACCCTTCAGGTATTCATACACATTGATGAGATCTTCTCTGAGCCTTCTCTTCTCCAGGCTGAAGAGTCCCAGCTCTCGCAGCCTCTCCTCACGTGAGCGATGCTCCAGTCCCTCAGTCATCTTAGTGGCTCTTTGCTAGACTGTCTTCAGTAGCTGCACATCTCTTTTATTGGGGAGCCCATAATTGGACACCAGTGCTGAGCAGACAGGAAGGACTGCCTCCTGCAACCTGCTGGCCAATGCAGCTCAGGGTACCATTAGCACATTGCTGGCTCCAGTTCCACTTGGTGTCCACCAGGAACCCTCTAGCTCCTTTTCTGCCAAGCTGCTTTCCAGCATATATTGGTGTCTGGAGTTGTTATTCCCCAGGTGCAGGACTTTGTACTTCCCCTTGTTGAACTTCATGAGGTTCCTGTCAGCTCATTTCTCCAGCTTGTTGAGATCTATCTGGATGGCAGCATGACTCTGGCATATCAGCCCAGTTTTGTACCATTAGGAAACTTGCTGAGGGTATACTCTGCCCCATCATCTAGATCGTGAATGAAGCTGTTCAACAGTACTGGACTCAGCACTGACCCCCCAGAGCTGCAACACTAATTACTGGCCTCCGACTAGACTTTGTGCCACTGATCACCACCCTCTGGGCCAGCCATTTAGAGTTTTTCAGTCCACCTCACTGCTCAATCCAGTTTATACGTCAATAGCTTGTCTGTGAGACTCTTACAGGAGGCAGTGCTGAAAGCCTCGCTCTGAAGTCCAGGTAGACAATACCCACTGCGCTCTCTTCCCTCATCCACCAAGCAAACCACCTCATTGTGGAAGGTTATCAGGTTGGTTTTGAAAGTTATGTTACTATGGCAATTAATTATTACTGAGCTTTCAAGGGCTGGTATATTTTACTCATATATATATATATATGTAGTGAGTGCATGTTTCTGTTTCTCTTCAGGAATTTTGTGAATACTTTTATTCAGTTTAAGAAGCCTATCATTGTAGCAGTAAATGGCCCAGCCATTGGACTTGGAGCATCTATATTGCCTCTGTGTGATGTCGTTTGGGCTAACGAGAAGGCTTGGTTTCAGACACCATACACTACTTTTGGACAAAGTCCAGATGGATGTTCATCCCTTACGTTCCCCCGGATAATGGGCCTGGCTTCTGTAAGTAGCTTGCAGGGTAGGGGCTGACAGCTTCACAATGCATTTGTGATAACTTACCCAGACTGATTTCAAGACTTTCTACCTTTGCTGTGTTGGCTTTTCTTTTTTTTTTTTCCTCTCTCTCTCTCATGAAAACCTTTCATGAGAAACCAGTATTTATAGTTTCTTTGTTCCATGCTGTTACAACCTAGTCTTCACCTGCATGCACAGAACAGAAAGCAAGCACAGGACCTAATCCCAGGTCACCTTTAACCCTGAGAGTGGCAGAAGGGTTGTCCCCTGCATGCCAGGATGCACCTTCCCTGCTGATGCCTTGTGAGGATGAGTCACGAGTGTCTTTCATTTAGCACAGCATCAGCGTGTAGCAGAGAATGGGCTGGTCTGCACTCAGTGTCCTTACATAGCAGAGCACTGCGTCACCAGCTCTTAGCAGTTTCATGCTAGTGTGCAAAATAAGTAATTCAGCTTTCATGCACTTGTTCTCAAGAAGTCTTGCTGAACTTCCTAGCTTTGTAGATCTCTGCTGATGTTTAACACTAGTGTGTTATGCAGGAAATACTCACTCCAAATCACCTTTGTGAAGGATTTTTTTTTCAGTCTTGCACTCTTATTTATAGTAATGCTGGATTGAAAAAAAGATGTAATGCTTTGCATTGTTGCTGAAAACATAAGCCATGTTACTTAGTATCCCTTTTCTTGCTTTCCAATTAGATGGAAAAAATCAAATGTAACAAAAAGCTATTTTAAAATCTCTTACCTACATTATTTTCATGTTGCTTGCTATTTTTTATGCTGTGTTCTATGAAAACCTAGACCTATGTCCCATTCCAATATGAAGTTGAATAGTAACAGTATGAAACAAGCACTTGTTTCAGATACACCTGTTTTTCCTAAATTACTGTTTATTATAAAAGCAGATTTTCCCTGTAGGTATTTATTAATTTTAAAATTCAGATTTTGATATATTAAAAGCATCTGTATGAACAGATCTAATGACTAATCGTATGATGTCTGGATTTAGTTATTGGAAGAGAACAGAAAAGGTAACTGGAATACATTGACAGTTCTCTTATAACTTTAATATCTTACTTAGCATGTTTCAAATTACTGATTGTTCCTTTCCCTTTTTATTTGGCCATTTGTCCATCCATTCATCCATTCCATCCATCCCCGTCCTTTAGAGACCTGTAGTTGTTAATTTTCATTTCTCCAAAAGTTGTATAAAAACACAAGAAGCTCTTCCCTAGTATACTCATTCATGTGTGTTTGTGAATGCTCTCATTTTTCAATATAAAGACTTAAATTGAAATCTTCCAGTGATAAAAATTCCATAATACTCACTGCAAAAGGGAAAAAAATGTCCACTACTTTCATACTATGCTTGACCCTCTGCAGTACAGCAATATCAATGCTGTACAGGACAAAGTTGGACTTTAAGCAGCCAGATTCCATGAAATGTATACAGAATCCATACTGAACATTTTGATAAAACAGCATGCTTTCTATCTATAAAAGGGAGAGAGAAGTCAGCAGAAAGAAGAGATCATATGAGACAAGAAACATGCAGGGGAGGGAAGTTAAAATATCATACAGATGAAAGAATTAAGGCCTCTATGCATCACAAAATTTGCTACAAATGTATTTGGCAATATTAGTTCCAGCCTTAACTCTTGTAAGTCAGACTCAGTGCATTCTTGTTATCATCAGCAGTTACAGTTGGAAATGTCTTCCCTACTGGGTGAGTCTTGGCTGGTGAGCAGGTCTGTCAGAGGTTTTTTTTTCTCGCAGAACTTGTTCAACAGAGTTAATTATTACAGGAAATCTGAAGCCCAGACCTTAGGATTCAAAACTGATACTGTGTTGGAAATACCAAGAATTTTAGAAGGATTCATAAACTTGGTATTTTGAAAATAATCTATTATAGAGATTAAGGTGATGTCTGTTTGGGGAGATATGTTACTGTGTGTCTAATGTGGAGTTCTTGGTCTGGTTTTCTGGTCCTGGATATAAATTAGCACAGGAGCCAAGTGACCAGCTTCACACACGGGGCAGTATTGCTTAGGCTTTTCTGTCAGTTATGAAGGATTCATATTTCTATAGTGCCTGTAGTCCACATCCCAGCCAGGGTCTCTGGTGTCACAGAGACCAGCTGCCTCCTGATCACAGTGCAGGGGAGCTCAGGTGCCCTGTAGCAGCTAGTGCCTGCGGGCTTGCACAAAAGGTGCCCCATGAGCCTCAAAGGACTCGCTGTAAAAGAGGCCAGAGGACGTCCTGGTGAAATTCCTCTGTGGAAGCAGAAAGGCTGAGTAGAAAATGAGAATCTTGTATTAATGAAATATTTTTGTCATCTTCATTTCTATTGCTGTATTACAGTTCTTGGAAAGTAACCACCAAGTATGTTGATTTTCACAGCAGATACAAGGCATGATTATATGATTAAAACTTGTTTAGTAGTGAGTCTCCAGCATATGCTGTGTGTAGATCAAAAGTGAAGATGCCAGAGCAAAACATTTCCCTTCAAAACCTGTCAGCTGAGAACACTAATGGGAATGCTCATTTCATGTGAGGTTTTCTGCCAATGCTGTGTTACAGCTGGCAGAAATAAGATAACTAACTGCACCATTACTATTTGTGGTTTTTCACATTCAGGAGACCACAGCACTTGCTACTGAGTTTTAGAAAAAAATTATTAAGGTTTTCTAGCATTCATTTTTATCCTTGTTACCAAAGATAGATGTGAAGAATATGTAGACCTGACCAGCTGACTTCAGTTTCTGAATTTAACTCCCAGTTAGATTGACTTCATGTTTTTATATTTTATATAATGTTAAATATCTTTTAAAATCATTTTGGGAATTTTTTTTTCACATCTCCTTAGGAAAATGATTCCTGATTTTACACAAGTTTGTATATAGCACTGATTTTTGGCTAGTGTTTCAGGTTAGTGTCATTCACATATAATCTGGAAAATTAGAAGGTAGAGTTGTGACAGTTAATGAAACTTGTACATTTGATTTTTGCTTTCACAGAAAGTAGAACTATAGCAGTACATAATTTGTACCTTTAGTCTGAGGCTTGGGGCTTTTTTTCAAACAAATATATGTGAATTGCAACTTTCCATAGTAACTTGAGAGATGTGCTGATGATAAATTTTCTGTAAAAGATCCCAGGAACCAACTTTTTTTTTTTTTTACATGCCTAATGGACTGGGAGTCAGCAACTAAATGGCCAGTAAAACCCAGACTTTGTATTTCACTACAAAGGGGCAAGTAATAGACCTCTTAAGTTTTCAAATTTCTTCATGTGTAAAATGGCAATATAGGAACATTACCTACAGTAATTAGGTAACTTGAGATCTTTAAGTGAAAGTTACTGTAATAATTACCAAAATTTCCAGTATTAGAAAACATTAAAAACATCAGAATTTTGTATTCAGAAATGCTACACCTATCAGGTTTGGGTGTTTCATAACAACATTATTTCCCACAGTCCAGTGACAGTTTTGTCATATTTTCAATGTAAACTAGTCATTAAGAAATAGTAAAGCTGTTTGGTTTGGTTTGGGTTTTTTTTGAGGTTGACAATTATTCTTTTTAACCTTCACTGGCTGTTTCCATGCAGATGTCACTGCAAACAAAATGTTTAAAACTATGTAAGAAACTTCACAAAAGGTAGAATTACAGTGTAAGCATAAATGATTGTAGGATGAAGTTTTAACGGGGAAGCTGATAAATAGCAAAGTGTATGATAATTAAAAATCAAAGATTTACAGAACTAGAGATCGCCTTACTGCATAGAATGTAGTACTCTGTTCTGTACCCTTAAATGTACAAGAACTTTTAAACTTCTTTTAGTAAGACTGCTAAATCAGCTTTTGAAAGGATTTTATCAGTTCAATATTGAACTCTTGAATAAAATGGGAATGTTTATTTCTATGAATTTGATCAGAAATTGGAATGCATCCTACTCACTTCAGTGGGTTCTGGAGGTCAAATTCTAAGATGATCCAGCTATCTTAAATGTTGCATCATAAATGAAATACTGCTGCAGACATTTGAGAAGTGCTGAAAATAAGCCGTAGATTTAGGTTTCAAATATTTTCCATACTAAAAACCACTTTAGTTGCAAAATATTTAACAGTTCTTTTCTACCAAGCCTGGCAGTTCCCAGGAGGTCTACTACCAAAACTGGGTTATCTTTATAATTTACAGATAATGTAGATTTGTTAACAAAGACTTCACTACTGCAACTAACATTATTATAAAGGCAAGCTGGTGTATTCATTGCTGTTTTACAGATCTGCCAGGCATTATAACCTATTACCACCTATACAGTTAATCACATCAGCAATACTGCAAGCAAGCTAGAGCTAATGAACATTCATGAATGGGAAATGACAAAAGACATTTTCACATTTAACCCTTAATCATAGACCTCTATTTTTGTAACTACTGACATGGTATAGCCAGCAACACCGACCAGCTACCTGTAGGCAAGACTTTTTCTTTATTAATTCAAAGTTGGAAGAGCTATAATAAAAGTATTTCAAATAGCACAGGCATTTTCCTTATTTGTTTTGAACATTTTTTTCTTTAATGAGTTTGTCTCATTACATTTCATACCAGAAGTAACTTTTTATCCCTTCAGGCCAATGAAATGTTGTTCAGTGGAAGGAAGCTGACTGCGCAGGAAGCTTGTGCCAAAGGACTCGTCTCTCAAGTGTTTTGGCCGGGAACATTCACACAAGAAGTAATGGTTCGAATTAAGGAACTTGTTACATGTAATTCAGTTGTAAGTTTCCTTTATTTTCTTATGGTACATTTTTATGATTAGATTTATAAGAATTAATCTAAGTATTACTAGACTACATCATTATGTCCTTCTAAGAAAAGACCATTTTCATGAAACAAGGACTGCATTTTAGTATAGCAATATCTTTTAACTCATTCATATGTATCTTGTTGTTTCTGTGTTTCTGAGGATTTTTTTAATTTTTACCTGACTTTTTTATCATATGTTATAGCACATTGTGGTTAAGAACATTAAAACAGCACTGGACTTTTTCTTTACAATGTATTTTGGTTTTAATGTAGTTGCATAAGTCCAACTTATTCTAATCAACAGTGTAAACAGTTGCCCTAAGAACTGCATAGAAACACAGAAATCATGAGTTATCTTGAGATGTAATTTAAATTACCAAGGAAAAAAATGTAGTCTTTGACATGATGTTGAATTTACAGTTTTATGAGTAACACCTAGTGGATTTGTGGTTGTGTGCACTACTGGCAATTGCTCAAGATAGCTAAAACTGCCACTATTTGATGCTTTCTTACAAGAAGAGATGCAATACAAATTAACTGTTCTGTGCATTAGAAATTTTGGATTTTGAAATGGATTATTAGTTTTCTAAATGGAAAAGCAAACAAGATTTTTCAGTCTGTTTTAAACGCTCAAGAGATTCAGGTCTGTCCTGGTTATTCAAGCAGTTCCGGATAACAGTGTTATGATTGGCCTTCACCAGTTTTCTCTAGTTATCAGTATAAACCCACATATTCATAGTTATGATTTTATGATTTCATTATTTCCACATTTTTGCGTACTTGTAAATTGTGCTGGTATAGGGTAAAGGAAATCCTGTGTGACACTATGAGAAAGACCCTTTGAGAACCACTTCTTTGGGTCATAGTATGTCTGTGACTTGATAAGCTTAAATTCATAATCAACTTCAGGATTTGTCCATATAAACCTGCAAATGCACATGTTGCTCCATTCTCACATAACACTAATCCACCTCTTTTTTTGGCCTAGGTACTTGAAGAATCCAAAGCTTTAGTACGTAATATCATGAAGGTGGACTTGGAACAAGCAAATGAAAAGGAGTGTGAAGTTCTGAAGAAAATCTGGGGCTCAGCACAAGGGATGGACTCGATGTTAAAATATCTGCAGAAGAAAATTGATGAGTTCTGATGAGATGCCCATTGACACTGGAATTGTATTTCTTGGACATCAGGGCAAACAAAATATGCCCACTTAAAAAACCTATATAAACTCACCCCTTGCTCAGCTTGGGAACGAGTGGACCCCCCCCTCCCCTTTTATTGTCAAGGGGTTTAAAAGTACTGTATCACTTAAATTTGAACAAAAACTCCTTTCTCCCTGATTGTTACATATAGATATATATACACACACAAGTGTATGTGTGTGCATATGTCTTTTTATATATATATATATAATGTAATATGTGTGTGAGAGTGTATATGTAGACACACACACACAAGCTAAAAAAAAAAAAAAGATAGAGTGCACTACCAAACATCTCTTTTAAAGGCTCTAGTTTTTGTTATCTTTGGCTAGTACTGTATCAAATAGAGAATGGATTAAAAAGTGAATGGTGTTGCATTATTTTCTGTGTGGCAGGGAAGTCTGGAATAATGCTTTTCTTTTTCATTAGAATACAGAATTGAAACGGGTATTAGCCAGCCCTTACTTTCACTGCCCAATGAGTCAGCTAAGATACAAGGCATTATCTCAGAAGGTTGAAATACCTCAAGTAATGAACATTCTAAAATTTGGGGGAATTAAACCCCATTAATATTAAATCACACACATCCCCCAAAAGAGAGTGTGCTCAGGATTAATGCTAAGAAAACACTCTGTCCTTTTTTGGGGGGAGGT
>JANZLQ010000030.1:15378765-15392554 GCA_026212715.1 Elanus axillaris
AGGAAGGGGGCAGGAATATGTTTAATTCTTACCCAGATAGCATGAAGAAACCACTGTCTCTTGGGGAAGGGGAATGAGGGGAAGTGGGAGGGAAATGGAAGGGGGGGGCAAAAAGCTTGTTTTGCAGTATTAGTGAATCACTGAATATCTTATGTATGAATATCCTAAGTTATAAGTTAGCTTAGTGGGTTTTTAAATAGTCTCTCTGGGTTTGTTTTTTTTTTTGTTGTTGTTTGTTTGTTTGTTTTTAATAACTACATAAGTGCTTCTGTTGCTGGGTGAGAATACTACTTTATATACAGTTTGGGGTTTGGTTCTTTTTTTTCCTATTTGCTGGTTTAATTGATGTATTACACCAAAAATGCATTTTATGTTCATAAATTTTAGGTTCACTTAGAATATATTATTTAATAAGTTAAAATTCTTTTGGCACACTATTAAGTAAAAAAAAACTCCTTTAAAAAAAAACTACCTTATATTAGATGTTTAATGTTCTTTGTCTATGCTTTTTTATTATTTTAAATATACACTATATACAGTATGGTGTAAAAGAGTGCCCTGTGTAAATAGACCTATTTTGCATTCCTTTCAGGAGTGGTTATTGATTCCTGACTGCAGATATCTATTATTACTTGGGTATCTGTGCTTGCAATCTTATTGAATGTATTATGAAGAATGAAAAACAAATCAAACCTTATTTTTGTACAGTTTTGAAGTTTTTACTTGGAACTGACCCACCTCCCCTTCCCAGTGGAGAGCTGTACAGTGTGTAAATCTGCCTTTACCTTGGATTGGTACAGTATTTTTGCATCTGTGGGACCTACTTTTTTGTTCTAGTAGTTTGAACTATATATAAACTGTACAATCTGTAAAGTTTTTATAGAATAAATATTCAGCTGTGAAAACTGGTTAAATAAAACTAATATTTCTTAACACATTTTAAATGTGGCTCTCATAGAGTTGTCTTTTTCAAAGGCATTTCAGTTCTGATTTTAGAGTTGCTTAAAAAAAATCTTGGAAACTAAAGACTTCAATATTTATGTTATTTTCTTAAACTTTACAAGATCTTAATTTCCTTCAAATGAAAAGCTGATAATTAATTTATTTTTGTAAACTATATAGAAGATTTCTTTTAGAGGTGGATAGGGGAAGAAGACATGCAAGTAATTCAATTATTCAATTAAAGTAATTATTTTGTTACAGTTCTAAAAGAACATTGACTAAATGTTTCTTTTCAATCTCTTACGAATGCAAGTAAGAATTCTTGAGCTGAATTTTTATTGAAAGTGAGAAGGAAAGATACCTTACCTACAGTTCTGTAACGTTAAACTTTTTTGGAGTTCAACTCAAACTTATATGAAGATCCCTTTTCTGCCATCTGTAAGAAGCATTTGGGCATAGATTACATCTATTTCAGCTAGAAGATTATTTATGCTTTCCTTAAACATGAATGAACTTCACTGTAACAGAGAACTGGATCTAAAGATATTTAGAAGAATTAAATCAGTTGAAGGTATAGGCAATTCAACTGGAACAATAGTTCTACTTGCTTCATTTTTTGTGTTACTATCACTCAGGCTGTTGTGCCGCCTACAATTTGCATATGGAGATGTGAACAAGTTGGTGACCATGTAAATTCCTGTCTTTGACTAGAAAAAGTCCTTAGTTCAGACCAATTCATATATACACTGTCAGTGTCTGTGCAATTGCCCTACCTTTGTATTAAAAGCAGTAACTAACTTTACACTATTAACAGGTTATGCTCTCATTCATAATGTACACATTTTGTCTATATACTGGATTACAGGGATACTGTTTCTTTAGGAAAACACTGTTACATTCTTTTCAATGTAGGTCAGTGAATATTCTTTGATGTGTATGCAAGTTAGTTAAGTCTAGTTTAGTCTTTGTAAAACCGTAATAGAACAAAGACAGAAAAATTACAGACTTCTAATAGCAAGCAGGAAGGCCCAAGAGATCATAGAAACTGACTTCAGACATTTTAAAATAAGTCCTAATAATAGGACTGCAGACATCTAGGGAATGAAGCAGCAAACAAAACATTGCTGGCAACGTGGACAGGAGAGACTTTCTTCAATAAATGGAGCCTATACACTACCTAGGTTCGTTGGTGGAAGTTGAGGCACTTCACATTAGTCTGGGACATGACCAGTATGCTTCTGATGAGAGTCAGAAGGAGATGATGCCTCTTAACTCAATTACATATTTGCCACATGATTTTCCATCCTAAGCAACTGCCAGCAGCTGTCAACACTCAGGCTGTCTTACAGAGCTGTAGCAGAGCCTGAGTTGGCAACCTTAAATTGGCAGCTTGGGACCTCAGTTATCCTTAAGATGGCACACAGGTGAATTCTCCTTTCCAAGGGAAGAAGTAGCATCAGGAAGAGAGCCCCTGTGTAGCACAAGGTCCTGTCCTGTGCAGCCCCTCAGATGTCTCTAGAGAATACTTGATTAACAAATCTGCACATTTGTCGTCTTACTCATGAGGAACATGACAAGCAGATTAATTCATGCACCAGAAAAAACAAATACAATTACTTCATGAGGTACTCACAGGATGAAGAGTGGTTTGAGGCAAAGGATTTTGAGGCACAGTACAAAATGAGAAGATGGTGATGGAGTTCTTTTGGTCCCCCTCATCCCTCCTGCACAGGGTAAAATACAACAAATGAGAATTAGAAACCATCAGGACAGGGCAGGTAAGACCTTGCAGGAGCTGCAGGAGGGAATGAAGGAACAGCAGTTACTCTCCCTTACTCTCCTGGAAGGGATACAATTGACAAGAACACTAGGTGGACATAAACTTGTTCCATACAGCAGTGTGGAGCACATTATCAGTACCTCTGCCTAAACTCATGCAGACTATGAGCATCACATTCACAGGCCTGGTCCTCATGGAGGAACTTCAGCCAACCTGGTATCTGCTGGAGGGACAACACAGAGAAGAGAAGGCTCAGGGGGATCCCATCAATGTGTACAAATACCTGAAGAGACAGTGCAAAGAAGAGGGAGCCACACTCTTTTCAGTGGTGCGCAGAGACAGGACCAGAGCTGGCGGGCACACACTGACACACAGGAGGCTCCCTCTGAACATCAGGAAACACTTTCTTAGTGTGCGGATGACCGAGCACTGGCACAGGTTGCCCAGGGAGGTTGTGGAGTCTCCATCCTTGGAGATACTCAAAAACATTCCAAACATGGTCCTGGGCAACCTGGTCTGGGTGGCCCTCCTTGAGCAGTGGGGGTGGGACTAGATGACCTCCAGAGGTTCCATCCCACCTCAACCAGTCTGTGACTGGGGGAGGGGAACAAAGCAAACCACCCCAAACACCACTTGCATTCATCTTCCAAATACCCAGTCATCATCCACTAAACAACCTCTCTGGCTAGAATTGCAGGCTCATCAGGCTCTACAACACTTATGTGCTTTAGTCTTTGAGAACACAACACCTTGTGCTGGATGGTACCAAATCACCCAGAAAGAGAGATAAGCACACAGCAACTTGTGTGTTTCAGGTAAGATGGGGATCATCCTTTACCCTCTTAAAAAGCATGAAGAGAAAGTTACTTGTTCAAAGAAAAAGAAGTTATTTGTTTCTTTGAGGATAAACAGGACTACAATATTTAAACAAAACAAATACATGCCTTTAACAGTACCTGAAACATTTCTTTGGCCTCAGCAGCTCCTTGAAATTTTGCATTTTTTCCAACATCTGCCTCAATCAATCAAGCTGAGCAGCAATCCAGCCACTGGCAGTCATACTGAAATGTAACCACATGGGCTACTCAAGAAGACAGCATATAGTGTGAGCCTTTAGGTCCAATGTAACACATCTTTACTATGTACTCTGGATATAACTTAGTAAACACACACTATAGAGCAACTCTGCTGGGTAGAAAGTCAATTCATAATGCTGTAATAAACCAGTATTTCCTAGATGCTGCTTTCCAAGACTCATTCATTATAACCTTTTACTTCCACCAGCAGCACGGTGTTCTGATTGCTGGACAAAACCTAGAATATAAACAATCTTCAAAGTCCTGCTTGTCTTCCCTACCTCCCCCTTAATTAATTTTCACTAAACTCACTGTACCATCTGTCTCAGTAGGAAAAGGCACTCACTGGGCAAACTGGCTACTGCCAGCAGCAACTTCTGTGAAATGCAGATGCTGCTCCTTACAAATTTAATGTTTTTGGAATTCACTGAGCTTGTCGGGGATCTTTAATCAAACAGTATTACTACAAAAAAACAAAACAAACCTAAAAACCACCTGCTAAGCCAGGAATAACCGAGACACACATCTACAGAAATCATGCTTGCACTACATGATGTAAAAATGACAAAATAACAGTTTTCTTTCCACATTTGAATGTCAAAAGACAGACACATCCCCATACTTCTTCACTTTCTTCTCTCCACCATGCCCCTCTCTCCCAGGCTTTACGCTCAGAGAGTGGTAAGGATTTAAACTCGCAACCTGATAAACCCTGAACTTATGTGCTAGAAGTATATTATTTTGTATGCTAAATACCAGTTAACAAAACAATGCAAAAGTGGAAGTATTTAAACTGGATGACTCCTTGAATCAAGGGGTCAAAATAAGACAGCAAAGGGAAGCCACCTCGTCTACCAGAAGTTTTTCTGCTTGCTTCTTGGTAGGCTTCTCAAGACAATCATGCTGAAATAGGAGTCTGCAAACTTAACTTTGTAATCTCAGAGAGCTGGGCTGTAACATCCACAGAAGTATTTCTGAATCCAGCATTATATTGTGTCTAGGAATAATTGAAGTCACACTTTCATTTTTTGAACGCTTCTGAATGAATTATATGTTCATCCATGCTGACAGAAAGTTGTATTCTGGACAGAAATGAAACAAGTCCATGCATTCAAGGGAAGGGAAAATACAAATGTCAGGTCTTCACATCAATCTTCTTGAAGCAACAGCCAGTCTTACACAGAAATCAGGGGCAACAACTCCACAAACTTTTGGACATTTTGGACAATCTATTTCAGCTCATGAGAACAGATTTATTTTCCCCTAGAATGATAAGCATCTGAAGTTACTGATATTAGTCTGTGGGGAAGCAGAATTCTTTCCAATTCCTTCAACAGAAGACCTTTGTGAATTGTTAGTCCTAATGATGTAAAGCAGGAAATTTAGAGACCATACATAACCCAGCTCTGAAGCAGAATAAACTCAGATCTCCAATGCTTCTGAAAGGTCAGGGGAATAAGAAGATAGGCTATTGCACTTAATCCTTAAAAAGATCCAGCCCCAAGGTCTACAGTTCAGGTTCCCCTACAGTGCATATCCCCAGTGTCACTACAACCATTCAGATGAGGGTGACTCATTTTTCACATTCACTCAATTCTTTTATATTCTGCTACAGATTTAGACATTGCAGCTCAGCAAACAGATTTTTCACAGACATTAAACAGTTTAAACGTAATTTGTTGAAAATCTAGTTTTCAATAAAAAAAGTGGTAAGCGCACAAGAATGCTATTAATGAGATATCTGAAAATATGTGAGGAGTTTCTGGAAATCTCTCATTAGCCTATGTTAAAATGCCATTCAGGTCCCTCACTACACTTCCTAACAGCAGGGTAGGTCCACCCAATAGTTGTGGTAAGTTAATGCTTTGGGAGCAAAACATGCTGAACAAGAGACATGGCACATCTGCCTCTAGATAGTTCTTGACACAAAGGCATTAAAACTGCAATTTTGCTGCTGAACTGATTATCACTGATTCTCAACATGTCACTTAAGATCTCTCTTTTTCAATTCCCCCTCTGGTAAATTGGTTTTGATCACTGAACTTTCAAAACCAAATAAGACAAGTTAATACAGCAGTCTACAACACTAATACATATATAAAATAATTAAACAAATAAGCCATATAAAAATTGTCCAGAAGTTCCTGAGAGGTTTGGTGCTGAAAATACATGTAATTTTGCCAGTGTCTTGAAGAAGACATGCACAGAGTCCCTGACTTCACATTCAGAGACTTCAGAAATCCTCAGCAGAGTTTTGTACCCCAAGAAGTTGGTTTGAACCCAGGAAACTCCCCAACAGAAAGTTTCTGGCCAGCAATCCACAATAACTTGACATGCCATCATTACTTCCCTGTCTCTGGCATTCACAGTGCTCCTCTAAGTTCATACTGATGAAAAGCAACTGTAGCCTGGGAAGAGCTCCAGCACTAACAAGCAAGGACCCACAGCACATTCCCCAGAAACATGTTACCACTGAAGACACAGCAGCCCAGCAGTACAAGGCACAAGCAAGATAAGCACTGGATTTTCTCTCTCAGACCATCACCTCATCACAAACTTTTGCACAGACAAAGAACCACCAGAGCATCCCACCCAGAATCTACATGAAACACACAAAAGAGAGGCACAACTCCTCTGCAAGGATGACAGCTGAGATTAAGGATCTCTTACATCTGTTTTTCCTAACACGCACAACAGGAGCTCTGTTCGAAGGGCTGTGCAAAGGCACCTGTGCGCCGTGCCTGGACTGCTGCCATACTTGACCCTGCAAATCCCCGACAATAAAATGGCAGAGAACAACGTTGCTAAGATTACAGACTTGCCCGGTTTTCCCGCTAGATCAACATACTATCACCATCTCACAAGCTTTCTCACGAAGGAGACTGAGGCCAGAGGCAAGAGTGCAGTAAACACTGCGTTCGTTACCTGAGGGCCTTCAAACCATGGGTACCTCACAGTACTTACAGTCCAAAAGCTGCTGGGTGGCCAGCACCTGGTGCCAGGTCTTTCTTTTCGATCCGTATTTTGTGGAGGGGCACCAAAATACTTCAAAAAGCATTCACTGACCAACCGCTGGCAACTGCCACAGAAACGGTGTGGCCATAAATGAGGAATGATGCAAATGCCAAAGCCTCTCAGCCTTCAAATTAGACATATATTTAGAAATTCTCTGCTAAACCATAAAATTAAAAAAAAAAAACCACAAACCAGAACACTGTGGGTCTCCTGGCAGCAAGACCTGGCTTTGTCAGTTGGGGCCAGCAGGGATTTGATTCCGAGGAGTGACACTCGTGCTCATTGCTGCCTCTGGAAGGATTACATTTGTCAGAGAGCTGGGGAGCCTCTGCAACTCTGCATTTCTGTGGGAATCCCTAAGGGGGAAATCAGGGTCTTCTCAGAACTGACAGGAAAAATTTAAGACTTCCTCGAAAAAGAAAAGAAGCAAGGCAGAAGAAATCTGAGGCAAGAAGTGGAACTATTCCTAACAATCACGATAATTGCAGTTTTGTAAGTTAGGCTGGCTAGGTGCCCAGAATGGGTAAACAACCCCAAACCAGTTTAACTGACAAGCATATTACAGTTTGCACAGCTCTGGAGCAAAGCAAAATAGCAAAATGACCTTGAACTTTTCAAAAATCTTAGCTACAGATTTTCCCCCATCCCTACTTTTTTATTTGTGTAAATGAATAAACCTGTGCTCTAAGATAGTGAAGTTTGATATTTCTGATGGTATCCATGAGGTTCAGACACATAGCTACCTGTAAAAGCAAACATAAAATAAATTGCTTACATCTAGACTTTTAAAATCCCTTATTTAAAATAAATTACGATATATAAACAGCTGATTGTACCCACACAATGCAAAATGTGCAGTCTTCACATGTATATTCTGCATGGACAACTTACCCATTAAGTTTACAAGGTTTTGCCCATTTTAAGAGTTTCAACCACATTTTTTCAGTAACTTTTCTTTTTTTAAAAAAATGTTTTACTAACAAGTCACCCAATTACCTTGTATCAAAACAACCTTAAACTCAGTTTTATCTCCTGTTACTGAGCTAACATTGTTCCAGCAGAATTTCTGAATTCAACACTTGTGAGGATCAGAAGTGTTCATAAAACTAGAAAAACAGGGCCTGCTGGCACAGCTTCAAGAGCTTCACTTTAAAGGCCCTTGGTCCAAGATTATATATGATGGGGAAACTTTCACAAGCAATTCTGGGAACTCTGGAGGTAGATATCGGGCACATCCTCTTTGATGTCCTCTGTTCTAAACCAAAAAAATTAAATTTTTTTTTTTAGACAGAAGACAGAACAGTGCAATGCTTTTGCACTGTTATTTGATCTGCACAGATTCTTCCTGCCTAGAAAGAGTTAATCTTAATAGTAGTTTCCTTTAACAGGAACTGTGCATCCCCTCATTAAATCATATGGATATACAAAATTATAAAAAATGGTGTCCATCAGGTTTACAGAGTGAAGGGGCAGGACCCCCTGAAAGACTATGCACTATATCCTTCCCTGTCTTTTGGATCAGTACTGTATCCAGCCACATATTTAACACCCTTCACCCCTCTCTGCTGTGTTGCCTTTATCCAATAGCAACCTTGAAGCAGAACTTTACCAACGCTCAGAATAGCTTTGACAAGGACATGTAAAACCATTCACCATCTGAAGAGTTCAGCAATACCTGTAAAGGGAACACAGGGGTGCTGGATGAAGGCTGGCAACCTTCTAGCTTGACCTACCCAGAGCTGCTACTATACAGTGTTAAAGATCCTAAGGCATTTAGGCTCCTAATCTCCCATTCACACACACATCAAGTAGAGCAAGAGCATTGTTGGCTACTATCTGCCCCAAATTATATTTACTACCCAATATTAGTAAGTTTGTCTTTCTTAATGATCATTTTGTATCGGGAGAGAGTAAGCAATCCCTTGGGATCCAGTCCATTTCTCTTTGGGCCTTTTTAATTTGCTAGTTTCTCAGGCCTTGATGCCTGCTCCCCACATATACTCGGAATCACATAAATCAATTTTATCTAATCTCCATGTTTTCTAATAAAAAGAAAGCCCATTTCTCTCCTAGCATTATGTCAGTATTCCTCTTTGAAATCCCATGGAGCTGCATCCGATTCATACTAGAGTACAAAACCATCTGGAGCACAGCCATCTTTTGGTTGCCTTCATTCAAGCCCCTTAGTATCTTTTGCTGTTACCTGTCTTTCCCACAAATCCAACCTGATGCCTACTAATACAATGCACAGCACACTGGCTTGAGACTTGCTGTTCAAGCTATGCTTGACACTTCTCTTCTTCCTGGCCCCTATCATCTCAGGGCTTTATTTATCCTTCTGACTTGTGCCAAACACTGAAGTCACAGTCTGAGTTTTCAGTTTACTCGCATGCCCCTAGCTCTTATTCTATACCTGCTTCCTCCCTTTCCTCATAAACATTATCAGGTTTGAATAACTCAGTCTTTTTCATACCTGCAATGTATTTACATAATGGACAACTGTAGTTTATTTTCCTTCCCCTCCCCTCACTAAAACTTGGCAGCTCATAATGCTTGGTCCTTGTGCATTTGTACATCATCTGGGATAATCTGGACCTCAGTGACGGGGGGGGGTTAAGAAACACAAAGCTTATTTTGGCTGTTGTGATTCTGACTCCTAGCAGCCAACTTGCCTCTTTCAAAATGTCATTTTTCAACAAAACCCACAGGCTTTAAGACTTTAATTCATCCCAAAATTTCACGCAGATGAACAGGCTCCAGCCAGCTCTCACTTGCCGTGAAGCCAACATGCTAATAGAGCTCCATCGTTGCTTTCAAAAGCCTCACGACAGGCTAATTAATTTAATAGTCCAGACTTCTCTTTGGTTGGCTTCAACTCCCTTCCCAGAAAGCTTCCCCTAGTTCTTTACAGTATCTTGAAACTGGTTTTCACTACCTCAAACCATTACTGTTCTTGACAGTCTGTCTCAGAATTTTCCATGTACCAGCCTTTTCCATCACTAAGGCAAGCCAGATGCTATTGGGAGAGAAGAATAAAAAATAAGGAGTGACAGATCCCTTTGGTAATTTGCCAATACCTCCAAAACCTAGTAAATAGGACATTATTCTGCTGGTGATAACACCCCCAGAACAACTACAGGGACACAATTCAACAGGCTACATGTCTAATCACAAACTTTCTGAACCTTGTTTAAGAACAACCAATCAAGTTTAAAAGCATTAGCTTGGGTGAAACACTCTGCAGTGCATTTCTCTGCTCTCTAGCCTCCCTCTGTTCTCTAGCCTCCCTTTTCTAGTAACAGCAAAATCTTTTGTGCAACTTGACCACTTTTCTCCATAACTTTTTTTTTTTTAAAGATTAGAAGCACCAAAGCAGACATGGTCTCTCTTTACACTTAGTAGAGCGCTTGACATAATGCTGTTAGCAGACTACAGCATTCTGAGTTCAGTACAAGAACTGGTTAGAAATTCAGTGAAGTGCTCAGAAGTTGCACTGTTTCCCTCTAAATATGCTATTGCCAACAGTGAATCCTTCACTGAAAACATCCAGAAAAAGTTAACGCAGGAAGATTTTAGATAGCAGGAATCAAGTTTATCCCCTCTGTAATAAAACTGACTAGTAATTTCACACTACACACACAGTCAAACATCTGTGGGGGTTAAGAAAAAAAAAAAAAAAAAAAAGAGAACACTAAAGATCCATGAAGTCAAGGGAAACTTAAGCCCACAAGAAGGCTGCTACTTATTTCTACTTCTACATGGGAACAGGATTCTTTGAAAAATCTAACTCAATAAGCCCCACTCAGGGTCACATAGAACAGCTCAGAGCTGATCAGAGGACACAGCTCTAGTGGCCACCACCACCAGACAATGCCATCCACAACAGTACTTACTTATAAGCTAGCATACTTGCTGTATGTAAATGACTTTCATAGGCATTTATAAAGAGTTTTTTTTTTCTTTCCCATAGTTACACAAGGGCAAGAAACCACAAGGATTTATTACAGTGCTGATCAGCTGCTTGATTTTTGCACAGATTCTGGTATTTGTAGATATTATCTTAGGATAGGGCAGTATCTCATGTTGTCTGAATGCAAACGGAATAAATCTAAACATTTGTAGAGGTATTTAGCACAGTAACATATTTGTTCATTAGGAAGAAAAAAAACATGTTTTTTTTACCAGATTCAGGACACTGTAGAAGCACCTGGGAGCTCTCTATTTGTACCAATATCAACTGTCTTAACACATTCTGTTCCCTTCTGCCCATAAGACTTACCGAATTTGGAGAAAACCACATCAGAACCTCAAACCAGTATTAAAATACTGTATCTTTTTCTATATTATTATCTAAAAGATCCAAGGTGAAATTTTTTCATGTTTGGTCTCCCTCTGAGATCAATTTCTAAATTCTAGTTTTCTGCTTTATCCACTTTGGCTCATTTGTTGAAATTGAATTCAGAGGGAAGAAACGGGGGCACCACAGCCATTATAGAGTAGTAACTGTGTGACCTGGCACTTTTTTTTTTTTTTTTTTTTTTTTTTTAATAACCCAAGATTCTTCTAACATGTCCTCACAGTTCACAGGGACAAGCACCTATGACACTTTGGACAAAATCTGGTTCATGAAGCAATTTCTATGCTATTGAAAAAGCCTCAGCCAAACATCTGTCCTACTTTACCACAGCAGTTTTCAACCTTGTTTTCAACTTTGTTTCCAAATCACATTTTTGGGGTCTTTCAGAAAATGGCAGGTATTCCTGAAATAACTGATCTTTAAAGGAATAAACAACCAAGCACCATCTTGGAGGTATACCATTTGTGAGTTAAAGAGGAGACTGAGCTCTCGGTGCTGAGGGTTTTCTGTCTGGATGACAGTTGTCAGACTACTCTTCCAGAAGAAAGGCCTAGAACTCCAGTTTATATTCCCTGGAAGCAAATCCTGCTTGCTCATCTACACAGGCTGTGGCAACTTCTGACCAAGGGCAGGGTCGGGCTGGGCAAGGAGGACACTGAGCAGGCCCCCTGCCTGCAACAAAGCCCATCTTTCTGGCTGATCTCTCAGTTTCAGCACGGTAAATTTTAGAAACAGATGCCAGTAAATTCAGGAGCACTTGAACTTTCTGAAGCAACCCACCAACATATACTGGAGTAAGACAAGAGAGTGAGCTGCTCCAGATTAAAAAGTACCAAAGCAGTCCTGGATGGGGCAGACCTACCTTCTAACAGGCATGAAGAAAGATACTTTCTTCACAGCTCCCCTCCTTAGAAGTCCTCAGTATACAATTCATTTTACCAAGCCATGCATTAAAGAAGGAGCAGGGAGAACAGCACCTGGATCCAAAGAAGTCTCATATTTAAAGCTCAGCAGCAACTCCACTTTCAGCCCCCAGGGAGGAAAAGTCAGCATAGATTGTTATCCACAAAATAAATGGATCTATAGAGTAAAAATTGGCTTCTCTACCCAGTCTACCAACACCAGTGAAGAGTTTGGCATAGAGCATGTGTGCTTTCTTACATGGAAGTGTCATGGCTGTACTCCAAGCTCCTGGTTCCATAGGAGCTATATAGAGAGGTTCCCACAGCCAACAGTACCTTGGGGACTTGATAGGAAGCTACAGAAATTCTTCACTATTTAAAAACGCACTCACTTCTCTTCAAGGGAAGGCACAAAGGAGAGACATTCCCATACAAAGTAACATGGGTGAGGTTAGGCTGAAAGGCTTTTTGAAGCCACATCTTACATAGCTTCCTGAAACTGTGTTCAGTTCCTGCTGAATCTTGCCCCTCTAAACCTTCAAGCAAGGCATGGAGCTTTGAGTTCACTCTCATTTAATGGGGCTTAATGTCTAATTGTTTTGAGCATTGCTTGAGGAATAGCAAAGAAAACCTGGCAGCAAAAAGCTGAGAAAAATGAAAGAAAAAAAATTAAGTCTCTGACCCTTTGAGAAATCAGGGAACCAAACAAGCATCCTACTGATCCTGCAGAGTTTGAGGGACTTCTATCAACATGGATCAAAACCTGGCTCCTAAAACACATGTATAATCCCCAAAATAAGGCTCTGGCTGCTTCCCACCAAATGCATCAATTTCTGCCTAGATCACATAGAACTGACATGCTTATAATGGAAGCCATAATTAATAGTGTTTCAACAAAACAATACATGGGAATTTAGCCATGTCTCTCTGCTTGATTGAAAGACAAGTCCTACTTGGCTAAAAATCTCAGCCTTCCTCTCAGGGAGAACATAACAATGAATCTTACTGCAGAGTGACATATTCCAGGCAATTACAAGAGCTTTAGACCTCAAAGCCACACTCTGAGCATGACTGGAACATAAATAGATTAGCAACTGCTAAGGATTGCTCCCCTCCTGATTTGGAAATCATGTTCCCACTTCACTTCTGTAGCCTTTAATGCACAACCATTCTTTTAACAAGAAAAGCCATTTCACATTTTTATAAATATCCCAAATGCTTCATGTTACCCTGAGTTACCCTTCATCCCTGTGGTCTACAATGCTGCCAACTAAATAGAGTCATGTTTTCCAGCACATTACAGTCTTGCCTTAAGCAGAGTAAACCTCATACCACTTCCTTCACTTATATGACCCTCCAGGCAGGTAGAGGAAAGATAAGACTTGTTTTGCCCTAGAGCCCTCGTCAAAACCGCCCCTTTCTGATCAGTAGTCTTCAGAGGAAAACAGATGTGGCAAGAGCTAATTCTAGGTTCTGAAGTAAATTCTGTGAACACTAAATGATAACCTATGGCCCTCTCAAAGTGCTTTACAAAGCCAGTAGCATCTTTAAGTCTGTTGCATTGAATGGAAAAGTATCAGAGAAGCCCAGAACTGCAATGTTATTTGTAGAAGGTCACCCAGCAATGTTATCAGAGCTACAGGTAAAACCCAGATGTCTCCATCACAGTTCTTCAGGCAACCCTGCCTTTCTAGCTCAAGCTGCCCATTCCCCCCCC
>JANZLQ010000030.1:15392571-15411160 GCA_026212715.1 Elanus axillaris
CAAAACCAAACCCCCACTTCCATCAGAGCAGGCTGAACTAGAATCTGAAGGTGGACTGTAGTCCTTCACACTGTCTACCAGCTAGCATAGGTAGCTCACTACTCAGCATGCTGACTTTTCTGGATCTCTGTTCCGAGCACAAGAGTAAATGCACTTTGTGGGACTGGGTATCCAACCTGAAGGCTTGCCATTGAGAAATTAACTGCCTACAAGTAGGCACCACAATGTTCTGCTTTTACAGATCTTCAAAAGTCTTTTGTAAGTCTTCAAAATTAGGTAGACACCCTCAGGTTAGATCTGTAAAAAGTAGTGGGGCCTACATAATTTTGAAGACTTAATTCACAGACCCTGCAAATCCATACTGGTCACACGAATACCTTTAATCATCTGGCCAAGGCATCCATTACTTTGAATTGCTAAATGTTCCTACTGACCTTTAAGATCAGTGAAGGTACAAAGGTTCCACATGACTCAGACTGCAATTCCACCATATTTAACATGAGAGACTTGAGTCACAGCAACCTGTACAGTAGTACAAATTTCAGGGACATCTGGAACACAAAACCACCTTTCTATCAAATCAGTCACAAGTACATGATATAGCATTTATACCAACTACGGGAAAACAAATGATACCCAACTGTCATAAAGTTTATAAAAATATTTGAGCCCATTTAAGTAAGTTTATGGGGCTACAACATCTTGTTCTGACACCAGGAGTTCTAAAGTTGGATTTAGTATCTAACCAGAAAAACAGGTACAAGAACCAATGTACCACTGCTTTGTTTTGTACCTGCCTGGCAAAAGCTGACCATTTTAAACCCTTCATTTGCTTCAATAACAAAGAAGAAACTTGTCTTCATGATAAGTCAACAAAGATGCTATTTTTCACCTGCAATCACATAATAAAACTTTGTGCCTTTACATTCTCTGCAACCCGACTGGCATATGATGCAGAAAGATTGTTGGTATCTAGTGAACCTAGACATCTGGCTTAGACATTTACAATAATGTTAATATCAATGGTTATTTTATAGTGGGGAGACAGAATAGCATATACCACTGCTGAGGATATTCTTCAATTACCCAAGTAAAACATATCCATATTCTACTAACTAAAGCCAACTAAATTGTTCTAATAAAGCCAGCTAAGAAACTTGGCATAGCCAAGGCACCCTGCACCTTGCTCTCTGGAAATCTTAACACTGCTCAAGTCACTTTAGCTCCCCCTTTTTGGTCCTGTATATGGCTGCATTAAAACAAATATTTTTAAGCAGTGCTGGAAGCTACCTTCAAGGAAGAAACAGAGACCACTCTTTTATGAAAAGCCGCCTTTGTTTATAGTAGGTATTTCTGAAATTCTTGTTAATATTCAGAAGGTGGTTATTTAATAGCCCACTAATTGAATTAGTGTCTGGTTTTGCTCTTTAAGCCCTATTCCATGAATAAAAATGATTAAGAGAAACAGTTCAAGCATGTTCCAGTATAGCTACCACATAAAGAAATACTGAAGACAGACTCAATTGCATGCATTAATCTTTAATTAACAGCATCAGAGGAACTACTGTCTAGTAGCTAGAGTATTAGACCAGTTATGAAAAGCCTTCATTCTAATCCCAGATCAGCCACTGATTTGCTACGCATCTCCCATGAGAGAAGGAAAAGAAATACTCCTCTAAGCTCTCATTTTCCTTTTTACCTTTTGTCTGGCTTACCATTTATTTTTGCAGTAGTTATAGCAGGGTTGCTCTCCACATGTGCAGAACTCCCACACTGGCTCTGCAGCACTGGGTGAGCAGCCCAACTAATTGCAATTAACAGCAATATCAACATCATCCAACCTATCTCAAGACAGTTTTAAATCTCTGGTGTTTCTGTAACAGACACCTTACAGATAAGACAAAAAGAGGCAGCCTATCACAAGGGATATAAATGCACAGAAATTTCCAACAAAAACACAGCCCATCTTTGATCAATCTCCCCCACTCCCACAATTCCTACGCAATCCCCAGGCTGATGATGTATGAACCTGTTTTCTTGTTGGCTTTTTTCCAGACTTTACATCTTAGCTAGTCTCTCCAAAATGGATATTCCTCAGTAAATGACAGCATGATGCAGCCAAAACAAAGCTTATGCTTGCTTCTCCTTCCATTAAGCCATCACCTTCCTTTCAAGCAGCCTTAGATCAGCGCTCATTCTTGTCTCTCCTGCACTCCCCAGATCTAAGCTGTGCCAAATCTTGTGCTTTCCCTCTGCAACCACATCTCTAGACTCTGATAGTGAAAGTTCTTTTTCTCATACTTATCTCTAACTTTCTCAGAGTCCCCCATGCTAACATTCCCTTCCTCACACAAAATACTATCACCACCATTAGGCCCCCATTCTTGCTATTATGGGACACATACCTTTATTTCTCCAGACACGTTCCTGACTCTGTTGGCATTTGCAAGCCAAAAAGGCAAATATATTCTATTTAGCATGATTTTGTGTAAAACACTCTCTCCAGCTGCCTCAGCTTTTATGTTCCCTTTGTCAACATGAAAGTTTGTTCTCTATTTGGTCCACACTAACCTATTTCTGAATGCATATAACCACTTGCTCAACTGTGGCTGGAAAAGCACATGATCTTTGTGGCCCATTCCCAGCTGGTTCTGCTACCCTCTGTAAGCTCTCAGCAAAATTCCCTTTCCTTCCACCAGCAGAGGCAGGAATGAACAGCTCGGTAGAAGGGCTGAGGTTAAAGCAGAGCAGTTCCCTAGCTCTCAAGGAGTGTCTTATCACTGTCTCTCCACATACCAGGACAACAAAAACCTCTACTCCTCCTGCACCCAGCTTGCCCCAGGCTTGTCTCTGCATTCTGATATCTGACTCTCCTTCCCCATGCTAGATATAACACTCCCCAGAGGCAAAGTTCTTAGTAAGCACTCAGTCCTTTGATCTCAGAAGCAGCTGGTGCACAGCTGCTCCCCATTACTTCTGCAGTTCTCAGGAACCTCTTGCATTTTCCTGTCCTCCCTCACAGGCAGGCACAAAGGGCAAGAACACCAGCAGCCATCTTTCATTCTCAGGCAAAAATCTTTTATCTCCATCGCATGTGCCCTGGCCAATTCCTCCTTGAATCATTGCCCACCTGGCCTAGTCCCAGATCTTCCCTCCTAACCTGTTTCCTAAGCATGTGAGCAATGCCTTCCTGTTCCTTCTCTCAGCAGGTCTCCCCCATGCTTGGGAGTCTTCTGGGGAGACACAGAACTCTGTCCTCACAGACTGTAGGAACAAGCTGCTGTCCCTCATGCCAGGAAAATCTTCCCTCAAGCCACTGTTGTTTGCAGGTGGTAAGAAAGAAGTCAATTCCACCCCACAGTTTCTCTTCTGTGCAACTAAAGAGCCCAGCAAGCACAGGAAAGCCTGCCTCTTAAAGAGGCAGACACACCATTGGATCTTGCTAGGAAAGCATGGATCTGGTTAATGCAGTATCATCTCACCGAGTCTAAGCAGACAAACTGCAGTAACTATCAACAGCACAAGGTTTTCACTTATACTTTGTACAGATTTAAAGAAAACAGAGAAAAAGCTAGAAACCAAGTCAGCATCTCAAGTTACAGGATTCAGAGACAGTATTTTCATTCCTTCCTTAGCTGGAAAAGCAATCTGAAACAACCACCAGAAGACAACTAGGGATTGTAGGAAGCAGCATAGCCAAATGACTGCCTACAATACTGAGCTTTGAGAAATGTTCAGTCCATTACCTATGCAGACAGGAAGCAAATGGAACTACTGACCAATCTGAAGAGATTTTCCTAGATATCCATAAAACATCAACCTTAATACTCACATGCTGAGGAGAACTAGTAAAGCTGAAATGCCTGCTTCTCAGCTTGCCTTCCAGAATTGTCTCAGTAAGGCTATCACCTTGTACCCACCAGCACTTCTGCAGCAGCTACTTCATCAACGATCCCAAGGTGCTCTGCAACCAGGTGCCAATTAGAAAAATCACTTCACCTGGTCCTGCTGCCATTTCAGAGCCAAGGCCAATAGTTAATAAGAGAAACAAACCCACCAATGCAAGATTCTTAGTTCTGGATAGCTTTTCACACACACACACACCCCCACACCCCACACCCACCCCCACACCCCCAAGCAGTTTACATTATACTTGTTTGTGTGCGTGTATACACATATACTAGAATCTGACAAAGATGAGCACATTCACTGGAGCACCTACAAACTTCATCCAACTTTTCATAAAGATTTAAGATTTTAAACTTGGTATTAGAACTTTTGCTACTGGTTTAATATCCAGGAAAGCCCAAGCTTTTAAGAGACCTTCTGATCAAGAGGAAAAAGGAAGACACTTCTCGTTACTAGTCTCCTATGAGAGTTGACATATGGCATAATACCTCAACACTTTCCAAAGCAGACTTTGGCCAACAATTGAAGCCATTTGCACTCATGCACAGTCATGAAACATAAAGTTTGAGCCAGCCATGTTAAGTATTTACTAGTCAAGCACCAAGCCAAGAACTTTTCCAGACTCTTGTCCATTCAGTTTGTGATCATGTGCGTCTGTCACATGTACAGACATAAAGTGGCACTTCTGCTCCTGGTAACTTACCAGAAACGTCTCATGGCAGGACAATTTTGAAAAACAATGTAATGATTTAGAAAACTGTTTGCTGATTTGTCAAAAGTTGTGTTTGTGAAGTATGTAACAAAACTTGAGCGAAAGGGGTTATGTTTAGTGGAGGTGTAGGACAGACAAATACCATCCAGCAAATCACCCAGGACAATTCTCCTCACTGAAGAGAGCCAATAAACAGATTAAAAAAAAGAAAGCTCAACTGCTTCCCATGGTCTTTCTGCTTTTCTGTGCCACTCACCCTGACAAGAGGTCTTCATCTTTCCACTACAGCTATGCCCTAACTTCCACTACCAATCTCTTACTCCGTCAAGTGAGAAACTTCCATTTCAGCACTGCATTGGTACTTTAATGAAACACACCCACTCCATAACACAAAACCCAAATAACACCCATCCGCTCCCCCCAAAACACCATCCAACCTTTCATGGATTTCAACAGGAGTTAACCTGGAATCTTTAAAGCTGCCTATGCTCTCAGCATTACTGCTTATTGTTAACAAAACCTGTTTCACTTCAACTGCATTGTTTGAGGGTATTGTCCATAGCATTCTTCCCAGAAATGTGTCTGCAATAACATGACAGTGAAATCTTAGCCCCATGAGTTGTCCTGTAAGCAAAAAATCACAAGCTACTTTTAAAAGTAGAGATTTGGTGGGGGTGGGGGTGTGAGTGTGTGGAGGTCAATTAAGAAAGCAAGCAGTAGTCTTTTGTGTCACTGTTAAAAATCAACTTCTTTCTGATAACTGTGATCTGCAAAATCCAAGAAGCAGATCAGTAAGTCTTCATTTCTTCCATGTTTAATGGATGCTCCTCCCCACTGTCACACACCTCCTTCTCCTCAGCTTTTTTATCCTCCTCCCTACCAAATTATGAAGAACACATCTCCCCCTTTTTTTATTTATTTGCCAGCACATAGGCTGAAATGCCTTAAACATGAATTTGAAGTTTTACAGATTTTTAGTGTAAAGAAAGAAAGCACTAAATCCCCAAAATGTGCTTTTCTCCCAAGTATTTTAGCTAGTAAGCTGTAAAACTAACTTTCAAATTCCAAAATCACCTACAGTCAATTTCTGAGAACTTAAAATGCTCAAAACCATATTTTTTTCTTAAAGCTAGAACTGTGAAGTCTTTCAGAAGACACTGTATGACAATGAAGAAACAAAAATCCATTCCTCTGATTGCAGGTCATCCTTTAAGGGCTATAAATAATGGAAAACCATATACAGCCTCTTAGTACTTAACTTGTTACCTAATAAATTTTATAAAAACTATCCTATTAGGTTTCTATACAGTAAGATGGGATTATTAGCAAACTTCTTCTGTAGACGTAGCTTTATGGAGGACAATCATCATTAGTTCCTACAGCCATCTGAAGCCAGTAGTCCAGGTTTCTGAAAATGACAAAGTTGTACAAGTTCTCTCCTCCCTTGTGGAAACCATGTTCACTTTCTCTCCAGGAAACAGGGCTGTCTGCAAAGCCATGCACAGTTAAGGTCAGCCAATATGCCAGTTTTGGTTCACCAAAATAGCAACTGCAAGGAAGACGACAAGGTATCAATAATTATAATGGAATAGACAGCATGTTCAAGTATACAATATAAAGTAAAAAATAAAAATAAAGTCAGACACAGGCAATTCAGTGAAAATTTGTAATTAACAGTTACAAACCCATGCTTTAATACATAATAAATTCAAAAGAAAACACTCTATCAGAAGATGTTAGGAAATAAAATAAGATTGACCCTTGATTATTCCTACCATACTTTTAGACATGGCAAACCAGCAAGTTATAGCAATTAGAAAAAGTTCTACGTTGTAAAGTAGCTGTTCTGAATTTCCTACAGCATGCATTATCTTTCGGAAAATAGAACATTTACCAAGAACAGTTGCTATCAGGGCAAAAAAAAGACATTGGAGGAAAAGACATAGTCAGGCTATGCTTGACACAAATACTTTTACCACCAGAAAGGAAATGGATTACAAATAACCAAAGCCAGACATTATCCACTGCTCTTAAGGAGAGAATAAAAGCCAAGGAAACCTGTGTTCCAACCCTAGCCTAGGGAGGCTTTATGCATGAAATTTGAAAATTGCTCAGAGTAACGATCATATTCCAGATAAAGCAACAGCAATATGGTTATGAGTCAGTGCTACAATACTTAGCCACCAGGCACTTCAAGCATTGTCTCACAAATGGAGCAAGGAGCTTCCAGAATTTGCTATCAGTAGCACTAATATACAATACAGACAGATACCACACTGATCTACGATTCAATACCAAACTACATGATACTAGTATATTAGAACTACAGCTACCCCATTCATCACTATCCAGTGTCCTACGCTACAACACTTGATTTAAAAAATTCACTGTAAGTTAATTTATTGTAATGTCATAATAACCTTGAAGTACCTTGTAATACTCTTTTTGGTATCACAAAGGGATTTCAATCAAATTTTCCATCAGTAGTTAAAAATACTAAATCAGACATATTTGAGGGCATCTGATTTTCATAGATGGGGGAATTTGGAAAATGTATGAGCTCAGTAGAACCACTGTTTCTTAGAACTTAAGGTAAAAAACAAAAAGTCATTACTAGAATGCAGGGCAGGCATTTCCAAATTTGAAGTATCCAAAATCGTTTATTGCTTTTTTTTCCTACCAATTTTAAGCTTCCAGCTCATTTCCTAATTAAAAAATTCTTCATTTTGTATATTTTGCTATTTAACTCCAACAGCACTACTGAAAAGTAGTATTTAAATATCAAAAATTAAAAAGCGTTGAAGTACAAGTGTTTTAGTAATGTACTCTTGCCCTTACCAGAGCTGCTCCAATAACTGAATTATCTTCTCAGGAATTATAAAGCCTGTGATTGTGCACAAAAAAGCTTTTTCCACCATTGTGCTGGGCTGAGGACAGGAATAGGTCGATAAGAAGCTAGACGATTTGTTGTTTCTGGAAAAAAAAAACCAAAAAACAACTAAAATAAATATACTTCAAATCTACAGGAAGTCTTACAATCAAAGCCTGTACAAAACAAGTAGATCTATGTATATCACCTAAATTAATACCAAAGCAACAAATGGCCAAGCAATTAATATACAAGATGTCATGCTGCTGTGGGTTAACCCTGGTAAGCAGCTAAACACCACAGAGCCGCTCACTCACTCCCCCCTAGTGCAGTGGGGGAGAGAATCAGAAGGGTAAAAGTGAGAAGACGCATGGGTTGAGATAAAGACAATTTAATAGTGAAAGCAAAGCAAGCTAAAGAATTCTTTTACTACTTCCCATCAGCAGGCAGATGTTTAGCCATCTCCAGGAAAGCAGGTCTTCATCATGCCCAACTGTGACTTGGGAAGACAATTTTTATTGCTGAGCATGCCACCATATGGTGCGGGATATCCCTCTGGTCAGCTGGGGTCTGCTGTCCTGGCTGTGTTCCCTCCCAATTTCTTGTCCACCCCACCCCCCAGCCTACTCACTGGCAGGACGTTGTGAGAAGCAGAAAAGGCCTTGATGCTGGGTAAGTGCTGCTCAGCTATAGCTAAAACATCCCTGTGTTATTGGTCACAAATCCAAAACACAGCATGATAGGAGCTATTATGAAGAAAATTAACTCCATCTCAGCCAAAACCAGTACACGTGGGTACCCCTAAAGACACAGTTAAGTTTTTCAAGACTTAGAACAAATGCTTAAGTGCGTAATGGACTTCCCACCTACAGAAATGTGTCTTTCTTAATTCTTATTTAACTCCTCCTTAAAATGAATTGTGGCTTTCCTTACTTAAAATGTATTTAAATATCAAACAAATTCAAATACTTACAAGCTAACTTGATTCAAGACGGCACCTAACCATTCAAACAGTTCCTCTGTACTGCAGGACTCCTCTGGCTTTCCTTGTAGTTCATTACTTTGTAACACTGGACACTCCAAGTCCCTTAGTGTGCTGAATGTTATTTTTGGCTTCAGGGCCTGTATTTGTTTTTTTGAAAAGTATGACATCAACATTGATCCCTCTGCACCTTAACAACAGAACACCACAAACGGCTGTTATGAAACTACTAAACAAAAGGAGCACTGAATACATTAAACCTTTGTATATGTATACAAGAAAATGCAGTGCATAAAACTGCTTATATGCGGTTATCTTTGGCAAAAGCCATAGGCTCTTCAGCTTCCTTATCTTGGAAATAAAAATTAGTGCAAGATCCAGAGACTTAGTATAGCTCAGTACATTTACTATTTAACTAGCAAGTATAGATCTGTCAATAGAAAATTCAAGCAGATTAACTGGGCAAGTAATAAAATGAACTCATTAGAAAGGAATTCAGTGTTCCTGAAAAGGAACACATGAAAGAGCAGGAACACATGTTAAATGCTCCCCAAGATAACTTCGTTTGCAAATGCACTCACACTGTCAGTATACCCCTGCCTATATACACAAGGCAAGAGAACATTTTTATTACCAGTGGCCATACATACACTCCCTTCACGCTCATGCACAGGTACTTGCTGCTGTAGAAGGGCAGTGTGTGCATTAGACCATTAGGTAATCTCTAGTTCAGCATCTCTAGAAATTCCTCAATCATTGCAACCTGAGGGAGAATACATGTGGTAGATGTACACAAAGATAATGCATCTCTAAGACGAGGTAAAGGGAACGAAAATCACATTAATCCAGGTAGTATCCCCTCAAAAAAACCCCACACTGAGTGTCTAGAAGGAACCCAGCATCACTAGTTCACTAAAAACTGCTTCCTAGAGACAGTATGGCTTCTGGAATCATAAACAACTCCAACAGAAGAAATTCCTGCAGAAGTCAGGAATACTTTGCAAAAAGCTATAGTATCATTTAAGTTCTCCTGGAACATGCCTTCACACCTGCAGAAAGTTGACCTTTTCGTTGTCCTAAAAGGCACTCAGTCTTCTATCCAGCATGTCAGGTTAGGGGATCTCTTAGTTCTCTCAGCTGAGGACGAGAACACGTAGAAATCCTTTTAGGAGGTCTTATACCATCACTAAAGACCACATACTTGATTTCCTAGGTGTGATGGCAAGCTTGGTTTAGGAGCCATAAGGTTTTGGAGAAATTTACAGTAAATTGAGAAATCACCTGCAGATAAGGTATATTTGGAAGGTCATCTAGTCATCCAGACTAGAGACTCTTCTACCCACGTGGCTAAGGTGCCTGCCATCCCAGAACACTGTTTTCCTGGAACAGTGGAAAAGTGAGCAAGTGACTACAGGTTTGAGAACAGATCTATCAGTGATGTCAAGAGGAACTGTAGGATAGTCTGGGGGACAAGGATTGAAGACAGAAGGAAGAGGAGAGGGTAAAGAAATCAAACTATATAACAAATCTCACTTTACTAGAAGAAGAAAAAAAAAAAAAACAAACAGTGCTAAGCCTTCAAATGCAGTACGGCTCTAACAGTTAGGTGTACCTTGATGGTCTTGCGAGAAAGGCCATTTTTCTTCAACTCTAGTAAGTGATCCAAAACAGCAAGTAAAGTTCTAAAAACCTAACCTAGACTAAAAACCTAACCTAACCTAAGCAAGCATATTGCAAATTCAGATACTAACCAACTCCCTTTTTGAAGCAGTAACATAACTGACATAGAATCAATACTCCTAAATTCGAAATTCCAGATAATGTATTCTATTTTCATAAAGTGACAATGGGTCTCTAGGAGACCAAGGAATAGTAACTTACTCATGAGAAGTCTGAAGTCCAGAATAGCATTTAAATACCACAGGAAAGGCATGTATGAACAGAAGAAATTAAAGAACAGGATGGAGTTCACTGCAGAATATGATATCCAAGACTTGCTATCAAAAATTAAGGACTGCCCAAACTTCATTAGACATATTTATCTCAACAAGGACAATCACTTGGGGGAACAGAAAAAGGAGGGCTAACCTGATCCTTTTTAGTCATCCTTCAAAAAAGGCTGTCCAAGTACCAAAGGGCACAGGGACAAAGACAGGCAGCCACTGAATTCTTGTTATTTTAGTATTTTTAATATAGACATAGTCAAGCCTGAAGTGTGTAAAACAGATGTTCTTCCTTCAGCCTGTACTTCCTATTGGCATTTGTTAGTTTAACAGGTCTAAAGGATGTATAATATTGCCCTAGAATTCTTAGTCAAATATAAAAAATTATACATTTTAAATGTCTGCTACATATGGGAGCCTCAGCTACAGCCCTAACTTCAGGAAATCTCAAAGGCTACAAGACTCCAACAGAAAAATTTCTCTAGCTACAGCATAGCTTTCCATGTCAACAACAACCAGGCACATTGTCAAAGTATTTTGGAGGCCAGAGTATTTCAGCCAATAAACATTTAAAATCGTCACAGAAATTACAGCAATAGAAAAGAGAAGATTGGTTTGCCTCTCTCAGTATGACATGAGATAATCCATATTCCCTTTTTCTGTTCCTCTTGGCGCCAGAACCACTAAGTAGGAAAAAACGGTATGAAAACAAAAAAATCCTGCTTTTGGAAAGCGACAGAAATGTTTATAGGTTTGCAGCAGTGCTGGCCATAGCAAGGAACACCAGTTATCAGCAGGAAGGATGAAAGCAGAATGTTCACGGAGGACACAGATTCTCTTGACAAAATACAGCCCTCTTTTCCCCTTCCAGCAGAATCTACACGATGCCTCATGTCTATTAATAAAAATCTATAAAAGTTTTATTTTTGGCAGTACTACGGAACTAAGAGTCTTTCGTGTGTTATAAGCACAAGATTCCTGCAGAGAAAGGCATTCAGACTTAACTCCATATTCAGGAAATGATTGACCTGACCCATTTTTTGGATGTAAGAAAGTGAGGAAAAGGAATGCTGTTCTTCCTGAATGCTGCTACCCTGGCAGCAACAAACGTTAAGAAACATACTGGCCCTAGAGGCATTTTGCTCTCTGCCCAGGGTCAATAAATCCAAGCAAGCTGAGCCTAAAGATCTGCCACCTTAGCTGGATTTGTGTCACCATTTATGGTAGCAACAGCCTCCACTCTAACTCTTTCCTGAAGACTACAAGGATGGGAATTGCAAACCTTTAAGCAATTCCTGTATGACAAAGAAGGAAGGATCCTTGTCATATGATTAGTACTTAAAAGGGGGGAGGGGAAACATAAAGGACTAAAATGAAACATGGGACACTGCTAAAGGAGCTCGTAAGAAGCTTTAGTTTCTCAGATCAGTTAACTCCTGCTCAGACTTGGTCTTGAAGAGCCAGAAAAGAGTAACAATGTAAAGAGCAGATGGGAAAGCATTCTCAGGGACCTCTCTAACATCTCAACTCACTAGCATGGAAACTCAAAGCAGAAGCACACCAAAAGCTACACAGCTATGATGAAGAAAAACATTTTTTTGCAGTACATACTCCTGCAGTTTTTGTTAATTCTATGCAAATGCTACATATCCCTAGACATAGCACATTCTAAGGTCATAGAAGCAACAGAGGACTTTGGAAAGTGACCCTGAAAGGAAAAGCAATACTTAAATCCCAGGGGAAAAAAAAAAAAAGTAATTAGAAAACAGTAGATAAACAAATACTAGAAGAAAGGTGATCTGAGACAATATAATTTCTTACAATAACCTCTTACTCTGCTCCAATCTCAAACAAGTGCTTGAGGATAAAACAGGAGACTGCATGTGTATCAGTGTACATGGCACACAGAGGGACTCTGTACATGTCCTGTAACTACTGATGAAAGTTCCCCATCTCAAGTACTACACCAAATACAATGTAACTTATGTGTATTAATAAAAAAACTCAAAAATGTGTATTAATAATAGTTATGTATGTCACAGATTTATAAAAAAGAGGCAGCACTATCAAACAGGCAAAGTTATGCCAGAAAGCCTGGGCAACAGAGACAAGGAAATGAAGCAACTAATATATCTCCTATGAATCACTGTTGTGTTCCTGAACTGAAATGTTCTGCTGCGTAGGAAGTAATGCACATAACCCCCCCCGCCCAACCAAATAAATAAAACAAACAGAAAAACGTAAACACATTTTAATCTAACTTTTCCCTCTACTAAAAATGCATTTGGACAATCACTAGAAAAGAACAGTAAACTAAAAATATTCGGACTTCATGTCAGTTACATTTTAGTTTTACGTTTAGTTCCTATTACCTGTATTATACCAAGCAAGAAGGAAGTCAAATTCTAAAGGTTTCTTTTCTTTCAAGGCCCAAAGCACTCTGTTATGTTTCTTGCTATCAGGGTAAAAGCCAGAATCAGTCAAGTCAACAGTTATAACTGCAAAAATGTACAAAAGCAATTGTTACTCAATTGAAATAAATTTTCATATTAAATTCATTACAAACTGAAAGAACACAAAGAAACCAAAGAACATTAAATTTGTTTTTCATATAGACAGCATTTTCATTAAAAGTATCTGATTATGTAAATATGATTCCCCATTATGTAAATTAATATTCTCCTCCTGCTGTCCTTATTTTGATATAATCTGGAACTGCCTTCCAGTGACTGGAGGGACAGATTCCTTTTGTAATGGCAGTGACAGAAGTCCCAAAACAGTACCTTAAACATATCTTGGTAAGTAGGCATGTTATTAGCACTAAAAAAAAGGCAAGTTTCTAACATCAAAAGCCACATCAAAAGCCACATATATGGCAATGACACTTTTTCAACTGTCTTTTTTGCTAGATTAATTGGTCCCAAGCTAAAAGTTACATTTATTTTTTACATGGAAATTTCATCATACATTTTACTTGACAAACTGAATAGTAAAATGGTGTCCTGTTTTGCCAAAATTCTTATTATAGATAAAAAGTTTCCCCTTCTAAAGTTTTTGTGTAACTACTTATCAATTTCTGCAGATTCTAATACATTTGAGATGGCACAGCGTTCATGTTTTTTTAATTATTTAAAAAAAAAACAAAAAAAAAATTATCACACTGAGTATGTATCCTCTGCAGCTGTTAAAAAACTACATTTTCCAAGTACTTGCTATATAGAGATTACCATTTTAAATGTGTCAAACACAGTACAATTCTGCCTTTCAAGCAAGCAGTCTTGGGTGAGGCTCTTCACTATTTTTTTTTTCTGTGTAGCGTGCAAATTTTGAGCTCTGCTTTAATTAGTTTAGTATCTTCCTATCTAAATCAGAAGGCATAGATACTGTGCACAGTATACAAAAATCCTTGAGTCCTACATCACTCCAACATAAATAAGACTATGAAAGACCCCCAAATCAAAAATTTTATAGAATACCCAAAAGATCACATATTTGTTTCCTTATAACTGCTTTATTATTTGGAAAAAGTATTTTTTCTCTTCAGGCAGTCCTTGTATTCACATCTGGAAAAATACAACCTAGACAATAACCAATTTTAAGGAAAGGGAAGTTTCAGCATTGCTGGTTTAACATCATAACAAGGCGCTTCACAGACAGATCTGAAATAAACACCATTAATATAAACAATACTTACTATATCTCACTACTTTTTTGCCAGAATACCGAGAAGGGCGACCTTGCAGTCCAAGTTCCTCGTAAGTATCCTTATCCACTGACAGAATTAGTTTTCCTATAAACAAAACAAACCTCAATACAAATAATCTTCTACTTAGTCCCCTTTGAAGTCTTCCGAGAACTGTATACCTTCTACAGTTAGCGTACAGAAAGTGTTAGCTTTCATCAATGGTATTACTAATGTAATCCAGACTCCTTAGCTCCAGTTAAATGGATTATCAGATTAACCCTTAAAAAAATGTATAACTCAATTACTCTTTTTTAGCAAAGAAGTCTTATGAACTAGAATGAGAAAAGTATATTATTCCTGAGATAGTAATAGTTTTTCTACTGTACTACCTCTCTTCTGTACTACCTCTCTTCATTGCCTCAATCTTTCCTCCCCTTGTCCCCTAGCATTTGCTGTGTCTTTGGTTGAGCACTACATTACACCAGGGCCTGACATAGTAATGTCATGCATGCACTGCTCAACTAAACATACAAAAGCAGTTCTTCCAACTCCAGTAGGACTACTCGCATTGAGTAAACTATGCTTATTAGTGATGAGCAGATATGCACTGGAACAACTCCACTTCCATGTTCATAAACTAGATACGGCAGCTGCCACTTAGTACAGAATTTCACACAACAGATCTCTACTACAGTCTTTTGATTCTACTGCATAAGTAATGGTATAATATAGAATGCAAACAAATAAGGCTGCTGCTGAAGATTTCATATAGTGACATAACCAGGAACTGTAACGCTGTCTCTGCATTAATTGTGCATAGCTTGTAATAACTGTATCATACAAATTCTATCATACAAATACTATCAAGTATTCTTTTTGCTAGGACTGTGCTAACAGAGCACATAAAATAATCCCTCCTCTGAAGAATCTGAATTTACTTATGCACTGACAGGCACCCATCGCATTACAGCATCTTAGGCTAGAGGGCCAAGAGACCAATTTGTGTTTCTATTATATATGATACATTGTTAAACAGAAATAAAACGAAATATTTGAAGCCCAAAAAAGCTTCATTATTTTCTCTGCATGTAAAGTCCCACCTCAGATGGAACATTTTGCCATAAAACTGTGACGGAACTACAAAAGAGTATTTTAACGTGTCACATAATTCTCAAAGAATAAACAGTGAATATTTTAAAAGTGTTCCTAAGCAGTGCTGCTAATTTTCTTTTTTGGTACAAATTCTGTCTTTAAGACCAGTAGGAAACGAGATTGGAATGCAATGTTTTCACAAAAATAATCCTCTGTAGCAACTGCAATTATGGTTGAAGCATTGACAATCTGATACGAAACATAAGCGGAGCTGATTTTTTTTCTTAATTTCCTTTAGATGAAATAAATAATTTCACAGCATGAATTAAAAGAGTAAGTTAAAATTAATATTTTTCTGATTCAAACATGTTTCTAATAAAGTTGGCAAGTACAGTAAGCATTAAATTTTCCAGTTTACATCATGCCAAATGAAAAAAAAACACCAAGACCAAGACCATAATCAATATGTATGTGTTACTAAAACCACAACAAAACGTACCGTTTGGTAGCAGAGCTGCAGTATTATCTTGATCAATTTTTGTATTATAGGTAAGTGCATAGCATGAACCTTTAATAGTAAAGCAGAAAACCATGAGATTACACAGCCTTTAAAGAAAGATGTGACAATATGAAAGATTCACCTCAAGATAATCAAACATGCCAAATACCCTTTGAATCACTCTAAACCCTTGTGTTTTCATCAACTAACTTTCTTCCACCTTCTCAAGCAACATAGCATTCTGTTATTATTTTTATAAACCTTGGACTGGCACTGTTTTAAAGGAGCTGTAATATAGATAGTATTAACAATATGCCCCAACATGAAAAACTTCCTTTCCACCTGTGACCTCCCTGACTCAGCAAATGGAACCCCCCACATTTTACAGACACATTTCTATTATTGATTCACATGCAGACAAGGTGCAAGATGCTCACATTACTAAATGTATTTTGTAGCATTATCTGCCACAACCAATTTTGTTCTTAAAAATACTAGAGTCAGATCCTGTAAACTTGGTGTAAAAACATCATACTGCTTCCACAAAGCTACTGGAATAAAAGCCATTTATGAGACTAAAGGAAATACAAAAAGAGTCCCACATTTAGAAAAGAATGGATCTCATTCCCCCATGTCACCCACATGTTCTCTCTTCTCCCTTTAAAGCTTTTTTTTCTCCCTGACAATCATGTGAAGGGTACAACATTTATCATGAGCCAAATGGGCAGGGCCTGGTCATTAAAAACTGCATGCTCTGAGTATGCAATAGCAAGTTGGCTGGGGAAAGGCTGCATCTTTCTTCACTCCCTCTTTGCTCTACTGTATAAGGAAGGGCTGCTGCAGCTCCATTAGCAAAAAAAAAAAAAAACCCCAAACCTCACACTCCCTCTACACCCAGAGCATTATTTTATCCTCTTTTTCTCTTGCCTGCTGTGCAACACAGCTCTGTGTTGAAATATGAAGGAATTGGAAAGGGAGAAGGGAGCTGGTTTCTGCAGGAATCTGCATAAAGATGAGACGTAGAAGATAAACAGGTGTGAGGATACACAGAAGCCCTCTTGACAGCTGGATTGCAGAATTAAGATGGAATAGGGAGAAACAAAGAGGGAACAGTCATAGAAGTTTTGGACCCATTGGGTGTAGACAAATTCTGACATACCACAGAGCACAAAAAAGCAGATAAAGTAATTAATACAGAATTTTCTTAGTATTTTTTCTTCCCTTCCTTTAAAATACTTTTCAGAATAAATAATTATAAATGGGTTTTACTGTGTTACGAAAAATATACACCATTATTGCATCTGTCATGTTCTGATTACCTCCTTACCTTTCTTCACAAAAGCATCGATGAATTCGTGAGCAACCAATTCATGAACTGATAAATTTCTCACGAGGTAGTACTCCCCAACATCCGCAATAGTACTTTTCAGCACTTCGGGTAGTATGCCACATTCAGGGATCAAAAAGGACACCTATTAGGAACAGATTTGTAATGTAAATCATAGCCTAAAACCTGTTCCGGAAGAAAAACAAGAAATAAAAAAAGAAAAATTCTTCTTTTTGAATAAATCAGTATGCTACACCAAATGAAATGAAGGAAAAATAATTTCAAGCTACTGTCTTCAAAATGCATCAATTTGCAAAAAGTCTCCAAGTACAGCAAAGACATTATTTGGTTTTTGCATTTTATGTGCTATACAACAGCATTTGAAGTGTTACATAAAGGGATGATTTTACATACCGTGACTTAACTAATTATCTTGTTTGATGTCATTATAAATTTAGCTTGAAGACCCACTGGAAGATTTCCTTCAGCCCTTGCTGCAGGAAGCAGTTTTAACTAAAAATGCAGGCTAAGCATTTATGTAATGTCAGTGGAAATGCAAAGACCAAAGTAGAATTTAAACTACTTTTTGAATCCATGCATTCTCCTCTGTAGAATACTTTAGAGGTCAGGAGAGCAAACAGACCATCAGAACAAAACTTGAAGACGGGCTTACAATTTTCAAATAAGTCACGAGGTGTACGTATGTATGTACGTACATTAAGGCTACAACTTCTGTAGCAGGTTTCTAATTTAAGGTAGGAAACCGATTTTCAAAAGGGATGAGCACCTAGCTTTTCTTACTGAATTCGGCATTCAGTCTTTCGGCCCAACTGCCTACCTTTAATTTCCCTTTTGTTTAAAACTTTTCCTGTGCGTGTTTCAGAGATCAAGGGAACTCTTAAGGCCAGGAGATGAGGGCAAACGAGATTATTACGCGGGCAAATACCAAGCTTCTCAATAACCCTGCACAAGCAGCATAAAGGTTCATCCCCCTGTCCCTTCCCATTCCACCCCGCAAAACAAGTGTTTTCCGAAACGAAGGAGCTCACAGAGAACAGGTACGTATCTCCCTTTGCACACATACGCAAGGGAAGTAACAACTGACAGACGGGCTGATTGCCACACAAGTAGAAAGCTTTCTAGTTAGCTGCCAGAAAAATCACTAACGAAATCGCGAGAGGGTCTGACTAACACTTGCAACGGGCAAAGAAAGGAGAGCAAGCTGCCAAAAGCTGGTCTTCGCCACACGAAGTTGCCCAAACCACCGAAGCCGTTCTTGATGACGGCATGACAGGAAAATACTTCGGCAGATGGAGGGACAAGGCGAAAAAGAGGACTTCCAGAGCTCGCCTGCAGCCAGGCTTCCGCTGAACTCTCCCCCGCTGCTGAGGGATTCCCTCCGTCCCTCACCGCTTGGACCAGGAGCTTGCGGGTTCCCGGCAGCGCTGACAAAACCCTGTCCTCGCCCGCTCCCCCGGCTCACCTCTCCTCCGCCTTGCGTCTGCGCCGCCCTTCGCAACGGACGCGGCCGTTAACGACACGGCTCGCGCCCCGGCTCGCGCCCCCCCCCC
>JANZLQ010000030.1:15411260-15429104 GCA_026212715.1 Elanus axillaris
CCCCCTCCCCCCACTCACGCGGCAGTTGTAGGCGTGGTCCCGAACGCGCGCCGCGTGCCGCGAGCGCGCGTCCCGCGCGTGGCCCTTCTCGCAGACCAGCAGGTGCCGCGGCACGCGGCAGAGGCGCCGCAACGGCGGCGGCAGCGACATCCTTCGCCGAGCCCCGCGCGCCGCGGAACAGCGCCGCCAATGGGTGAGCGCAACCCCGCTCGCGTCACCAGCTGTCCGGGAAGACGGGGTGGGGAGGAAGAAGGCGTGTGATGAGGTCACTTCCGCCTGCTGCCACGCCACTGCGCGCATGTGCGGCAGCGGGGCTGCCAATGTGACCCGCGTGTGGGGCCGGCGGCCAGTGACGAGGCTCGGCCATCTTCCCTACCCAGGCGTTTGGTCCTCGCGGGTTCAGAACAAGCCCGGCGGGGTGGGGCGGCAAGACCCACGCGCGTTTCGCGGTGCAGCAGCTGTAACTCACGGCAGTTAAAGCATGTGCGCGCTTCGTGAGTCGCTCTACCAGCCGAGCTGGGCCCTGCAGATGCTGAGAGGGAGCGTTGTAGGTCCCCAGGGCGTGTTTCCCAAGAAGGAAGGGGTTTAGGGGAGATGGATGCTTGGAGGGATAAAACAGGACAGGTGGAACTGTGTCCTGGGGTGGCTATTGGCACCGGGGAGCCTTCCAGACATCAAGCAACCTGCTTCCTTCCACCCTTCAGCAAATACGAGAAATACATAAACCCCAGGGGCTGTAGAGGTGTGTGTGCCCTGCGAGGCAGGCCACTACCAAAATACTAACTGACTTCATCAGAGCCCCATAGAGGTACACTGAGTATCTTAATTCCTACTGAAAATCTGTGGTCCATTAGATCTCTGAGCACCTTGTAGTAAGAGCTGCAGTTTTACAAGTTCATGAAGAAGATTGTGTCCACTCTTCACTCCAAATGGGATTGCGCGGATTAGCAAGCACGGTGCACAAGGGCCATGGGATTGGGCCCTGCCTCCGATGTGTCCTCTCACTGCTCCTTCTGTACATGTATATTTTATATAAAGCATGTACAAAAATTTTCTCTTTCTGCCTTGCTGCAGTATTTCCCTTCCCAATTCTCTAGCTTCGTGGCTCCCGATTTAGTTTAAAAAGGCACCAAGCAACTTTCTTGGTATTTGCTGTTTTCTGTACACTGTACAAGGCTGTATGTAACCTTACTTAAAACACGACTCTGGTCTGTTCGCCAAACATTATCAAGCTGGCACACCTGACACTTGATTTTGATGCCAGTTTGATGACAGTAGTTCCACAGATCTCAAGCTTGCCCTAGGGAGATCTTGATCTGCTATTTCTAGATAAGACGTCCGATGTTGACGCTCAGGGGTACATAAGTTTGATTATTCCTCTCCCTTAGGTTGTTGGATGCCAAGAGGAAAAGTTTGTTCAGTACAAATTTGCATAGAAACTTTGTTTAGTATAGAAAAGTATAGGTTACGATAAGGTCATTTGTTCAACACCTGCAGTGTTAGGCAGATATGAACCATCAACTTCCCACGATTTTACTTGTTCACCAGCTACGTGTCTTGGTGGCCTGGTATCGTAACTCAAGCACTCTTGTTCACTACCTGGTCGCTTATTGGCTGTTTGGCTGAGCTAAACAGGCAGCGCACAGGTTTTCTAGATGTGTATTTCCAGTCTGATGAATTTGTGTTACAGCTCCATCTTCAGCAGCTGATACTCCCAGGCTCCGCTTCTAGCACAGACTGCACTTTTCTAGTGCTCTGTCTATGTCTGGCTCTGCCTGATGTTGCTGACTTAATAGCTATAAATTGCTAGCAGTGTGAAAAGCCTGGTCCTTGCAAGGTCTGTGTTACAGAACTGTGTTTGCCCAATGGAAGGAGGGATGCTACCAAGGAGTTACTAGTTCAGCGCTTCTGGCTTGTTAGGCTGATTCAGGCCCACTTGTTTCAGGGCATGTGCTTTCTGAGTGCTTGTTTACTGAAGTGACATCAAGACACTGCCGCTCTGAACTCAGTGGCTTGTGTCCTCCAATGCGTGAGAGTGAGATGAAGCTATAAATCACAAGGTCACTGGCTCACAAACGTTTCTGGAGGAGGGCTGAATTCTGCACTTACGTTGCCTGTATAAATTGGATTAATTGGATTATTATGAATCAAAAAAGGCTATGTAATCACAGTAGCCTTCTAATTTAAAGTGCCCAAACTTTAATGGGAAAAAGCACTATGTGATTAATGTCACTTATTATGGTACCCGCAAGCAGAAGCCTCTGTGCACAGACGAGCATCACACTGAGATGATCAGAAAGCCTGTTCTACTAAAGGGGTGAAAAGTTCAAGCCTCTGATCAATAAGCGCAGAGAGCCAGAGTGGAAATTCGCTATACTCAAAGCAGCTTGTGGAGCTGTTTTGTTTTTTTTTGTGTGGTTTGGGTTTTTTTTGGTGAGCTTCTCTATGATAATACAATTTATGCTTTCTGCTAGGGATACAAATGGATAAGAGAAGAAATGAGGAGAAAATAAGTTGGGGAAGGATTAAGAGAGTCAAGATTCATGGTTGCATATTCAGAATTAACTCAGTAGTTTAGGGATTTTGGCAGCAGTGTAGTTCACTGCAGCTCAGTGGAGCATTGAGGGATTCAGATCACTGTACAGTTAGTTCGGTTCATATGTCAGGCGATTCATTTTAACCCACCCTTACTCATATACTTTAGCTGTCCGATTATAGAGTATGTGTGTTCTAGAGAACTCCCTGAAGATACTGAACTACATTAAAAAAACCACATTTCACAGTCTAGTAGTCTGTGCTGTAACATACAGAATTTCCCTACCTTTAAATGGGCTATACATATGTATGCTAATTGTTGGTAAATGCTGATATTTTAATAGTGGTTGTTACAGTTTTGTGAGTAATTGGGTATAGGGTTTCTGTATATTGTTAAAAAAAAAAGACATTTCAAACTTTAAATAATTTAAGCTGTGAAGCTATCACAATTTTCCCGAAGATTTCAAACCCGTGACAGGGTAATGCAGTTTTACAGCAATTCAGTTTCCGCATTCTTGAAGAAAGTTACAGGTTGTAGCCAAGAGGAAAGCAATGCCTTGAGACAACCTGTGGTAATAGCTTGGAGTAAGGAAGGATCTCTAAAATATTTCCTGGGACTGGGGAAATTTCATTCTGGTTTTGTATAAAATGTCAGAGTCTGGAAAGAAAAGCCTGATTTTCACATTAGGTACAATATCTCTAGTTGCGAAGCCCAGCTGCTTCTTTCAGGTATTTTTTTTCACTGCTGAAGAGCAATCTTAACTCAGTTTTTCTGCTGGATTTTCTGATTTAAAAAAAAAAAGACATCACTAAAATACCTAGAGTTTCATAAAATCAAGTCTAAACAAGTATTTGTCACAGATATTTTGAAACTGATTTGGGTCTTTAAGATAAATCAAAATATTTTTCTTTCCAGTCACTCTTTTTCTTTCTTAAATACTGTTGACTGCAAAAGAGAAGGAAGTTGTCTAAACCTTTTCACCTTGGCTAATTACAAAATTAGTATTTTGTGAAACAGAAACAGATACCTCTGGTGCCTTGTTTATCTGAAATTAATAAAGTGTGTAAGACTGAAACCCAGCAATCAACTGTTTCTTTCATGGAGAAAAGTGGAAAGATGGTGAAGATGCGGATAGTTAGCTTTATATCCTGTTTTTACACACTTTGGTCCAAATATGCAGAGCAGTGATGGATTGTAAAAAAGATCCCACTCAGACTTGCTTTTCAAGGAGATTACAAACAAAGTGTCTGCCAAGCTACTCCCCAAAGCAGCTCTTCAAGCCAGGAAGAACAGTGAATGCTAACCATGGACCGAGTTGCTGGACTTGGTCTAAATGCAATTCTAAAAAAAACCATCATCCACCTGATCTGTTTCTTTTAGAGTTAACACCCCCTGTAATCTGGGAAACCTCACACTCACTCACTTTTGTGTGATATTACAGTGGGAGAAGAAATGAGAAGGGTAATTAATCTGACAGGGTTCTGGGGAGCAGGAGTGCATTCCACCTATATTCAAGTGGAGTCTTCACCTCCACTTGCCTCTTAGGGATCAGATTTTGGCTGGGCCCTGTATGGTGATGAGGAATTTTCATGCACTTTCTCTTTCCCTCCAAACAGATCAATTGTTGTTCACATTAAGGCTAATACGAGGCACATGCACTCTTACAAGACACCCACTGAAGCAAGCTACTCCACAGCATTCAAGGAAGAGTCAGGAATATGTTCCCTATTCACACTTACTTGCAGAAGGTAACAAACTGCGGCCATGTTCCCCTGGTTGCTCCTTCGTCTTCTGGCAGATGTCCTAGGGAGTGCTTCCATACCCACCTTGACCTTCCACGGGCAGTAAAGATGTGTCCTGCTCCTTGTCCCATAACAAGGCAGGGAAACGCTGCTGCCTTTTCCATTGCTACGGTCTCCTTCCCCAGCTCTACCGGTAACAGTATTTTTCCTCAAACTGACTAACCAATTAACATGATCACATTAAACTCATCGTAGCAGTCTTGTTCTCAACCTGTACACAATTTTTCCTGTTACATGAACTGGTCTGCTAAAGGATATTAGACGTCCCTGCAAAAATTGCCTTGCTAATATCCTTAGAGCATTGTATTTCTAGTAACATGAGTGCTGCTTCTGGGATTGCAGCAGATCATGTTGTAACTTTAATGCACCATCATGAAGATACAGAATGCAAAGCAAAGAGAAAATAAAACTAAGCATTCCCTCCTGCAAGCACCTTTAAAAAAAAGAAAAAAAGTGTAGAAATTTAATGTTCAAAGTAGGGTGCATTTTCTCTTAAGATCAGCACAGAGCTCAGGCTTCCGGTCTGCTTCAAGAAGAGGATTTGCCATTTCCACCAATAAATCAGTAATATTTCCTGTACCTGTTGTTGTGCACACCTTTGTACGTTAATCCATATTGTTAGTAAGTATTTTGATTGCAAGACCACTGGCATTTTTGCCCACTAAACCGTTTCTCTTACACCCCCAAATCATGAAAGGTCCCATGCTGCACTTCACACTTCTGCAAACTCCTGTGGGGCTGGCTGTCAGTGTTTTGACTGAGGACAGACAGCAAAGTTTGGCCTTGCAGGTTTAGCACAGTAAAATTTCAGTCATCCTTTTGCAACGCAGCATCAAAGTCATGCGGTTGCTTGTTTCAAGCGCAGAGAAGCTGAAGAGGGTGCCAGCAGTGGAAGAAAGCCATAGAGCGAGGAGACTGTCCTCTCCGCCAGCTGGAAGCCTGCTTCTCTTAGGGCTGGATGGTGAGCTTGCTTCAGCCCCCCAGCCTGTGTGCAGGTAGTCAAAGAGCAGTTACTGGAGTGCCCGGATGCCTGACTTCTTTCTTTAATATTAGCTATGAAATCAAGCAACAGAAACTGTTGATTTTAAATAACCCACGATTTAAAAAAAGCTACATGTTCCCAGGTAATAGTATTTTCAGGAGGATCTAAGGATTTAAGGACCAATGTGGCATTATCAGAAATGAAGGACACAAGTTTAAATTTAGAATTGTACTTTTCATTCATCTGAGCAAGATTCAAAGTTTTAATTTAGAAATACACTAAAATAGGTATTCTGGAAAGCCTAGTTAAGAATGATTTTTTGCACATAAGACCCTGTTTCAATACACTTATTTTGGAATAAATCCTCTTTTTCCCATTTCACTTATTTCCTGTTATTAGGATTAAGAATATTTACATACAGAGTCATTCAGAAATGTGTATTTTATTATATTTGCAATTATAGACATGGACTTTAATAGCCTGCCATATTATGAATCACTTTCAAAGATATGACTTAAAATTTGAAATCACTTTTACTTAAAAACCTTTTAAAATGTGACTCTGTTAGCAGGATGTCCTTATCATTCCACTTCAGATATATTTTTAGTGCTTGGCCTATTTTGTAGACTACTCCTGTAATGCCCAAGCATTATTTGTACATTGGCATTTTGGTGCCAAATCATGGTATTTTCACAAGCTGCACTGAAGTCAGTGTGTGTATCCCTGTGTCATTCAAAAAGCATTCTCACACTGACACTTAAATGTGAATTCAGAGTTTTAAAGTTAATTTTCCATTTTTAAGTTTTGTATGTAAATTCTTTGCAAAATTTTTGACATTAATGCTAAAGGAATACCATAAACACCTGTCAATTGTGCATGATATATTAATAGGCTTTGAACCATTTCTCTCCAGTCACCTGGAAGCTCTGGTGTGAGGAATGAGTTTCATGGAGCCCTTGAAGGGAGAGGTAAGGAACAGGAGGCTGGCTACCTTCATGTAAAAATCTGCAAGGTATTTATATCACTACAAATATTATCCCTGCCCCCACCCTCCAACTGTGCTTGATAGCAGCTAATATTAAATCAGATCATAGGATCGATGGAAGCAAGTTTTGTTCAGGAAGTATTAGGACTATGTGAAGTGTAACTGTCAAATTAGTATAAATACACACATATATATGACTATAAACACACGAGAGTATATGAGAACACAGAAGTGTACAAACATGTGTATATGTGTATATATATGAGTTGAAGCCCGTAACTACAGATGTGACATTATCTTTTTTCCTCTGGTCCACATGATTTTTAAGACTGGAAGTCTCCCAAGCTCCTTTCCAAAAAGGAGTGCACAGTAAGATGTTATGTGAGCAAACTATTCTAGTCTGCTTTCCTTTTTCTTTTGTTCTTCCCTGGGATATTTATGCATGCAGTCTGATTTACTATTTGTTGTTTTTTTTTTTCTAGTTTTTGCAGAATTACTTTCTGTTTCTTAAGTCCATATTTTGAACAAAGTATTAAAAACTCTACTTTGAAAGACAAGCAATCTGTGAATTTTTGTTTACATTTAGATCTTGGTGAATTTAAAACAATTGTGTTTCCTATAAATGCAATTTTATCCAAACAGCTGGAGAAAATGTGAAATTTCCTCCATTATTTTTTCATGCATAAAGTGTTTGAGAAAAAAAAAATTGAATAAAAGCTCTGCCAGTAAAGGTCAGCTCTTTACCTGAGGTCCAAGGAGCTTCTGCATCATTTGATACATAACTCATTTACAGCAAACCAGTTGCTAATTGCCATGATGGGAAGGAAAATTAATTTTATCTTTAGAGCTTGTGTCCTGGTATTCTGCCTGTTAGCAGTTGGCGTTCAGATTAACTTCTTGCCAAAGTTGCTGCTACTGCTTCTGGCCAAATGTGTTGGAGAACAGGCAAGCCTTTGTACGTGCCTGGAATTTTGTTTTAGACAAAAAATCCAGACAAGACACTGAACCATCCATTCAATCAGGCAAACAGCAAGAATTGGATGAGTGTGAAGACACAGCATCTCAAATAACACTTCATTGGTTGCCTGGAGGATTAGAGCTCTCTGCAGAACATACTGAAAGGTCACCACCTCCCTGCTTTTATCCACTACACTTAAATGTGAAAAAGAAAGAAAGCAACTTGCATCTTGTTGCAGTTCAGTGCCAATAATTTGTGGGTCTTCCTGTTCTGTCATATGAATCAAGAAATGATGACTGCACAGTTTTGGTCATAAACCATAATGATAAGACACCCCCTGAACATATGGCAGGAAAGAGACATAGAATTTTACACAGAGTCATTAATCTTCAAATTTGAAAGTAAGACAGGCTTCACAGTTAAATAAAAGCCCTCTGCATTTGGCCAAGATAAACCTTTTGTTCCTGGAGTGAGAAGGAAGGGATTTCCATTGGGGAATGGATGCATCCTTCTTGTGGGAGGAGTAAGAAATGCCATTTTTTCTTCATTTGGGGGGGATAACTAGAAAACAGCCTATAAAATTAAGTGAAATTAAGTGCAACCTTCAGGACAATGGGTAAAAAAGGAAAACTGGGAAGGAGAGAAAATTACTCTTGAAAGAGGCCTTTGAGGTAATTTAACTTAATTTAATCACTGAATCCATTCAATATTCAGAATGAAAGTGGATCCGTTGCTCTTAAGTTCTTGCTCAGTTTGTTAGTTCATACTTCCCCCTTGGTTGTTAAGCTGCTCCTCCTTGTGACTCCAGCCTGATTAATAAATCACTCTACAAGATAACTAAGGGCTCAAAATTTTGATTCCCTGAGATTGGCCTGGCTGCTCTTGATCTTGGTGAGTTATCCTTAGGTCTGCAAGTAACATGCTCGGAGGGCAAGGATCTGTGTAAGACTGCTTATTTGATTAGGAAATAGTGGTTCGTAGGGGAGAGCGACATTAGCTACCAGAAATCAATTCATAATTGAGACTCTGCGGTCTATGATTTACTTAAAAGTTTCAGCATTATATCCTGCACTTATCTACAGCAGCGTAAGTTTGGAATTACTCCCTTAATGTCAGCAAAGTTATTCATGGTATAAAGCAACAAGTCCAATGTGACGAGTGGACAGTGACCTACTTACTGCTGTTGGGAACAGGATAACGTAGAGCAGTAAAAACTTTCTGTTCACTTTAATTGTGCTTATTCACTTCTGTTGTTTGGATGGGAGACAGAGCAGGGTGTGAATGGCACCGCTTCTTATTCAGGAGCATCTTTATTTCAAAAAACAAAGTGTCTTCTTTCAACTGAATTGTTTTTGAACTCCTTACAGCGTGGCTTCTTCTTGAAATATTTTCAAACTGAAGTGAGTTCTGTCCTTCTGCTTTGCCAAGTAAAAAGATAAACAACTCGGTTTTGGCACCATTAGGTCGCATTTACAGTCTATCACATTATAGAGACATTAGAAATGATGTACTGAATCACAGAAGTAGCAGCCTTTACACATCCCGTCAGTTTGGGAGTCAAAAGAAATAGGAGACATGTGGGGTTTGTCTTTTTGTTTTAGTTGGATGTAAAAATGGAGACAGAATCAGAGTTGCTAGTAGTCCAGATACCAGCAAAGGAAACATATTTAGCTAAACTTATTCTTAAATATTTACTGTATGATAATGTGAACTATGTATTATCGGCAGACGGCTCAAAAATGGAACTGCCCTAAATTGTGCCAAGCAGGTACTGGGAACAAAAAGCCTAAAAGAACTTTATTAAGGTTGCAATCCCAATTCATGATGATATGAATCATGTTAATATTCTTTGATGAGGCTTTAATGCCATGATCACATGCTGCTTACATGGCTGGAGGACTTGGACTTTATTTGCTTCAAATTGTGAAGAATGCAGGAAGGGAAAGGATGGTCCTGACGTGGAGGCAAGTGATTTCTAGCCTAAAGGGACTAAATTTTGTTGCCTCTCCTGACAGAGAGCACCCAGCAACGCTATGCAAATTGCTTAAGCTAACTTGGTTACCCATTGCATGTTGCTAACTTTCTACCCTGAGAACCCAAGCAGTCCGATTTCTGAGGTACTGAGCACTTGCAGCTCTAGCTGAAATCAGAAGGAGGGATGCTCTGAACCCATGAAAAATCTTGTATACTGATAAGCAACCTCAAAAGTCAAGTTGCACACTTCCAAAATGAGCACTTATTCTAAGTGGACACTTTTTACCTTCACCTCTCTGCAACTCAGCTCTCTAATGGTAAAATCAGGAATACTTCATCTCATAGTAGTCTACTGTTGCTGAAGCACTTGGAAGATACCGTGGTGCTGAGTGCTATGGAGGATCCTGTGAGGAAATCCGATCACATCTCCAGAACAGGACTGGAATACTGTTCAATAAACAAGACTTACAGGCACACATTGAGCAATGTAGAGAAAAGCAATGACAACACCATTGAGTAGCTGTCTATCTTGTGTGCTTAATGAGATGGTCCTGAGGGAAAAATGGCCTAAGAATGCATAATTAAAGGCTGTAACCTAAATGATACACTCAAAAAGGCTGCATTAAGGTTACAAAGCTGTGACTTCAGGCAATTTCTAGCATACCGGTGCTTGAATCTATATTCTCAACATTCTTTTAACATGGATTTTTTGTGGTTAATTAATACCAAGCTCTTTTCTACTCTTCAGAAAAAAAGTAACGATGCACTGATTTGATGAAATGTGGTATATATCCCCATCGAAATGTGGGCACTACAAAAGAGTACACAAAGTATATTTTATTTACCTGAGTTTGCAGGACAAGGTTTATGTATGTCTGTGTTTAAGATTGCTGTTATTTAGCACAAAGTTCAGCTAGGATACTGTCTTGAGAGGAATTGCCATGACTTCTTGAAGGAGCAGTAGCAGATGTGAGTTTGTTCATGAAACCAGGCATAGACTTCAGTGGCTAAACCTGGTATCATTTAGCTAATTAGTTTTATGTTTTACAATGCTTATAATGTTTTGTAACATCAGCTTGGGGGGAATGTATCTCCCAATCCTGCAAAGCAGTGAGTTTGCTGAAATTACTCACATGTGGCATCCACACATATATTTGCAATTAAATACTTGCTAAAATTATTTGTAGGCTTAGGTCAAATTATTTTACTTGACCATCAGCATCACTGCAGTTTGTTCAGCAATTCTTTGCAAATAGCCAGTACAGGTGTTGGTTAGCCTGATCTGTATTTTTCCTAAGCTGTTCTGCGCATCCAGGTTCCTGTATGTATTGCATTTGTTGGTGCATTCAAGAAGTCTACCATTTTCACAGCTCAGGCGGTAAGAGTGTAGTGGAGGCAGGGAAGAAGAAAGCAGCTTCCTACAATGTAGTCATTTTATTACATAAAAACGTGATTAAAGCATCTGCTTTGGTTTTCATACTGAGATGTTGCAAATCTGTTACAGCTAGAACAGTTCAAGATTTTCTGAAGACAGGGAACAGCGTCTTTTCCAACAAAATTGCCATCTGGTTACTGAAGAAGGTTAATTTCTTATAAAAACACATAACTGAAATATGGTTTGTTTCCTTACTATGAGACACAGCAATTTTTTTTTTTAACACTTTTGTAAACTTTCCATATACTTTTATATGACAGATTCAGCAGCAACCCTGACTTCACAGGCCTCCTCCTCCATCCTCTAACCAATGATTCCTGCCTTCTCTTCTCCTCACCCCAGGCTGTAGCAGGTTACCTCTTGAAGCGTGCTAACCCACCCTTTCATTTTGGTTTGATGATCTGTTTCTATCCTAGATTAGTACACTGGCAGGTTCATGTGTGCCTTGTATTGAAAGGTTTCAACTCTGGTTTGCTTCAAATAGAAGGTCCTGATTTTAAAGTGTTTTCTGATTTTAAAGCATAAGGCAATGATAGTTCAGTTTGCAGGACAGGTGATCCTTTACATGTTACTTCATTTTTTCATTTGGTTGCTGGAGAAGAATGCATTTGCAATTAAATGAAATTTAAAAGCAATTACAATCAACCACACCACCAGATGGAGCTTCTTTTCTGCCTTTTCCCACTGAAGGTGCTGAAGCTGTGGGACTGAATTCACTGGGACTGTGGGACTTCACTGTATTTATAGTCAATGAAACAGAAAACTCTTTTTTTTTTTTTACTTCCAGTGATGCAGGATCGAACATGCCTGCATTCATATATGACTATTTCAGTGTTTTTTTTTTTTTGTATACTGTTAACGATAGCTATTGTGCCAGTCCTTTGCTTTTGCAGGGTTGGGCTGTATCATGCAGTCCTGTTTCTTGTTTATGCACTTGCGAGTTTTCAAGTATAGGCTTACTTGTTAGAATAGTACAGTAATATTAAAGCAGCATGTATTTCTGCTCTTTTTTTTCCTACCGTGAAAACTGTTAACATTTATTAGAAATGGAAATCTCTCTTTGTTCAGACCTCTATATAATCTATTTTCTTCACTGAAGTTCAACTCTGAAGTCTTCTTTTGTGCTTTTAGCAGTATTGTATTTGTGTTACAGATACCTAGTTGCTGGTATACATGTACATCAACTGGAGTTACGATGTTCATAAGTCATGAGAATCAGTATAAATGACTGTGATAAACATTCTCTGTCTTGCAGGATATTCTCTATCAGGTACCCGGTTTGCTGTCTACTATCACAGCTTAGCAATTGAGTACAAACCGTTAACTGAGGCAGCCCTGAGGAACTGCAAAGAGACAGGGTTAAATTTATTCCTTTTTCAGTGATTTGGAAAACTAAATATCCAAGCAAACAGTTTTTAACATTGAGTTTATACAGCAGGATTACTTGGAAAGCCTATTCCCATGTTTTAACCCAAGTGAAAGAAATGTGACTGACATGCAACTTACCCAGTTGTGACTGCTGGACTGAGAAGGTTGGCCTGCATTTGCCAGAAGTTACTAGAACAGGCTATATTGCACAACTCTATTTTTCCAAAAGACAGGGAGGTATCCGAGCTGATGAGGTCAGATTAGCGTTCCATTACGCCACGTCAAACACACCTCTAAAGACTGGCAGAGGCTTTGCCAGCCACCATCATGAAGGTCCTTCTGACCAGCCATGCAATTCTGTTGTCCTAGGAGAGTCCAAATTAGTTCATACCGCTATTGATTTTGAGTGAGCTACACACCTTGCTGCTTGTGACAAACACAGAAATACAAAACAGAATTAATGTGAGTACAAGTTCATGTCATGAAATCCAGTGTCTTGGACATCTAATGTTAATGCACTAAAAACTCAAAAAGCTGCTTTAGAAATGTGGTGGTTTGTCGCTCGTGTTTTATATACTTTCTAGGAGTTCATTCTGGAGGGTATATCAAGCTTTTGGAATTTTGGACTGTCCTTACTCAGGAGGTAAACAGGCCTTCTGTCTGAGCAACTTTCCTTACACAGTTTTGAGACATCGTTTTTTGTTTCCTGGAAGCAGTCTGCTAGGTGGCAGAGCAGGAGCAAAATCCAGCAATTTAAGACAGCAAGAAAAAAAAGACTATTATTTTAGTAGCCCAGCAAGAGCTTTGGGGGTAGAATGCCCTTTATATCAGACTACTCTGGATAAGATGGAGCTTCTTGCTCACCGAAGTCCCAAGCAATACAATGGCATAACGTAGGACAATAATTTGATCAAAATTGTATTTTTCCTGGATTGCTAAATAAAAAATATACATAAACGTAGGGGCTTTATATGCAAGAATCTGGATCCTAGTATTCATCAGAAACCTTTGAAAGAGATGTGGTTCTGCAGCCTTCTGGAGATCCACATCAAACCAAACAAAAACCATACAGCAACCCCTTTTTCAACTCCTGTGCCATGAATACATTTTGGAAGCCGAAACTATTTTCTCACTGATAATCTGAACTTTGCCTTTTCAAAGACAGGGTTAAATTGTGGAAATGCAACAATAACCCTCTCTGTTTAGGATGGTAGCTTGTACATGGGAAGGTTTTTTATCACAGTATGATTTACTGATGAAAAGGTGGACAAATGACTTAAGCTTTTCAATGTACCACATAAATATAAAAAGTTTAGATAAATACCTTATAAATCACAGGTACTAAACCAAAACTTGTCACCCCTAAATGCAGCAAGAACCAAGCAACACTTCTAAAATCTTAGTGAATGGAAAGTTTTTGTGCAACATGGTTTTGTCACAGTTAATGCCAACTCCAATCTGAATTTAGCATTTTTTAAAGCACTTGGAACCTTTTCCATACAATGTCTGCCAAACAGAAAGTAAAAACCAAAACAAACCAAAACAAATATGAATCTTTTTGTGCCATTACTATATATTTGCTTGTCACGAAGAATGAGCTTGACTTTATACCAGATACAGAGGCATCTCGGACCAACTGAAATCAGTTACAAAACTCCAACTTCGAAGAGGCTGGCATTTCACCCAAATGGAGGGACTTTCTTTGCCTTATTGCCAAATATTTGCTGTTAATAATTGAAAAGGATATTCCACATAATGACAGGAAACACAGCCATTGATGTAATTCAGGAAAACTGAATTTTCATACATTTAAAGTAATCTCTACTTCCCATAAGGAATGTCAGGTGCAAGTCTACTGAGACACAAGACAAAATAAATGGCAGATGTCTCTGAAAGTGACTGTCTGAAAGACTCCAGGCTCTAAAGCTATTTGCTTGCTGAGCATCGTGCAGAAATTAGATTCAAATCTCCGGTTTTAAGATTTGGAAAGTCAAATAATTATTTCTAAGTATTTGTTTCCATTTCACTACTTCCTCCAATACAGATCTAATGCATGCCTGGCTGGAGTAGAGCTGCTTGGTTTTCCTGCATAAAGAAGAAAATTAGGTCTAAGAATTTAACTTCTGAATAATTTCTAGTCAGATTGTACAAACCCACTGAATCTTTCATTCAGTGTTTGACCACCCTCACAAACATAGGGAACTGAAATCCTATTCTTATTAAAAATTTAGAGAAGCTAGAATTTCCCATGGGATAGGGAGCATTTTTTTTTTTTAAATAATTGAGGAGGCTATTAATATCCTCCCTGCCATTTTTGTAAAAGCAACACGACTGTTAAAATTGGCATGAGGAGCTGCCTCATTTTCAAAGTGAGGCAAGAAGATCGTTCAGAATGAATGCTGTTAGGATTTGAGAAATAAGTTATTCATTTTGTGTATGAACTGTGATAATCCCTGCATATCTCTAAACCCCTGTAAATTGTTTAACATTGCTTGGTAGTTATTAATCATTCAAGTTTTCTGATAAGCTATTGTCACAGGAGATTTTCTTAGAAAAGACTTGAGTGGGGAATTGGAGCGATGTGGCAGATTTGAACTAGGTACATCCATAAGTAGAATACTTTCCTCTTGGACTAACTGGAAAATATGCTAGTTTGGGATTTGAAGGGTGAAGCTATTACTAAAAGTACATAAAAAGAGATGACAAACTGTTTTGACTGGGCTTCTGGATAACATTGTGTGGTTGAGCTGAATCGACCGAATCCTCCAGTTACTTGACTTTTGGTGCCTGCAAACAAGTATTTTCATGTTCATTTTGTGTCCAGATGATGACGACTATTGATCCAAACAGCTTGACCAATTTATTAAATGGCACATCAAATAGAACTCCAAACCAAAGCAGCGAACAAAAATCTCTGATCTAACAAGTCCTGAGAAATACATGCCCATACAATCATAGTCAGAACTGAGAAGGCAATACCATGCACCGCTTACCAATGACTTGCGCATTCATTTTTTTAAAATGTCATTCGGTAGCCATCTTACGATGCAAATGCTCCTGCAAGATGTGTGTGTTGAATGCAGGATGGGGACAGGGTGGGCAGCTGGGAAACAAGAATAGGGGGAAATGAAAGAAGAAGGTGCTGTGTTGGTCCTGTGTGTAGTTTATGACCTTGAACGTAACCGGTCAGAGCCCCCTGACTGCGAATCTGCCGTCTCTCTTTTGCTAGGAAGTCCCTCCGCTTTTATCTCAACATCTTCTTTAATGACAAATGTGGTAAATAGGAGCCTGAGACCCTGGTTGCCCCATTCTTTTAAGAGGATCCATTTTGAAATACTTAGGAGACAACACTAAATGCCTCCTTAACTGATGTCCACTGGCAGAGTTTATCACACACTTGAACGTCTGTTGGAAAGGTTAATTTGATTTCAAATTACTCTGTTTCAGAACGGTAGCGATTGATTACCACTAAAAATCCAGCTTCCCTTTGTATGCCGTTAATTGCCTGATTTTAATTCTTCTCCTGCAATATGGATTCCTGTTGCCTTAGCTGCTTTTGCTAAACTTCTGTGAACAGTAGTCCTTTTTGCAGGCCTGTCTCCCAGAGTTATGGAATATATAAGAAGTGTATATTAATTGCTACAATATGACTTAAGTTTTATCAATATTTACAGGAAGTTTCTCTTTTTGCTGTCCCTTATTTTGCTTGAACCGTTCACATTCCTCTGTAATTTCTAGTAGTCCAAATGGTTTTGGCTTATCAGCAAATGGCACATTTTTTCCCTTTGCTGCTTAAAACATTTGTTAATGATTTGGCAAGCTGAGAAAGCATGCGTTAGTGGAATAAACACCACATGAGGAAGTAAGGGCTGGTTTCTTCATTTCTGTTTTTCCTCACCATACAATGGATATTACTTTGAGAAAGTAGCAGTGTTGTATTTTATCTAGAGAATCTTGAACATATTGTAAGTACTAAGCACCATTACCTACACATCACCTAGTCATTTTTCTTCTTTCCAGCTCGGTAATTTGAAGTGCCAGAAGCCTCGGACAGCTGGGTCGTGAGGACTCACTTCCAGGCTCAGGTAGGAAAGTGCCTGCACTGCAACCCATTTTCATCGAAGTGAATGCTAACAGGAGAGCGGCCCAACATTGTTGTCCACCGCTCTGTTCCAGCCACCGGCAGGTCGGGAGCGATGGTGAAAGCAGGTGAAGCCGGTGCCTTCCCGGCCAGCGGTCAGATGCAGGACGAAGACCACCATCATGCTCCTCCTCCTTGCGCTGCACCGCAGACCCCAGCTGAGTCAGGACTCAGGAGCACGCTCTGTGGTTTAGTACCATTAAGTTGAGGCTGGTTAGTTCAAAGAGCGTAAAGGGTGGGACGCCAGCTCACTTGGACCGGACTAGGCGAAGGAGCGCTCCTGTGAAGAGTTCAGCCAGCGGCCTGCCGAAGGCAGCAGCTCGCAGCAGAGCGGTGGTGACGAGCAGTCTATGGCAAGCCGGTATTCGTTTTCTGTGAGCACAGCCGGTGCCAGCAAGAATGTTTGTCCTTTGTTCCTCTTCTTCCAGTGCTCTAAACCGATCTGCTAACAGATGTCGAGGGCAAGACCAGAAGCTGGGGGAGTCAGATTATTTGGCACTTTTAAGTAGCTGTTTGCTGTTCAACTCTCCGGTCAGGGTGTAATAAGAACATCCTCACGGCAGTGACCACTAAGGAAACCGTTTAGTGATGTTTCTGCTGCTTTGACATTTATTCCTCTGTGAGACCCAGACTGCACACTCAGTTGAACTGCAGTGTATTCACTCACGTTGGGAGGCTGCTTTTTGGTAACCAGACTGATGCTAAAAATAAAACAAACTACGCAAAACACCCCCCCACCCCCTCCCAAATCCATAGTGGGAGTGTATTGCTTCAGAAAGCGCTGTGTTATTTGCATACGCTTTTTAGCGTCTCTTCCGTGAGAAAAAGAATGGGGGGACGTTTAATAATGTAGTATTTTTGCAATCATCCACGCAAATCGCCCCCAGACAATAGCAGTGGCACGCACAAAGTACAGAATTAAGTTTGGAAAATTCTCAGATATGGATCTCACCATACTGAAAAATGAATGCGTCTTGTTATGAGGATGCTGTTTACTACACATCATGCTCAGAAAATAAAACCATCGGGGGTTCTATTCTCTTCATTTATTAAAAAGGTAAAGCCTGTGTTTTGTTTTTCCTTCTCGATTTTTTTTTTTTTTTTTTTTGCTCTGTAACCGGGAACTTTGGAGACTGTCTGACCTTCAGCAAGGGTGCGTGCGCACACGTGTGTGGCTCCCCAGCCTTCGGCCTCGATTTTCCAGCAGTAAGAGCGCTGCTGGCAGCAGGTGTGGGTAAAAAACGGTTAACGAGCTTTGCCTGCAAAGCCATGATAGGCTTGAAACAGTCAGCGCCTTCGGGGTTCCTTTTGCCTTGGGGGTTTTGTCCTCGAGCTGGGGTCTCGGACCTTTCCTCTGCAGCGAGGGTGGGTGCAAACCAAGGCCAACCTGAAAGCCGGGGCTGGGGGCGTGTGTCCGCACCGCCGGGCCGCAGAAGGAAGGTGGCCGCTGGGTGAGGGACCCGGCGGGCGGGCAGGACCCGCCGCGACGCCGGCGCATCCCCGACGGGTGGAATAGAGCTGGGGAGGAGGAGGAATTCGCTACTGCGGCAATACCACCGCAGCCCGCTCCCGCAACCCGCCCCGCCGCGTTTCCCCCCGGCCTGTCCCCGCGGGCGCGGAGCCGCGGCGGTAGCGGGGACGGGGGCTCCGTCAGGCGCGGCTG
>JANZLQ010000030.1:15430601-15478636 GCA_026212715.1 Elanus axillaris
CCCCCCTTCCAGCCCGAGGCCCGTCCGCGCAGGGCGACAGCCAGCGCGAGGGGCCCGTCCCGGAGACTACCCGCAATCTGGTGGTTTTTAAGCCGGCGCTTCGGTTTCGCCAGCGAAACACGGATGTGCGCGCGTAGGCTCGCATTGCTGTGGCTTGTGGAATCGTTTTCCTTCGGGGTTTTTTTTGGGTTTTTTTTAGTTGGTTGTTTTTTGGAGAGAACAAGCAGACTGAGTAGCGTGGGTTTTGCTTTTCCCCTCTTGAAGTGAATTTTGGAGGTCTTGGTTTGGGCTTGACTTCACCGACCACGTTAGTCCGAGAGGCACGGAGAACTTGTGTGAAAACTTGGTGGCGTGTTTGCTACAGATTTAACTTACCATCCCATCCCCGTTTTCCCGTTCTCGCATCCATTTCAAAGACATAGTACTGCAACAGCAATGGCGTGCTTTGTCCTTTATAATTTTTTTAGTTCAATGGACTCCGTAACAATACGATTCACTGGCGTGAGCACCTGTCAAGCTCATGACAGGCTTGCGTGCCCGTCCCACCTCTGCCCTGCCTGTGGCGGCTCCGAACAACAGGCAGTCTGCTTTGGGGCTGGATCCGGGGCTGGACTGGGTGCTCTGGTTTTTGTCATTCAGCACACTTTGATACCGCTCCCTGCCTTCCCCAGGCTGGTGTGTACATCCCATCCCGCCTGGCTAATAGCGGCCAACAGGGACTTCTGCAAAAATGTTTTCGCTTAAAATAGACTGGTGGCTTCTTTTCACACAATTGACAAGTCTAAAACCGGGACAAAGGAGGAGTTAAAATTTTTGCTGATGCTGGGTTTATCAGAACTTTGGTAACACCTTTGAGTAATGCACTGTGAAGTAGGAGATGGCGTCTGTCTCACACACGGTTCTGTACTTTCAGATCTGGGGAGCAGTAACTGATTTGGATGACCTTCTCACTGAGGAGAGACAATGCGATACAGAGAGGGTGTCCTCAGTCGTGAATGAAAACAAGTGCCTTAGTTCAGCTCTCCTTATTTTACATTTTGCACCACATTTCTCAAGTATTTATAATTTATTTGGCTTATTTTGCTACGTATTTTTCAGTATTTGTATGTTGCTGGGAAAGGGGTGTGTTGTGCACACAGTTGGACTTCGTAGCGCTGGACACTTGAAGTGATTTTCATAGTCTTCACTCTCGCATTGCAAGGCGGGAGGTTGACTACTACTGGTGTCCCAAGTTCTGAAATCAAGCAAAAAGTACCAATGAAAATGGGTTTGTAAGAATAAAGAAAGCTTTAAAAAAAGTTTAAAAGCTCACCATTACAAATCTTTCTTCTGTATGGCAAAACCTAACAGGGTACTTGTTAGTTTTGCAACCTGGTTGTGCCCCTACCCTAATGTGTGCGGTGCAGAGGGGATCAAGCTGTTAGCGTGCCTCAGTATCACCAGGCCCGTCCGCAAGCAGCATTTGGGGCTATAGCTGAAAATGACTGTCGTCCTGCCAGAGCCACATGGCAAATTGCCCTGTAAGTCCGTGACGGCCCCATGTGCTCTTGTAACAGGCATCTTGTGCAGAGCTGTGATGTGAGGAAGCTTTACTAGCATGGGTGGAAAATAGGCAGGTTTTGGTCAAGCTTTGTTCTGGCTCTTCTGCAGCTTTGACTTGTTTTCTTGTGGTACGGTATCTCAAAATTTGGGTTCATTTTTTGGATGAAAAAATAAGTAGGTAAGACATTGTCAGAATGCAGAAAATGTTCTGACGTGGATGTGTGTTCTTCAGCAAGTCCTTGGAAGATCATTTTCCTTTTTAAAACAGAACAAACTGTGAGTTTTCTCAGGTCTTCCTTTCCTCTGAAGATGTAAAACATCTTAAAGCCCATTAGGAGCACCTTAGAAATATTTGCTTCTTTATAAAATTCCCCATACTTGAAAATAAGTCGTCAGATAACCTGCCTCTTGAGAGAGAGCTGGTATGGAATCGAAGCTAGAAGCAGGGGTTTTATTGGGGAAAAGACGTGAAACAGAGGGAGCTTCAGACTAAAGTTCCTGCAGTTTTCCTAAAACGCGCACTGCTTCTGAAACACAGCCTCACCCCCACCTCCGCCCTAAAAACCCCATACATAAACCACAGTGTGAGAATATGGCCAAATAGAAAGAGGTGCTTAATTCCTTCAGAAGCCACCTTGCTGTTAGACTAGTACCAGTTGCTTTGAAAAGGCACGGAGTAAAAGCTCTACCTATGCAACCAGATGGTCTTACTGTTGTTTTCCAAGTTACGCGTCAACTCTTGCCAAAAGCATGAGAGGTTTTAAGGGAGAAAAGTGACCTCTACTACTTCCTTACACAAGTTTGTTTTAAAACTTACATAGGTTACAGGATATTACATGGAATAATCTGGTATGCATTAGCTTTTCTTCAGATAAGTTGTGTCAATGAAATAGCGTGCTCTTAAGCTGATATGTGATGCTAACAACATTAAGATTGATTCTTCATTTAAGTACAATGTAATTTTGGGGGCTTCTGGAGCCCATTCCTTAGCCTGTGTTTTAATTGCTTCAGAGAAGAAGGAGACTTCACCAAAAGAAGGGAGGGGAGGGATCTCTCCTTAAACAGAATTTAAAGGAGTAGCCATTTTCTGATGGCTGTGTCTGGGCAGAGGTGCGGAGCTGGTACCTTGAAGAATCCCGGCTAGCTGTGCTTCTTGAAAGAGGGCTAGAAACATTCTCTGGTACGCTGTAAACTATGGGTGATGGGTGTAAAGCATCGGCATCCAGAAAATGTGACATTTAGGTGTTCTCTTCAGACGTGTGATCTGAAATTCAAAATGCAAGAAAGTATTTGCTGAGACTAAAGGTAAAATGCTTTTGAGTGCTTCAGAAAATTGGTGCCAATCTAAAATCCTGCAAATTGTGTTAATCAAAGCACGTTTTTGTGCTTTGATAGCAGGTAAAGTGCTTTCATTTATTATTAAGAATTACTTTTTGTGAAAGGGGAAACCTCTCTCAGACGAGAATCAAACATACTCATTTTTTAATAGACAGTACATTTTGTACTTTTAAGCTTTTATGGATGCATAGATTTCCAAAGCAGGTTTCAAAGACTGCCTACACACAGTTCTTTGTATTTTCATAGATGAGGTTACTGGCGGCTATGGAAATGCAAGGCCTTACCAAAGATTACATTGGGCAGCAGTGTAAAAATCAGAACTGGACCGTGTGCGTACCTAATGCTAGCAAGCCCGCATCAGCAAAGCACAGGGCTGCTGCTCGTGGTCATGGGTTGAGATACAGGGCATAACTGCAGCTTTATTCTCAAAGAAATATATTCAAAATGAAGTTGTTCTAATTCTGTAAAATCAAAAGGCCCAAGAGAGTAAAACATCAAATTAAGCACTCTTCTTGTTCGGTTGCATGAGTGTTAAATGCAGTATTTTATAAGGACTCAGAACATAACTTTCAGGGGATGTGCTCATAAACACCCTCCCTCCCCTAACTTAAGAAGTAAGAAATGATAAATATTTGTTAGCACTCTTGGAAAAACTCCAGCTCCAAAAATTTTAATTTTATGCAGATTTCTGGCGTGGGTTTTTTTTTTTTTCCTCATGGATTAAGGGCTTAAGGGAGAAATAGCTGCCAAATGAGTTTGTAGGTGTCTATAAAACGAAAAAGTCGAATATAGTTGAAACTCTATAGTGGATAACTGGAAGGACATAAAAGTTAAATCTTCCTTAAGCAATTTTTTTTGCTGCTTACAGACATTTAAATTCAGATTTAAATGATTCAGAAAAGGACTGTAAAGCTAAATTTACTTTGGTGTCATGAAGAACTGCAAACTTGCATGCAAACTACTTCTGTTTTATTTAAAGCTGGGACTTTCAGTCAGTGCTTGAAAGGCCTGGCTTCTGCTCCCATTGGCTTCCCTGGGATTTGGATCCAGCCCAGAGTACTGCAGGAAGGTAGGGGAAATGATCTAGGTTTAATTGTCCATTCTGTTCAGAGTCTTCTGTTACGGGGTTAGGATAACATGGCACTGTGATGAATGTTCATCTGTCGAGAGTTCAAAATCTACTGTCTATGTGTGGCAGCAATTAAATCACCTTAATTGTTTTTCATGATTCTTTTTAGGAGAGGGAAAATTACTTGCCTTGGATTAGCATATTGCCAAAGACTAGTATAAATATTTATGGGGCGCACTCTTTCAATAGAAAGCCTGTACATTCTTCACAGGTCTCCACAGTTCTCTTACTGTGAACACAGCAGAGTAGTCATTTGGATGCACTACTTACCATCACTTCCCCCTCTTGTAAAGCTGCAGTAGTTACGGGGCTTAACAGTAAAAAAGGTAAGTGGTTTAGAAAGAAGCATCTCTTGCAACACATTGATGATACATAATTTCCTGTGTAAGCTGTGGAATCCTTTGAAGGTGCAGAGGTTTGTGAAACAGGTTGAGAGTTCTGATTTTTTTCCTCTCACAGTTGTAGAAAATACACAGTGTTGGAAGAATTATTGGCTTCTCTTTCCATTTTCCTGCTTCCATATTAAGCGCTCATGCACTATTCTTACATTCTAAAATACTGAAAAAAGAAAAAGTGAGAATGTAAACTCTCAAAGAGATATACAACTTCCTTCTTTTTTTTATAAAGGTCATCAGGCAAAACATTTCTAAGAGTATGAAATAATTATGCCTGTGTTAAGAACCGTGGAACAAAGCGATCAGTATGCTCCTGACTTGAATAATGCCAGGATTTCACTGTAGATCATTATGGAAAACTCAGGAAAACAGTCAGTGCACAGCTCTTTCATGGCTCTGTTTACGTGTACGTATGGTCCGTGCTGGGTATCTGCAGAGATGCATTTATATTGCATTAGAGGAAGCAAGTTAAGGGGCTGGTGCTTCTCCATAAAATTATTCTACCTGCTGACATTAGAGGGTGAAAGTAATGCTTTTAATGCCTGGAAACTCAGTGAAGTTTTATATAGAGGTAGCTTTCTAGAAGTACAAGTAGGAAGTTGAAATCCTTCCTGGCCTATTTCAGCATTGTATGGTAAGTGCCCACATGCTACTCTTTTGAGTTGCTTTCCTCCAGGACAGCCTTACCTCTGATACGTCTCGGCATTTTGAAACCGAGCTTTTAATTGCAGTAAAATCCCCTGAGAAGTTGTAACACACAACAGAAATGCCTGTCCTTTCAAGTTACTAATATTAAACAAATTGTTCTTTTTTTTTCTTTCCAAGTGTATACTGTAAAAGTCATGACAAACTTCAGTATATGTAAACACTCAAATTTTGGAGCAAACTGCTGAGGCTAATACTTTGCAAAAAGTTGAGATCAGGAACAGACAAACGTTTTTAATATAATACAAAAGCAAACTTGTTTTGCTAAGACATTGCAGCTTTAGTAAAGATATTTATTGAGCTCCCTTCTATTCTAAGAAAAAAGGATATACTTTTTATAATAGTGGACATTGTACATAAGTCATAGGATCATTCCTTTGTGTTTTAACTATTCCTGTTGTTTATACTGCTTTGAAAAATCCAACAAAGCTCCTGACAGCGTGCCAAGAGAGAGATTTAATGAGTATTGCAACGTAAACGGAACTAGTGAAGCACAGAAGGTGCAGCAGCTGTAAGAGCACAGCAACTCTGAGGCTGGACCACAGCGCCAGCTCTCCAGTTCGCTGGCTCCATCAGCGACGATGAGCGTATGCCTAGCCAAGAGTAAGAACAGGGCAAGTGGATATAAACGTAATACTAAAGTAATCGCAGCCTACAACTATTATTTCTTCGCTGGACTTCCTAAGCCAGATGTGGTTTCTAAGTGTTTTCCTTCCGTAGTTTGTAGGATTTCAATGATAAAGCATTTGGTAAGCTATGTTTTTATACAGGACTCAGTATATTATGACAAAATTACTTAAAATGGACATTAGGCAAGGAAAAAACAGTATTTCTAGATAACTTCCAATCAGGTACAACTGATATGCAGATAACTACCACTAGTGGAAGGTGCACTTACTTGTGTGTTGGTAAGGAAAGGAAACATACAGATCTGTCCGAAACAGAGAGGGAACAGACATCTAAAATACAGTGATTGTGCTGGGTTTGAGTAGTAAATGCTAATAGCTTTGCACGTTTGTTAACAAGTTAGATAGTATTACACAGGCTTTTGGTCCTTAGTGGTGGAAGTTTTCTTTGTTACTTCTAGTAAGTAATGTATAAATACTGTATGGTAAGCTGATGGTTAATTTGGAGCAAGAACTACTTTTTCCTTAACTGAGAAAGTGAGTTGTCTTAACCTCTGTACTACCGATTGGGGAGAGAGGGAATAAAGAGCCTGATTTTTTTTTTTTTTTTTTTTTAAATTTTCCTTGATGGGTCCTCTCTGTAGAATGTATCCTGAAGGTTACAACTGCTCCTTTGCAGGTATAAATAGCTAAGGGAGAGATAATTGGAGTGGTAACCTTGAGACAGAAAGTAGGAGCTGATTACATGAATTAGGAGTGCAGTAGTGTTGTAGTTCTACCACTGAAACTTAACAACAGAATTTTCAGGCATTAGTAGAGAAGTAATCTCCTTCATGCTTTTGAGGGAATTAATAAGCAAATCCACATTCCCGTGACTGCACACCGATATGACAGCATGTACCATCTACAGCTGTATTTTTGTTGGAAGCAACGATAAAGAACTTCACTGGAAAGGTACTAGTATTTTGGAAGAAATGATTATGTATTGAAAGGGCCTCTATTTGAAAAAAAACTTATTTTTTTGTAAACTTAGATTTAAATACTAAAAATGTTACTGATGGAGTTGTCCTTCTTTATACATTAGGGCTACACTGTTTATAAGGATGTTTATTTTGTTTCCTAGCATACATTCTCAGATCTTGAAAAGGTATGCAGTGCTTGTTCCAGTAATTAAGCTGTTTTAAACAAGGATTTTGCATGTACCATTTTAGGGACCAAGTTCCTTAGAGTATAAAATGGGCTGCCCTTCCAAGCCTGTGGCCTCTAAAAGTATTAGCTATTATTACATATTTTTGAGTTCACTGGAAGCTTTAACAGTAATCAAAGCTTTCTTCCTGTACACTTTTGCCATTAACTTTAGTGCACTTAGTTTATCCAGTCGTGAATGTGAAGATTTAAAATATAGAATCTCACATATTGTACCTATTAAAATAATTCAATTCCATTTTAATAAAAGGTTTGCTAAAAGCAATCTACATAGCAATACATATACACCTAGTAAGAGGAGAATTATTACTGTATTTGCCTTTTATTTGAAAGTGAGAATGAGGCTACATTTGTAGTCTCAGGTAGTCACAGTATCTTATTCTGTACGCAATATTGTTAATGGAATGCATTGCGAAATGTTTCAATCTAACTGGGCAAAATTATAAAATTCACTTTAAATGGTAGTGAGGAACGGGAGTTTGTTCTTAATTAGGCACTTTGTCTATCCTCTGCTTTAATAATGCTATCATGTAGCATGAACAATGCAAAACAATGGAAGTTTTAAGCAAAGATGAATTTTGGGAAGCAAGAAAAATAAGGGGAGGTTTTTAAAGGCCACAGTGCCATGGAACTAGGTTTGAGTTTCTGTTCCTCTTAAAAACCCCTACAAAAATCCCATAAAAAAAAAAAAGGAAGCTTTTTTTCTGTATGCCATTCAAACAGCTTTGCACTCCTTAATTTTTCTGCAAATTCCTAGTAGAAAACAAATTCGAGCACAGCAATTTTTGCTTGCCTTTTTTTTAAACATATTGTCTTAAAAGTGTTGATTATTCTACAGATTTAATAACCAACAAAATGCTATACTGAGTGTTCCACTTTTGCTATGCAAAGCTTGCTGCCAGTTCATGACTTACAGCACTTGAGTTATTGTGGCAGTTAGGTTCTTTTTCTTTAGCAAAATTCAGGAGCTTTGTGAAAAAGGGAAACCCTGCATAAAGTGATGTGGTGCTTTCTGCTAATAGCTGCACCTCAACAAATTTAGAAAAGGACTTGGGGGTGAAAATATATTTTAAAGCTCCCAAGCCTCAGTGATGCAAGTCTTACATTCTGCTATTCTGATCTGTTAATTGTTAAAAGTAGGATAAGACTGGTTATTAACTCTTGGAAACTAAAGAAAGAACTAGTTAAATTTTTATGTCACCTCCTGAAACATCAAGGGATGCTCTTTAAAGAAATCACACAATGCAGTTTGTGGTATTTTAAGTATCAAGGTCCAGGAGCTGAAAACTCTGTCCATCTCTGGTTTTAATACTTAAGATGAACTACCTATTTAGTCATTTAATTTGGATGCTGTACATTATAAAATGAAACAGGAACAATAAGAACTTAGAAACTGGGTAAGGGGTTTTAAATCTAACACATCTTTCGTGCACAGTAAGAGATAAGGTCAGCAGCAGAGTAATGTTACCTGGTTACAGGTAGTTTAATGAACTTTTATTGTCAAAGTAGGGCAGGAACTATTCAATCACATGGGACAGACAAGCAAACAGATTTCAAGACTACCTTACATGCCTTTATAAATCACAGCAATATATTTTAGAACATGTGAACCATTGAAAAATAGTACTTTGGTTGCAAAAACTGAGTCTCTCAGGCAATTCTTCTGCTGAACAGAAAAGCTCAGACACGTGCAGTGAGTTTATGCATCTGTATGTGGCACTGTAGGATGCTGAAGATGGTCCTGTATTGCTTCAGGATCAGAGTCTTCTCATAGCTATGTGTTTCCCGGACTCTCAATAACCAATTTCTGCGTGGAATACAGTTGGCCAATGGTAACCTGAAATCAAACCAAAAGATCAGAAAGCTGAAACTGGAAAGTAAACAGGTTGTAATTTCAGCTTCACAAGAGAGATTAAAAGAGAAAACCCAAGAACTGAGTAGCCCATGTATTAAACTTTTTCATAATGACATTTTTCTTTCTATAAGCATTTTTTGGTAAATAATACTGTTATCAGCCTAGACCTTAAGAAAAATAACTGGTACATAAAATATCTGCATATATAAAATCTTGAAATGATGACATTGGGGAATACTGTTCAAAGGCTCATACTAAAAGTTAACATTAGAAGATACTACAGAGGAAAAGCAAACAGGCTGTATGTTTAGAAAAAAGAAAAGATGAGTACAATGAAAAATAAGAAGATGGATATAGTCAGCAGGTATTTCTTATTATGCTTTTTGGGTGGAGAGCCTACATATAAATTGCATGGTATGGTATTGTTTTCCAGTTCCTTTGGAACTGTAATTTAATTTGGCTTACAAATGGTGAAAACAGTTATACAGTTAGTTCAGCAGTAACATTTTACACACACTGGAACTGACCTCTTGTTCATGACATGGTATTCACACCTTGTATATTTGTGCTTTCTAGTGCCACGAGGAAATGAAAACGGACAAAAATGCAACATTGATGCTTTGATTCCTCTTGTTCTTTAGTACTTTCTAGTCTGCATCGTAACACTGGTAAATTGTAGTCAGATGCGCCGTTGGCAGTAGTCACACAGCTCTTCGCTTAACAGTTGAAATGTGGAAGGAAGAAGCTTCATGCAAATAGGGCAATATAAGCAGGAAAAGGTAACGTTTATTTTGAAAGTATGAATCTGGGAGTCTAATTTTTTAATATCCGTTATGCCCTTTCTTGCCGCTATTTTCTCCCCAAGGCCTGGGTACACAGTAGCACCGTGTCCTTTTCACACACAGAAAGTTCATATATTTAATTATGGAATTAGGACAAAAAAGGCTAGATGCTTAATTACACTAAGCATGATATATTTAGTAGAATTTAATACTGTGCAAACTAAGCCCAATAGCAACTCAGGCTCTCAAACTAGTAAAAAAATTAGGGAAAGAAACTTTTTGGCATTTTTCATTTACCATTTTCGAGGAGAAAAAATCCTGGCAGCTCTTATATAAAAATTTCTCATCTATGCCCACACTCGCATAAAATGTAAATAATATTGCCTTTTAGGAAATGGACTATTGCATCTTGATAAACAGCCTTGTCTGAAAGTTGTAACACATTGATTTTAATCTTGAAATATTTATTACAAGAGAGCATTTATGAGCCATTCTTAAAGGAACAGAAGTTCTCCTTGCCAACAAATACGTCCCTCTTTTGGCACTCTGAACTAAGGAACAGCATATGAACAACTCTGATTATTTTTGAAATTACTTACGAAGCATGTTGCTTACAGAATATTTAAAACAAAGGCCATACACAACTGCGGCATGTGTTACCAACAGCAATTTTAAGCTGTCAACAAGTGTTACTTATCAAAGAGAACTCGCTGCTCTGGGTTATGTGGCAAGCTATACACTTTAGTTGCTGCCTTACCACAAACCATGCTGTAGTACTTAATTTTTGTATACTGTGTTTGGGAGCCCAAAGAATCTTTAATCCTTTCCCACACAGTAGAGCAAATTTAATGGGAGGCTCAGAGGGATTACAAAAATGCTGAAACCTGAATTGCATTTTTTTTTCTCCACCAACTGGGGAGATAGATGAGGCTGAGTACGTGACTTCTCAGTCAATCATACTCAGCTGGGGCTGATGGCTTTGTAGGAGAAAGGTACGAGCTGTTGTTTGCTGTCCCTATGCCAAAAGGTGATTATTATCTACTGCTGTACTTCTTGACTTGAACGCAATAAAATCATAGATGTGTGGGCTGAGCTGCTTCCTTAGTAAACCACAGGCGTGCACACGTTTCAGCGAGCACAGAGCCACCAGTGCTGCCCTGCCTGCCTTCGCAGGGCTGCTGCAGCTTGCTGCTCTGGTGCCTCCCTTCCAGAAACTATGCCATGACATTTTAAGCTGAACTTTGAAACTTAAGGATTTTTTTAAGCCATTAGCCTTGAATTTCTAACATTATGAGCAAGCCTTTCCCATGCACTTTAGACAAAACAAATAGATCTTCCGTTTATAGCTGCTGAAAAATTCACATCTATAAACATCCAGTGCCTCAGCAGAAGGGCTGCACCGCTATTTACACACGGACACTCATTAACTCTCTGAATCAGAACAGCCTTCTTACGGTGTCCTCACCCATGTTAAGTCTAAAGAAAGCACTTAAGCAGCAAGCATCGAGGTCGACCATTCTCCCAAATTAAAGACTTAAGTGGCTATCTGTTGTGTTCCTTCTTTCATCATGTGCGTTTGTAGCTTGTGCACTGGATGCCATTTACCCTTCTGGTAGGCGGCTGGAAGCCAGTGCATAGGTCAGTGTCAGGGTATTTTCATTAATCACAGGAAGCTTTTGTGGAAAAAGCCTCTACCATTTTCTCAGCAACTTTGCTACACAGATTTTATTTACGTCCGTAAGGTAACACGTTGCAATTAAATTCTGCAGGAAAGAATGCACAGTAAAGAACCACTTTGTCATCAGGAGAAGACAATAAATAGAAGTAGAAAGGCTGCTTTTCAGATCTTACTGAAGTATTTGGTGTTTAAATTCTGCCTGCAAAATGAGGTACTTTAAAAATGTCTGACAAGTCCAACCCTCAAAACCTGACCATTTGTCCTTGTTCAAAGATTTAGTACAAGTCTATATGGTCAGCTTTTTCTTGGGATCTTCAAAAACTTAATCTTGCCTTCCATCTGAATCCAGGAGAAGACTTTGGGTTTCAGAATAGGATTTATCGGCAGATGTTAAGTGAGACAGCAAATAGGGAAAAAGAAGTTACTGAACATTAAGCACTGGTCCAGCCTGTAACCCAACCATTCTCTGGTTATTGGATGTTTGTGTGTTCACATGGGAACAGTACTTTTTCTTGCTCGTGGCTGGCAGCAGCAATCACGGGGAAAAACCACTTCATGGAATCTTTCACCACTGTTGGGAAAAGAGCAAGTAGGCAAGGTTTTCCCCAGATAACAGAATATCAGAGATGTGTATGGGGATGTACAGTAAGAACTAAATAGTAAATTTAAATATTGAAAAAAGAATAAAATCCCAATGTCCTGAAGACATTAGAAGAACATGCTAGCACCCTAAAAATTCAACAGTTCCAGTCAAATTGCCAGCTCTGAAGTCTGTCCTCTCAAATGGCCTATGACTGGCCAGTGCCTGACTCTGAGGGACACCTGTGGCTGGCGAGCAGGTTACGCGTGGCTTCCATACCAAGCCATGCGATAGATACAGCTGCAACGGGACAGTGGTGACCTGGGAGGTAGCCCAAATCCTAGGGGATTAGGAACCCTATCTGACAGAGCCACTGGAGTAGATCCTGCAGACCATTGCCACTGCTTGCAAAATAGTACTAGAAGATCAGCTTCAGCTTTTGAAGATATGGGGCATGTCTTGTGGGTTTTATCCATATAAAGATTTTACTTTGCAGCTCAGAGTTGAGGCAGAATTTACTGCTCCTATTTCTGCAGCGTTGAAAATAAGGTGACTGGGTTTCACATTTTTTTCTCATTTGCTTCGGTCATTTTAGAGTGCATGGTTCTGCTCTGAAAAGTATGATGGCATCTTTTCTTGACAGCTCTATATATTCACAATGTCTGTCCACTTTAACCACCACATTTTTCCCTCCTTACTTTTGTTGGCTCTGCAGTATAAAGGTGGCCAGTCATCTCTTTTTCCCATGTACTTTACAAGAATTGTAATTGCATGGTGAATAACCTGTGAGCTCTAACAAACCCTGCTGAGACCTGATGAAGATAAGATACTTTTTCTCACTGTCACCAAACTACTCATCATTATCTTCCTGCCAAACCTGACAATCTGCAAACTTCTAGCTCCCCGCTTGGGTGAGGTCTCACTGACAAATTTCAATGTGAATGCTGTAAAATTACTCAGGTAAATAGCTAGGCGGCAGACCTGAGGAAAGGTGATGTCCAAAAGGAAATGTACAGCCAAAGCGTACACCCACATGGGTGGATCTGAAGAAGGATGTCCACAGCTTCAGTAAACAGATGCAAAGTCATAATGACAAGAAATCTGGCTTGTAGTATCTCTTAGCAGGATGGACACACGAGAAAAACAACAATTTAGGTCTCGGCCTTGAATGAATCTTAGCACCTTGTACAGCTGGTGATGTACCTTGATTGAGTTTCCCAGCACAGAGAAACATCATCTTCCTAACTGCAATCAGGGTATGTTCTTTTGTATATCAATGCAATATGACTACAGACCCTCATAATGGTACTTTTAACATCGTTTTCTAAGCTAAGTCAATATAGGAGTCATACAGAGGAGTTTCCCTTCTCTGCCCCTTCTATGTCTCATGCCATTTGAAACACAAATAACAGAACTGTTCCCTCATTTAAATATAGTTTCTGAAGCAACCTCTAGGGAACAATTTTCTGCCCTCAAAGGCAAACCAAACCCTGGGTGTTTTTCATGCCACTGTTAATTTTTTGATGGCAGACAAAAGCAGGAGTGGCCTAACAGGACATGGTGCAACACTCTTACTCTGCACAGAATCACTTTATTGGTAAAGACAAGGTCTAAACACATAAAAGTGCCACCACAGCACAGGAATATGAAAACATCATTAGACAGCAATTCCTTTAGCTCTCAATTATTTAAAAATTGATTTCCTGAGAGGGTCATCACAGCAAAAGTAAAAAAATGTTTCTTGTTTTTCTTAAAGAAATGCAGATGATAACTAAAGTTGATGCATTACAGATTGGTTTACATATTAAACGCACTTACAGATAAAAAAATATATAAGTTGTTATATATATATATACACGTGCATAAGTATATATAAAAAGATTAAAACCCCAATCTCTATATAAACATAGCCATCTTCTCTGTTTTGTTGCAAATTTGTTTGCAAGGGAGATATGGTTACCTTATTACAGCCAGGGATCACATATAAATATATGTATTTTTATGGTTCTTTATTATGGGGAAAAAGGAAAAGGTCCTGTTTATTAATATATCTATACCATACACACACACTATATGTATATTTTAAATCAGATTAGTTTTTCCTGTTGCACCTGAAAAGTTGACAGGTGTATCTCACAGGCACACTGCTGAATCTTAACTAGGAAGAAACCTCTGCGATGACACTGCAGTCATATCGCATACACTGCTGCTAATCTTGGCCTCTAACACCATGTGAAGAAGCTGCCCGTTCCTGTCCCCTTGCAATATGATTATAAAATGCATATTAAGTGAATGCTGACCAGAATGGAAGTGTACAAGAATAATGATTACTCTTAAGAGCCAGCAACAGTGTTGCAAGTTGTTTACTTGCTATCTTTCCTGTTGGATGATGCCAACCTCCTGTTGGATGATGCCAACCAATTTGCAATCCTATTGCAAATTTAAGTGCAGTGGCTATTGTTTTTTTAAGAAGCATTATCTTTTTTTCCCCACACCCAAAGTCAGATACGCTATACACAGCACACTTTGTAAGTACTTTTCATATTAACTAAAGCCAGTTTAATGCTTTTTAAATGAATATGGACAGCAATTTTTTAAATGATCTTGTATTGCAATAATAAACACACCAATGTGGTACACAGTAACTTAAAAAATTCAAACGGAACCACAACCTCATCAATAACTTCAGTGCTTTGCCAAATCTCTATGTTGATATTAAATGCTGTAGCAGCAGTTTTATTTATTTTTGCTTAGGAAAGAATGTTGGAAAACTGCATTTGGCTCCTTAAATACATAGGTTATTCCAGTTCTTCGGAGCCAGAATCAATATGGAAAAAAAAAAAAAGATTTTGGAGACATTTCCCTTACTTTCAGTGATTCCATTTGTCTACACAGGAGCCGGAAAGGAAGTGGAGGAATGCACAGAGCTGAGAGGTTAGAGCTATTGTGTATTTTACTTCCGCCTGTGTTTTGCAAACGCTGTTTTCTTTGTTCCTTTGTGGCAAAACATCTTCTGCAGCCACAGCTACATGAAGCTTTTGAAAAAGCAGGAAAAATTAATTTATAGCTACCATTTGTCTGGCTTTCACTAAGTAGGAAGGTGTGAAGTAAAGTAAACCAGGCGAGAATTTATTTAATTACGATAAATTATGTAATTTTGTTAGAACTATATGTACTGCATCTTGGTACACCTTTACTCAGCCTATCAGAAGCAGGATGACATATTTATTTAATGCTCTTATTAATTTATTCTGTGGGTTTCCCTGAAGAGATACTCTTCAGTGAAAAGAGCAGAGAATCATATGTAATTCAGCAATGATTAACACATAAAAATACTGTAAACACATACACTTATTTGTATTTGTATATGATGATCTACAACAGCAAGGGTTTCTTCTTTGTAAATGCTGATAATTTCTCAGTTAAGGGAGCCTTGTTTTTTAAATTATACAAACATGCTACCATCCTTTCAGACAACATGGGCATGACAGATGTGGTCTTTGCTCCAAATAGCTACACACTTGACATTGCCTGAAATAACAAGTAAGGGTCCTCAACAAAGGAAGAAAAACATTGGAAAGCCAAGTGGACAAGATCATGTGGTTCTTCAGTAAAGTCACACTTTCACTTCTTTCATTTCCTGCAAGCCTCGGCCTACAGAAAAAAGGAATGTGACACGGAAAATTCCATCTTAAAAGTACGCAGGGCTCAACAGCAGATGGCATGGGCAGCAGCCTGCTGCAAAGAGGAAGAAGCATCCCTCTGCTGTTGCAAAGATAACCTTAAAAAGATGTCAGACAGTGGGTCACAGGAAAGCAAGCAGCGACTGATTTTGGGCTTAAACAGCCAGGTGAAGGTTTGGTACAACACACATCCAAGGAGGAAGCAGATCAGCAGAGGTAACACTGACCTGGTGTGATCTTTGCATGCTTTCGGCATCCTGGCAATCTCCAGGCTCCCGCCTCTCTTCTCCTCCTACTTGTTACCTGCTGACGTATTTCAGCAGCTTGCCATTTCTCTCGTTTACAGATAAAACCTCTACCTCCACAGACCAGCTCAAACTCTTTGGAAAGCCAAGCACAGAAGAATCAGACCTTCTAAAGAGTCAGTCCCATGTGGGCAAAGGGGAGAAACTTAATATAGGCTGATCTCAACATAGCATGCAGAAGAGAAAAATCACTCAGTTAAGATGCTGAGCGTGGCAAGGAAAGGAATACAAAACATTAGTATTTGAAAATACAGAAACAAAGACCTGGATAACATTGTAACATTGTGCTGAGTGTGGTATAACAGGTACTCCAGTAATGCTGAGACATTTGGTATGTAAATGCCCAAACCATTCACAGAGGACCCTATGTTTTGTAGCAACTACATAAGCAGAATTCATCAAAGCCAGTGGGAGTGCCTGCCTTACTTTTGTCAGTAACAGCCACTACCACAAAACACACATTCTGCACTATGTCCAGGAAAATACTGTAATGTTTGCGTACCACCGATAAACCTAACTCCACAATACATACAAAGACTACATTGTCATTATAAAAGGAAAGTATTTCATTCTTCACTGTCCTCTTGGATCACTAATTGTGAGACTTCTGGAATGAAACACTGAAGAAAATTTACTCCTTACAGACTGGTATGAAAAAATAATAAACATGCTTACTAAGAAGTGTGATAAAGTAATTTCATAACACTAATAAGCTTTCATACTGTGAACTACTGCAGAACTAAAACAAGCTGCTACTTTATGCTCCACAACAGTCATAATTTAAAGTACACCTTTCACAACATTTGTATTTGGAGTCAGACACTAGAAATGCAATGTACTGAAAGAATCAACTTTAGCCTTACTTCTCATGTAAACCAGAGAATGTGGCTGCTGAGAAGAGCTGCAGAACAGTTAAGCAAGGATGTATATGGCATATTTGTAGGTTATGGTCTTTCAGAAAATTACTTATCGACCTGTGCCCCCCCCCCCCTTTTTAATATAGCACATCACCTTCTACATTTATCCTCTCTCCTAGTTCCAGAAAATTTCTGCAAAATTTCTGATTTTGTCCCTAACTACTGCAACTTGGATAAAGTTCCAAAGGCAGCGAACGGCACATGGACATTCTGTGTTTTTAACTAAGAATTGCCTAAATAATGATTGTCTAAAGCCTTGAAAAGCTTGCACGCTTTATCGTCACCATATTTTTAAGTGAACAATACATAAAGTAAATGCAAGGCATCAAAGTACGTGCATTGGGAAAGGCTGAGCTTCATGACCTAAGACATCTTGAGGCAGCAGGTACCAAGGTACTAAGGACTGAAAAGCAAGACTGGCTGGCTGTAGTTCTGGGAGAACACACCTGAGGGTCTATGCGCAAGAGACATGCCAGAGAAGATGTCGGAGCTCACCCAGATCAGGAGTGTGCAAGCCCAGCATGGCGAGAACAGCCAAAGTCAATGCTTCTTCAATGAAGAAAATGCCGTCAGTGCAGCGGCACAAGGCAATGCAGATTGCTCTAGAGAACATATTTGGTCTGGTAGCACGGAAAACCTTGGTCACCTGCTGCCTTTGAAGCCAGCAGCTATTCTGATCCCAACCGGGCCTGTGCTTGTGGTACCTTACATGGCACAATAGTCACCCAGGCACATTCGCTACAGTTCCACCTTGATTTTTATAAAAAAGAAGTTTTCACAGTATCTGCAGTACCAAAGCGTGTGACTGCATGTACACCTGCAGCGATAACTCCATCAGACAACTGTTAAACAAGTACACAACATGTATTATGCTTAAGGACTCTCCAGTAGGAGCTGAGGGGACACCTCTCCTTGCAGGTTCCTGACCAATATTTTACAGAAAGCATATACAAGTAGCAGAAGTACAGAGAGGTATAATTACTCTCAGAGCTCAGTTCTTACATTACCTGCTTAAACAAAAGAGTTAACTGTAACTAAGAAAAATAGCAGCAATTAAGACAGGCTGGCACAGCCACCTACTACAGAAAGATGCACTAAATAGGGCAAATATTTTTCCTTTCAAGCAGAACATACTTGTGTACATCTGGTAAGGCAATACATTATTTCACTAAATAAACTTGGGATTTGTGTTTTTATTTATTCTGAATCACATCCAAAACAGCAAACATAAAGGGGGAAAGTTCAGGTAACTCATAACTGTAATACTGTTTAACCTAGCAATTTCCATTTGCTGTTTTGTTAATGGCCTTTGAACTGCAAAATACTTTAAAAAATGCATTTTTATCTGCTACTGAAGGTCTGTTTTGGGAGGTTAAAGACACAGTGAGCTGCTGAATTTTTACATGAATGGGTATTAGCCACAGTTAAGTTGTTTGGTGGTGATATGCCTGCTTCAAGACTCCAGACTGTCCTTACTGAGATTCCTAGTGCTGGTTACAGGATGGCACCAGGCACACTGCATTTTGTAAAACTGCCAGATGCTTTAATACTATTTTAAAGTAACAAGATCTTTCAGCATTTTGGAAAAAAAAAAGTCAATCCTGTAACATACACACTTTTCCGAGACATAAGATACAGAGAAAGTCCTTTTCTTCCTATCTTTCAAGAAGGCTAAACCCAAGGATTAAGCTTAGTTCTATCTGAGGAACAATTTACTTTAAGGTTCCATTATGTTTCTTTCTCTGCACTGGTATTAACTTACACACACCTCAGATATGATTACAAGCTGAGCTTTTTTCTCTGCACATTCAAATTACGAAATTAAATTTGAAAGAGCAGAAATAACTAACTGAATTTATCTCCAGAAAATATATCTGTATTTCCAAAGATAAATTTTATATTGGATGTTTTTTATTTGATCTGTATCTTCACCCAGAAAGAAGCACCCCATCTATGTAAATACTTACATGTCAAGTCCCTATTGCAGTGCTTAGCTGATCTGTGAGTGTATAAGGAAAGGAGTAAGTTTTTATTTTTCTGTATTAACAAGACTTCCTTTTTTGGCAAAATTCTAACAGATTACTAAGCTACAGTCATCTGTTCCTGACAGAATCACAAAGATAATTTCCTTGTTTATCTGACTTTCTGTGATGGAGGATATCCAAGGATTTTTTTCTTCTTGCTTAGCTGTCATTCTGGGTTTAGTATCTTCAAATCCCACACCTGAACATGACCCAGGCTTCAAAGAGTTTTTTTTTTCTTTCACCCCCCCTCTTTTCGAAGAGTTCCAGCGAAAGCCGTACAAAACACACAACATCCTTGTTCTCACACCCCCAGGGGAACAAACATAGTCCCTTTAGCTCTTGGGAATCAAAGGCATCAGCATTTGGAATTTCAGCTGGAAAAAAAGCGTTGCCTGGACTGCTACACCCTTCAAAAACCCGAGTAGGGAACAGCTGAGAAGAAAGGACATTGATCTTTAAGGACTGAGGATGGATTTATTGAATTTCAGTCAAGGTTGACTATGAGTTGTCACCTGCTGTCCATCGTACCATGGACACCCTGAGATCAATTCTCTGGCTCAGCTCAGTTTCCAAACCAACACCCCACTCAAAAAGCGTGACTCTGAGCTACTTTATTAAGCAGTCTCCGCAGAGCCGTAACTGCAGACAGAGTTCTGTCTTCCTACAGCCTCTCCCCGGGGCAGGAATGGCCACCCCTGCCTCTTGGCACCGAGGCAAACGCCGCTTGCAGCACTGCACCCAGCTGAACCCAAGCCCTCCTGCTCACAGCTGCCCAAGTTTAGGCCAGCGTGCTGCCATCAGACTGCTCTCGGGCCTGTGAGCTCGCGCTCAGCCAGTTCCATACACAAATGAGTCAATTTGCCAGTGCTCCTCAGCTCAGCCCTTTTTACAAACACTAAGAATTAACAATGTAGAAAATAATTATTTGCAAACCCTCCAGCTTTTGAGCAGGAGCTACCTGTGTTTGTGTAGATACAGGGTACAGCTTACATTAACTTGTTTAATTGGAATAAACTATAGCAGCAATTTTTTCTTTTTTTTTGGCAAAGATAAATTACTGGGTTTAGCACAGCTGGTAAGAGCTAATTCTGTACAAAGAGTTCTTTTCAGTAGTGTGGGTGGCAAAAGACTTTCAGCAACTGGCTTAATTAGTTCTTCCTTCCTTGCAACAGGACAGTTCGCAGAAGGAAAAAAAAAAAAAAGAGATTGTAACAAAAGATGTGATATAAAATACTCCTGTTTGCTCTTCCAGTTTTGCCAATTCTCCCTTATTTACTGTCACACTAAATGGAGGCTTGCCCTGGTATTTCCTAGCACAGATAACCATTAGGGGCGAGAGGTTAGCACTTATTCCAAATATAGGCAGGGAGCAACCTCTGTTCCTCCGCACAGGATAGCGTAGAGCATTCCTCAGACAAAACACCCCGGCCAAAACCAAACAGCACAGCACTGGGAGTGCCACAGAGGGCTTTCCCCTCTGCAGAGCTACCATATGGCTTGTGGGTGGCTTCTTTAGCAAGCACTGGGAAGCCCGAGCTGCTAACGAGACCCGCTCCCCAGTGCAACCTCTCTGACACAGATCATTTATATGACAAAAAACAACATGGGTGCCAAGTACAATCATTTCAGCTTCACTGCTCCCAGCGTACAGCACACCAACTGCAGTATAATAAACCACCACCACAAACAAGCACTAACTTTAACACACAGACACCTTCCTTTCCATATGAGCTGGCCAAAAGCACTCGGGCTCTTCCACCGGCACACACATGGATGTGCAAATGCTCCGCAGCTGTCAGCAAGACACAGCTCCTACCAGATAAAAACTGGGCTTGCAAGATCCACTTGACCTTCTGAATGTCAGTGAGATAGAGGATGAAAGGCCAGCAAGGGCACATGTGTTTGTATTTACCTTCATTATAGGCCATTTCAGAAACAGCTGGGAATTTTTCTTAGCTGTTTTCTTTTGAATAATGACTCTGGAGCTGTACTTGAGTGAGTTACAGATCTATTCAAAAAACCATCCAAAGTGTTACAAACCATTAGCAATGTTTCTCTTTCTCCTGACTAGATTGAAAAAAGGCAGGATTATGAAAAAATTCTGTTAGGAAAAACTGAATGTGCAGGGGAAAACAAATTAAAACTGAAGGAGTATTTTATGAAGATAAACAAACCAACCAATTAATGAGGAAACTCTTCAGATATCTTCAAGAAAAAGCAGGCAGTGAAACTGCAAATAACAGTGTTTACCTGTACCTACAGTTCCTGTTTTTTGGGGACATTATTTTTGTATTTGCCCATTCATTTCTCTTGGCAGCAAGTGGAAGACAGGGGATTACTCCTATAGATAGTATTATTAGGCAGACTGATTAAAACCAAGAACCAATCAAAACTTCTTAGAACTGCTCACTGCTCATTTACGGTATGAGCAGCCTGATACTAAGAATAATATTTTCTAATGCATGCCTCTCCATAACAGTTGTTAGAAAGCCTGTGGAATTCTGGTCCTTGGAAGGTTGTTGATGAATCTTGAAAAGACTGTTTAAACAGTCAGGGGAACAAAAGGAGCCAATTAAGGGGAATATATCGAATCTAGGAATTTGTCAGGGAAGAACCCCATCAGAAATAATTCCTAATACAACACTTCCCATTTTTTGTGGCTTGACAGCTTACATATTTTTCTTCATTTTCTTTCCATTTATCTGTATAACACTGAAACAAAAAGGGGAACTGAGTGACTATAGACAGAAAACAGTGAAGCTACTTGCACAAAAGCTACTATGAGGGACATAAATGGAAAGCAGAGATTTCTTCATCATCTTTCAGTACTAATCATCTCAGTTACTTTTAACAAAAGGAGAGCAAGATTAACTGGCAAGAGATTACAAGAGATTCTTTAATATATGTAATGTATTATGTCCTTTAACATACATATGCAACCAAAAAAATTTTGCTTATTCTATGCCATCTTGATTATTTTGCTATTTAAAAATAATTTAATATAAACCTTATATATAAGCCTGCATACAAAAGAAAAAGCCCTTTGCGAAAAAAAAAAAAACCAAACACAAACACAGAAAAGTGAGCCAGTAGATGGCATTGTGGCACTTCAAAAGACATTCCAGAAAATTCCACTTAAAAAATATGCAAGCCTAAGTACTGTGTTTAACCACTTACTGCTTAACCAATGCAATATTTTGCTCCTGCTCAATGCCACACATGCACAACTGAATAAACAAAACCACACGATGTAGCTGCACTGTCATACTATCCCTGAAACAAATCTCTGCTCTGGTTCCCAAATCCAATTAGCTCTGTATGCTAGATTTACAATCCCAGACTTGAAAAGATGATCCTTATTTGATGACTAAATGTCCCATAAGCCATGGCCATCAAGGGGATACCAGAAAGGATGTGATTAGTTGCAAAATATTTCCTAAAAAGTAATCGTACACAAGATCTTACAACCAATGCAGATGATACTATTTCCTGCTGTGGAATACATTATTACCCTATAAAAATAAATTTCTGGAGTATTTTATGAATACTCCCATTTTCTTTCAATTAAACTGCTGATATGCCTCACAGCTAGGGATGAGAAGACTGCAGCAACCCACCAGTTTCTTGTGCAACACAGCAGTTCTCCATATTGCTAAACCCATGAAAACTTGAAAGCATTTTGCAGAACTCAAACTACAGAAAAAATCAGGAATTTTAAGAATTATATTCTATACACAGGCAAACTTATTTAAACTGAAGTTAGAGTTGCAACAATCAGTAGTTTATCTGCATGCTACTTTACAGATAAATCTGGTTTACCTTGACCAGCTCTGAGCAGGGGGGGTTGGACCAGAAATGATCAGAGGCCCCCTTCCAGTCTCAGGTATTCTGTGATGTTTATATATCAATGCTCCTCATGATATTAGTCTTTAAGAAAAGGTCTAGTTTCACTGCAGTATTTGTTTTGTCAGGAATTTCTCCAAGTCCTTGTATCATAACAAAAAACTTTCAAAATAGTGTTAGTTGAGTCTGCCTACCTTAAGGGCTCTTAACTAAATTCAGTAGTGTACTCTAAGTGTCCAGTTGCATATATTCATATTTTTTCCATGTCACTTCTACTAGAGCAAACTAAAGCAGTCTAGTCCTCCTGATGGAGAATTTCAACTTCAGGTCTCTATTGCCTGATAGGCTAATGCTTGGGTTAAGAAACAAGCAACCAAAACTTCATCCACAAATTAAAATAATAGCTCAAATATTTTTGCAAATTTAACATGTGCAAAACCACCATGCTCACTTGAACAGAGCTGATTTTTGTATGTAGAGATTCCCTTCTTTCATTTATAAGTAGCTTTTAAAGACACAGAAGAATACAAGAAAAATGTTTCTTCCATCCCCTTATGAAGTTACGAGCATTACTGTGAATGTTTAAATATGAAAAATGAATGACTCCTTTCTGGAATGGAGGTTGTCAGGTTGGACTGGAGCACCCAGGAGAATAGGGGAAACAGTTCCTTCCTCTTATCATCACTTCTCTCTAAGTGATCCCATCTGTGGGGGTCGATGACAAGTGTTACAAACCCCAAGGCATTTCAAAGAGAAAAGAATGGCATAAGAGAGAACATAAGCACTGTGGTACCAGATGAGTTCAAGGATCCATCTTTTCCAGCATGTTGTCCCCACCACCGGCCACCAGCAGTTCCCCAGGGAAAGGGAGCATGAATATGACACACACGTATACATCCTTCTGCTGGAATTTCTCCTCTGCTTCCAGTGACCACAAATTTTTGGCAACTTCAGGGCCACGTAGCTACAACCATACCACCATTTTAACAGACCTGATTAATTTGTCTGATCCCTGTTTGAACTCATCTACCTGCTGGCCTCCCCAGCATGCTGTGGCAATGAGTTCTACCATATAAATGTGTGCTTTGTACTTGTTTTGAACTCTCAAGCTTGATGGCTAATCATTTTGACTAGACCTTGTGAAACAGTAGAACCAGTAAAAAAAAGTAATTCTATTTTTATTTTCCTCAGAAATATTTTTCTCTTGGGAGAGCTTTCAAGTGAAAAGTTCCTTATGGGAAGATTCCTTCCTTTGTGTACAAATATCCAGATACCAGGAAGGAGGATAACAGCCTACACCAGAATTACTCAACCAGCTGACATCCACGCAGTCAGCAGCAGAGAAAGCAGGACTAATAATTGACATCATTTCTGAACAGGCTGGGAGACCACCTTGACACCTGCAACCGATCCAACAGTAGAAACCTGTTCAAGTAGGAAAAGCTGACCTGTCTGACTGCTCTCATTATTATTAAAGTAGAGTCTTTCAGGGCGTCCACCTGCATCTAGTTACCACACTCTGGTTCAGAAAGTCTATTGTATAGGAGTGGACATTTGGAATAAATACAGCGTGACCTTGTGTGGTGAACTCCAGAGCGTGGTGGCTCACAGGCAAAGGAAAGCATCCTTCACCATCTTATTTATAATGTCTATTTGGTCTTGTATCCTGTGAGGCTTAGTGTTGGGGACTGCCACAGAACCAGCAGGAAGATGATACTGGGTCACCCGATGGTTTTGCCTTCCAGGAAATTCACATGCAGCTTAAAATTGTTACAGGCCTGTCTGGCCTGCATTGAACTGTGATTTGCAGGGGATACCACTTAGGTGTCAGTGAGAAAAGAAATTTGGTTATTTTCTTGTGTTCATCAGTACCCTCTTCTATCATGAGAGTGCTTGATGAGGAAGGCAGCCTGACCCACACAAGACAGACACTTTTTGTGGCAAGATTTGGCTGTTTTGCCCTTGCAACCGAATCCATGGAACTTTATTTCCTCCCAAACACATCCAAGTGCTTGAACTTTTTGTCCTCTGGCATACTTGTAAATGTCGATTCTTCTCGTGTAGCCAGCACTTCAACAGAATCGGAGTTGGAGCATATGCAAAAGTATTCCTACTCTGACCAAGCCACGTGGAATTTTCTCAACCCATTCAGTGGCTCCTGGTGTAGTGGCCAGCTGCTACTGAACAAATCATGCTGTATGTGGTATTTGTTTCAGTTTTAGAGAATGGCAATTACAGCTAACCCCAAAGACAAGAGATCTTTTTGAAGATGGCTATTGTTTCAAAATCCACATTGTAAACAATTGGTATAAATAACTTCTGATTTTTTTTAAACGGGCTTGCTGCTGTTTGACCAGAACTGAGGCCATTGTTTAACCCAGCACCAGTCAAACTGAGCAGTCAAAAGGGATTTTCTCAGAGACTAAAAAAAATGGTGGCAACTGTGGCTGTGCCATAGGCTTTCATTGCTCTTCCAAACCAAAATTATAGTCAGGAAAAAAACCACCTGTCCTTACTTGCACAGACATAGGGAAGATTTGTGGTAGACTTCACACTAACATAGTCTCTGAAGTTTTCCCCTGTTGTTTCGCTGCTTACAGGACTGATAACTATTTGTGAAAGAGCAACTTCCTAAACCATACCCACCTACAACCATAGAACATCTGGAGCAGGCGGGGAGGTCAGTCTTACGGTTCCCTTAGGTTGAAGGCTCCCCACTGACAACATCTGTCCACAAAGAGAAACAGACGGCCAACTTCTCCAGACTTCTTTGCCCACCTGACCTGATGTTCTTCACACCAGTCACTTGGACAGATTTGAAACAGACTGATAAAATCCCCTGGGTAAATTAAAGAGTTAATTATGTGACAATACTTCTCAGTCATAACATTGGGCTTAATCACTGGGGCTCTCTACATACTTGCACTAAAAAAGTAGACCCATAGAAAACGTATTATCCTCAGGATACTACATTTGCTGGACAATTCCAGGGTTCATTAACAACTTCTTGCCATTTCTGAAAGCAGTCTGACAGATTTTTCCAGGCACTCCGACACTGCCTAGAGCAAATCTATGTGAGGTGCAATAGTATCTACTGCTCACCAGAAAAAGAAAAAGCTCTCAACTCTGCAAGAATTATGTTGCTTAAAAAAAAATATCTTACAAACTGGTGCACAGGATCTTCTCTACAAATCAGCATTTATAGACTAATATTTCTTGCTTTGTTGCAATCATTACATTAAAATATACTAGGCAAAGAAAAACTACAAAGAAGTAGAGTTAGCCAATTAGGAATTTCTTTAAACTGCAAGCATGCAAATCAAATTTAACTAATAAGTTAAATTTTTCTATTCTTGATTTTTGAGCATGTATCTTCTTCCCTCTATAAACTCATTCTTTAACTGCATAATTAGTTATAGGAAAAATCTTTCAAGTGACATTTAAACCATTTTCCTAAGCCTAGTAGGCTTTTATGGTTATATGGTCTGCATTTGTGCTGGTAGTAACTTCTGAAGCTGCCAACTCACTTTGACAGCAGAGTAAAGATACTAAGTTCTTACAAGTTCCTATGGATACCAGGCAACCACCTACAGGAGAAAACCAAATTAATGGCTTCTCTGGAGGAAAGGCTACAGCTTAAGTGCAAGTCTCTCTGTTTAGCCACCAGAGAATCAATTTGGGAGAGGGAAGCTGGAGATGCTCCAACTACAGGGTATACAAGACCTTTTAAGTGATGAGAGAACCATGATAAATAAGCCACGAGACCCAACAACACAGAAAATCAGATTTCCTAAATTTACATGTCCACAAACTGTCTTTTTTAAAGTTCAGACAGGACAGACCAGCAAGCTACCGCAAAATAAGGGAAGGTGTATTCAAAGTCACTGCTGACTTCCAGGTGTTCCTCCTGCAGTGACTACATACCTCATCACCTACCCTTCACTCCTGGCCCCCACTTCCAGTACCAGCTAAAACCACCTTCTGCCGAATGCAGGATAAAAGCCACGCAATGCGATGGTCGCAAACTGAGGTCACTCCTTTCCTGCAAAGTCACACTCTAGCTTGACAGGGTGGCAAATACCTGCCCACCTCTCATTTAGATAAAAAACTCTCTAACAGTTATAAATTGGAAGCACCCACCACCACCACAAGAGCTTGAATTTCAGTGCTGCTTTCTCCTAGCTAATGTTAAGGGACATAAACTCAATTTTTTTCAGACACAGAGGGAAACGTTGAATTGTTAAAGGATATTGTAAGAGACAGACTAAAACTTGCCTTAATTAGTACAGCCTGCCTGAGTCAATATGCAAGTGTTACAAAACTTCCCATGCAAACCAAGGAAGTTAATCTTAGAAACAGGATTGATAAATACTGTGCTTTCAACAAAAAATGCTCTTCCTCTGAACTTCTGATTAGGCAATAATAACGTATTAATCATTTTAGGGAGAAACTTTCTCATGAAATACAGTGATAACACATTTATCATCTTCTGTGTCTTAGCTGTTATTTGACATAATTTCTCCTTAGGTCTCCCCTTCCTACGACTCAGCTAAACTCTGGTCCCTTAGTTCTGCAGTGATGCCAAGTTTCCTTTCATTATGCAGGCTACGAAGAACTACAGAACAATTCCTTAAGTCATGGTCTAATTAAAAAAGCATGGAGCAAAACAGTCTGAGCAGATGCAATGTTTGGCTTGACTCGTGTTATGTTAATAAGTTTTCTACTTTATGTTTTTATACCTGAATAGTGAATGAATGTTTTCTCAGTCTTTGTCTTGCTCTAGTTTCTTTAAAAAAAAAGGTGCAGCCCCTGCACACAACACAGCCCTGAAGTAACCCTGCCAAAGAGGCATCACTCTTACATAAAATGATCTTGAGCAGTTTGTTCATGCAAGAATTGGGTCCAGGAGGAAAGCAAAGTCAGGTCACTCTGGATCAGTCAAATGCATAGAATAAGATGATGGCATTCAACAGCATCCAGTGTCCCCACCTGCAGCCACTAGTTTCATAGTAAGGGAACTGGGGGAAGGTAAGCTATTTCCTAATGTGATAGCAAACCATCGCTTACAGGTCTGTTCAGCAACACCCTTTGAGAAGGCCAGAAGCAAGCACTAGTAAAGGCCAGAAGCAAGCACTAGTAGGCCACAGCTAATGTAAACAAATAAACCAAAACCAAACCCAGACATTAGTCAATGTCAGACAAGAAGAAACCATCTTTTGGGGGATAAAAAGATACTGGCAAAGCTTAGCAATAAATTAGAAAAGATCCATTACTTTTGTAAAAGGCAGGAGCTTTCCACTTACTTCAAAACACAGTAAGACCCCTTGAAGTCAGACACTATTTACTACTAAGTTAAATGATGGGAAAGAAAACACTACATAAAAATGCCCAGGATTTTAACACACTGCATTTGCTTTTATATCCATAAAGGACCATCCCTACACTGTTAAACGCTGAGAACATCATTTTTTACTGAATGTGTTTTGCTTCTGCTGTAAAAACGTTAAGAAGAAAAAAAGTCCCTGGCATAGAGATTTGGTCTCTTTGTGCCAATAATACTAGTCAATATTAGCATGTAAGTTTTTAATGATTCACTATACTGTTTGATTATCCACTCCTCAAAACCACCTTAATTAGCAGAAATATTGATTTTACAGTGTTCAGTCCTACAAGCTTAAGAAATACGAGCCGATAAACTTAGTCCCAAATAATAAAAAATTAAACTGATATAGTAATAAAATTGTAACAAAGGGAAAATGTCCTCTTGCATCTAAACTGAGTTGCAGCAGATAACATTTTAAATAATTTTAGTTTGAATCCTGCTGAGGCAATAATTTATGGAGTGCTGCCTTGCCAAGCAAGTCACCAAGTGCTCCTTGAGAGGATGTGATTGTACTGTTGCTCAAGGTACAGTCTGATTCAAAATATTCTCTCAGAAGTATAATAGAGTCATAGCACAAAGCAAACAGTGCCAAAGGTCCAGCTGACAAGCTTTTCCTATCAAGGAGGAAAGCTACCTGGTCCAAATTCAGTTTTTAAAAAGAATGATGGAAACTTAGTGCTTTTTCATTCAGCATACAAAACAAATCCTGTCAACAATTTTTTTCCCAGATTTCTATCTAATAAAAGTAAACTTTCTCCTCCTCTTTTACATGAATAGGAAATTCTGAGCATCTTTTTAGTCTTAGAAACCGTAGCATAGTTACAGTTAATGGACACATGTTTAAAATAGTAAAAAGAACTCCACTCTTCATAACATTAACAGACAGACTAAAGTCTGAAGGGCCAAGCAGAATATGTCAGTGTTACTTTCCCTTTTAAAGTAGCCACAGTATTGCCAGAAATTCCCGAGACAAAGCTGTAACTATTTAAGCTATAGAACCTTCACTTCTTTAAAATTCTACATTTGCATGAGTGTATTTGAAATAAAATGTTAGCTACCTTCTATAATAAAAGATTAAACGCTCTCAATAAACACTCAGAATGATCATTTAGTCTTGCCACTTCATGTTTTTGTAAAAAAATAGACACATCCCCCCAAACACCCCCCCTTCCTCATTTGTTTAAAGGACCAACCTACATCGCTAGGTCAGCACTCATAGAAAAGGAGGGAGCAAGTGGTTTTTAAATAAAAAACCCACATTTTAATCCATTCTTCCTTGAAAGTGAATGTATCTTTCAGGAGAGATAAAAAGCATGTCTTAGCTGTAAGTAAGTCCTTATGTAAAGAACTAAAGTAAATAACTAAATCCTAGCTAATATTTGACAGTTGCTGCCTTATGGAAACACTGAGGTCTGCAAGGACAGTGGCAGAATGATTAAACGGTAAAACAGTATGTCAGCTGTTGAAGAGATTAAAAACCAACAGCCTGTACAACAGCAACAACAAAAAAGATCAACAGGACAACAGCATGTGGTGGCATCAGCATTACCAGCAACGTGTGTGTAAAAGAGGCTTTAGTTCCCATTCCAGCATCTAAGCGAGTACCTCAATTCTCAAGCGTCCTGAGGTGTGGAAGGCAGCGAGACCTACTAAGGTTCAGCCCATCTGACAGATGATGTTTGTCTAAACATCAACTTGGGAACTCCCCCCCCCCTTTTTCTTTTTGAAGAGGTTTTTGGCACCGCTGGTGTGAGCGGACAGTTCTGACGGCCGGGTGCAGAGCGTGCCCCCTCCCCGCTGCTGGAGGGCAGCAGCCCCGGGGCTGGGGTGCCGCTGCTGGGGGGGCCCGTGGAGCTGCTCCCCAGTGCTGAGGGTTAGCAGATGGCACTGCGGGCGCCTCGGCACGTCCATACCGCACGTTATGAGTCATCTACACAACACAACACGGCCGGGACTCTAAAACGGTACCTCAGGCAGAGCATACACTGGCACATTCCCTTCCCACTTGCAAGAACCAAGACTCCCGATCTTGACTCCTTTGCTTCTCCAGAAGAAATGCATCACAAGCACAGTCTCAGCCAACTAGTGGGGCCGGCTACGGAAGGTATTAAAACCCTGCTACGACTGTATATGTAAAAGAGATGATCCAAGCAAATTTTCTTATGGCTGCCCACGCCCCTTCAGTTCCACCTATGTCAGAACAGCTGCTCTAAGTCCCAATGCAAAAGGTAAACTGGGGGCTGGCACTGTAAGCACAACCCGGAGCAGACCTAAAAGACATGTAATGAAGAGTTGTATGGACTGTCAGCATCTGTCCAGCCTCTCCCTGTTGTCGACAACAGGCATCTGTGAGAATGGCAGCCAGAGGGCAGCTAATTTGGGGAGTTTCTGGGTGAGGGCTCCAGGCTAGACAGGAACACGCTACCGTCACCCTGCCCGCTTCCTACAGCTGGTGGCCAGTCCTGGGTTGCAAGCAAGCAGCATTGGGGCAGCTCAAGCTTTCAATGCGCTATTTCAAAGCCTTCCTTCAGATTGTTTTAGCTTTAGGTATGTTTTTGTTTCCCTTTCATTGACTTTATTGAGAAGATTAGTGATGAGAACCAGATCTATTGGAACTTGCTTCTGCATGTGGATGGTACCCGCAAAGTTCATCTAGGATCTGGTGACAGAGACCTTAAGGCGTCTAATAAAACTCCTAAATGCTTTATTTGAACGTATGCAGCATGCTGCTTGTACTGATCTTTAGCTATTTACCAGAAAAACCTTGACTTATGTTCCTTAATTAGCAGAATTTACTGAGAAATTAATACACAGGACAGGTAGATGCATGGACTTAATTAATAAGACAGCAAATAATGCAAACAGATATAAAATATTATCTACTTAAAAATAATTAGGTAAATAGATTCCTATAGAGAAAGCAGTTTTCAGGTCATAATCAGTGCAATTTTAACAACTGAAATGGACCGGGTACTAATTTCTACTTGTTACTACAGCTTCCAATTCTTACTTTTTTAGTGTTTTATACTAAACATTGCATAGTGTTTTCAGCACTGCAAACTTTTTTCTTAAATCAGTAATTTGGAAAAAATATGTCCAGTTCTGTGACAGCACATTTCATCATAGACAATTCAAAACATTTTGCCAAATGGATCAGTTGAATTTCACAAGTTTGCTGTGATATAATGGAGTAACACCAACTTTTTTTTTAATCCCTACCTGGTTAAGCTTTCTGGTAGAAAACGTGAGTATTTGCATGTAAACAAAAAAATATTTTTCAGCTGTCAGGTCCACTTGACATTGAGAAGAATTTTGTTAGCACTCACAAGCTACTTGTAGTTCCTGCTGATCGGACCCCATGCTGCTGTCTCCCAGTCAGGATACACAGGGTTAAACTGATAAAATCTGAGAAATCAGAGGACCCAAGCAGTGCACAAATGAAGGTGAAATGTTACTATTTTGTCTAAAATATTCATTACCAATTATAACTTTCATCCTTGCAGATTTTTCTCTTGACATAAGTTCCTGATCCAGAGAGCAAGAGAACAAGGCAAAGGCTGATAATTTCTAATATGGATGATGATGTACAACTGAACAATCGAAGAGAGTGATCTGGTCAGATCACTACTCCATTATCATTGTCCTGTTACTGAATGTTGTAAAAAGATGGGTATACTTAGGAGACCTTTTAAGAACACCAGCAAGAAGCTTCCCAAACAGTATTTTCTTGCAGCTGCAGAGCAACTTAGAAACATTCTTCTGTAGTACAACCACGACTGCAATAACATGAATACAAAGGCCTTGCAAAAGCAAGCCCCGAGTAAAAATGACTGGTGGTGTCTGCAGGAAGGAAACAGCTTAGACGTGGACTTTCCAGGCACACAGTCCTGTCAGATCTCCCTTTCTGACCACGAAAGAAGTTAAAACATGCACAACAAAACTAACACCTCCAGATTTGTCTCAAGACTTCAAAGTGTGGCTGCTGAGTTACACACCTAAGACTGGCACCTAAGACTTCCCAAATTTTGAAAACTTCCAGTTCCTGTAGAAGCTGAGGCTGTGGATGAGTAATACCAGAGGCTGTGCATGTATGAGATGATGTACCTCACCAATTTCTCGAAACTGCAGCTATTAAAGGATGATATATTGTGGACAGGAAATGGGGAAATTACTGCATTTGCTATTAGAAATCCCTGGCTTCTCAAAGCATGCATTGTTCCATATGGTATCATCCTAGGCAAATAGGTAGGTATCTAATGACTAGATTTTCTTCCAAGCTCAAGTTCTTAGGCATGAGACTGATGGTTCAAAAACAGAACTTGGAGCCAAGTGGAAACACTGCCATTATTTGTCATAAAATCCAAAATCTGTTTCTCAGTTATAATGTACTGATAAAACCTTCCAGTAGTCTCTCAGGTTGCGAGAGACAAAAGAAAAGTGAATACACTTTTACACTTACTTTCCCCATAATCTTTGGTGTTCGAGTGCGTACCCTAACACATTGATCCATGTCAGGAATGTAACCAAGAGGCAGTAGAAGAAACCTCTGCTGCCTCGGTTAGTTCTTGTGGTGCCAACTCACTGCATGGCTCAAGCGGCTCAAATGGGTCCTTTGTTGTTAATCTTCCGGTATCATGAAAAATACGCTGGAGGACAAGGACATGTGACATGTTCTATGCTCCTGGTCTGCTTGCTGTTATTCAGCATCAATCCAAATTACAATAAAGTGGACATACAGTTATTAATAAAATTCAAAACTAATAACATGCAAGCGTTTATTAAAGACACAGATGTGGAGATAAAATAATAAACACAATTAACCTGTCTCCACTGAGGTAGGTTATATCAAAGATCTCTCTCTCTTCCTCCTTCATCTCACCTTTTCCTTTCCTTCTAAGATGGCAGACAGGTTTCAGCCTTTGTCCACATCACTCCTTCCTGACAAAGTACTTTAGTTTTTACAACTGGTTCATGACTAGGAACACTTCACTCGCTCCAGCTCTGTGCACTGAATGATATCCAAACTCTCTCTCTTCAGCAAAGCATAACTTAATATATTAACTTCTAACTTTTATATTGTGTGTCAAATGCATGACAAATGTTGGTGCCCTGAAATCTAGCAGCATTTTATTATGTAAAACTAAATAAAATCCACCCTGTAGAATACTAGTATTTCATGCCAGATATATTAAGAATAATGTCATATTGATGACTACACTAATCTTCTTAACCTTTGTAAAGGAAACGCAGGGGCTCTGACTCTGTTAGGTCCCCTCACCTTACTGACCTTCCTTGACAGCCAAGAGACTGTGGCTGCAGAAAGTACAAATATCTGTACAGGTTCTTCTCTGCCCACATAAACTAGATGCAAAATAGAATCACCAATTTACTTCTCATACATGTTAATTAATTGAGTAACTTAAACCAGGTTACATTTAATAGGTGATTTTTAACACAGCTCAAATTCCCTAAGTTATTTTGCTGCTGTATTTTCTGACTAAGCATAAAGTAGCCTTGAAATAAAAAACAAACAAACCAACACACAACAAAGCAATAAAACGCAGAACCATGCAGCATATCTGATAAAAGAATTCTAATTCAGCATGGAAGGAGAAGCAAGGAACAATCAAACAACTTTATTTTATTTTAGAAAAATCAAATTCACAAGTTAGAGCAGAACTTGGGCAGGTCTAAATTGACATTTTCTGCAGCAGAAATATTGCCTAAGCTCTTTTAGAACTTGCTTGCATGCCAGAGCAAATATTTTCATTTCATTGAACTTGCTAGGCAACTCCCCAACAAAAAGTGTATGGTAAAAACACTCTCCAGCAATATCAAGCCTGCAATATTTATTAAAAACATTTGCGATACATGAAAACAAACTCTAATTCTGCACATATTCAAAACTATGAACTCCACTTTGTGTATTAAATTGCACAACAAAACCTCATCTAAAACAGGTTTTCATATGGGAGAAGAAGAGGTGGCAGTGAGTGGGTGCTTTCTATACATTACTGCTAAGATTTGACCTTCGGAGCCACCACTGACTAAAATTAGCATGCTTCATTTCGTGCTTGTTTGGATGCACACTGTACTATGTTCCACTGCTCTACAGCAGAACTAGCAGCAGGATTTAGAAGCATTATAAGATATTTTCTTATGAGAAAATAAAGGGCATATTAGGACATAAGCTATGATTCTGTCTGTACTTTTCTCTCTGATATATCTAACATCGTGCAGGCCTAAATGACTACACCTTTCCATCTGTACCACCAAAAATTAGGATTTATGTTTACCTACCGCTGTAGCCTCTAAATAATAGAAATGTTAGTGTGGAAGAGTATCTGTTGTTGTGATTTTATATGAGACAGCTTATATAATAATACCATTACATTCCAGGTCCCACTACTTTGGAATACTTAGTCAATTTATAAAAAAAATTGTTCTTGCATAACAGTTATGATTCTTTAAGATCCATCAAGCTAACATCCAGCTCTTTTCTGACTCTGTGGTTGACCCTGTTCTGCTGAGTAGAGGGAACAGGGAGCTTTTATATGACTGAACAAAGAATTATTACCATCCAGTTTCACAACACGGTTGAATGTAATGTCCCATGGTATTTAGTTAAGCAAGAAATACCTTTCTGAAATGAACTCAATTCATAATGATTGCTGTTGCTGTAGTTTGCTGATAGTGAATTTCCCCCATTCTTGAGAGATACGTAGGTGAAGTAGAAGGATTTCTACCATATACAAACCCAGAAGCAACATTTATTAGCGTTAACAATGGAAGACAGCATAAAACATGCCTGCCTTTTGGAGGCTGATTTCTAGGACTTTTGGTACTGAGCCTTTGTATTGTATACAAAATTAATAGCAAAATGGCTATTACTGTCTTCATGGTTAGAGCCTGGTTCTTACAAAGACAGAAAGCTTATTTATGTGGAATATTATTTGCTGGGCTCTGCACCACATTCTCAGTTGAAAGCCATCTTGGCAGAAGTGCTGTGAATTTCATTCTTGTCCTTGAAAGGATCACACAAGAAATGTACATAGACCAGTTTTTGAACACTTGACATTGCCAACCAAGAATTACAACAAGTAGGAAGGAAAGAAAGGACAAGATCATAGTCACTGTCGTCTTAATACTTCAAAAGAAGAAATTTTAAAGACAGAAAGATCAAGTACCTTACATTTTTAAAAATGATCCACGGGAGTTTAGGGTCATCTTATAGTTTGATAAGCTTTTCCATAAAACCCCCAAACCCCTAATGAAGCAACCAATCCCCACTGATTCCTGCTTTGTTTCTCACCTTCTTTTATAATAGCATCCAACTATCAGATCGTAAAGCCTGTACCACCACAAAAATAGCAATGCTCTTCATAGTGGTTTTTATTGCCCTTTGGACTGAAACTGTCCTGGAGGAAAAGGAAAAAGGAATTCACTATTGTACTCTCCTACTGGCCAATTTCTGTAAACTGTAAATGAAGCACATAAATAGCTTGTCCATTTTTGGGTTTCACAGCAGACGTTAGAAACTGAGTAACAGCTGGGAATTGATCAGACGAGTACTGGAAAATGAGGACTAGGTGATACAGGTTGGATCAGATGCAGAACACACGGAACAGACCTTCACATTAGACTATATTCACAGCCATAAGCTACTGGAAGATATTTAGGAAGATGAAACTAGAACAATGGGAATAGAAAAAAAAATGTACTGACATAACACCTGGACTTAAATAACTTGTGACAGAAGATTATGAAGTGACCTGCAGCAGGTCCTAAAGACAAGGAAGAAAAAATACTGTGGGAACTGTGATATTGTCTCTGGGCAACATGATGGTACTAACTGCTTCATCTTTAAGAAGCTGTATTCTGGGGTGAAGGGGGAAAGAAATAGTTTGGTTGGTTTTTGTTTACCATTTCTATGCCACTTGAAATACTTTGCAAGGATCCACTGGAAAATTTCCCCTTAATTACGTGAATATTAACTTGTGAACTGTGAAGAGTTAGAAGAGTATGTATAGAAAAAAATGAAAACCACATAAATGCTACTGGAAGAATTATAGAGAATCACAGAAAGTAGGATGCTATCAACTATCACTGATTCATATTTTTGTTTACACATCTCTCCAGCTATGACAAAGACATTCACTTGGCTACAATCCAAGCGGCTTCAGAAAGCTGGGCATTTAGTACAGGCGTGGTAGCCAACGCACACAGTCCTACAAGACTGCAGCTAAAGAGAGCTGGTAGGTGCGCACGCTGCGTACTGGGCTGAACACAGAATGACAGAGCCAGAGCCGTGAGGGAGTCAGCTGCAGCCCTGAACAAGCTTCACAAGTCCTGGGGGTTTATTGGCCCACCCAGCATCCCTAGCTTTGACAAAATGTGCTGCTGGTTGCATGACATGAGTCATGCCTGAACCGCCTGAAAGTGCTGTGGAGTTCAAAAAGATGGGCTCTCCACCCCTGCTCTTCAAAAGTGTATTCCTTAGTCTAGAGTATTTACAGTGGGAATTGGTGGCACAACCTGTTTTTCTCTGGTTTTGACTACCCAGAAAATGTGGACACTGCTAGTGAAATGAAATTATAAAGTATTTATTTACAGGTAGACCAATGTACAAAACTTAGACTTCTGAATACTGAAAAGCAGACACTTCAGAGAGGGTAGTGGAAAGGAAGGTACTTGGCAAATTGACAAGTAAGTCAATATAAAAACTACAAGTACCATTTTAAGCTCTTAACTTACAATGTAAATCCCTCATCCAGAACCAAATTAAAGTAAAAAGAGTTGCTGGACAATGATGCACAGAATCTGCTAGAACTTGACACTCCCAAAACAGCAACGTTGCAGTTACTGATTGCCAGTGCATACCTGTAAAGCATCAGCTTCAATAGTGCACAAAAGGCAGCAACTTAAACAAAACATTGAAGCATCTCCCATGGATCTGCTCTTTAAAAAGATTTAAAGCCACTGATTTGCAAATGCAACACAGTTGTTTTAACTATGGGGAAAAAAAGCTAAGGCTTGTTTGAAGCTTGTACTAGTTAGCAAATAGGAATCTAATCCCCCAGGATGATTTGAATATATATATTTTTTTGCAAGGGCAACATAACTGTAGTAAAAAATTGCTTCATACCAGAGAATGAACCTACACATTTCTGAAAAATGAGTAACTGTAAAACAGTCTCGTTATAAGAAAGTGCATTCCTCCACAGTCATAGTGACACTTTCCAAAGAGTGTGTGTATGGCATCCAGGCCAAACTGGTGACGATGCTTTCCAAAACATCTGAAAATATTAGAAGTTTGCCACTTGCTGAGATAAATGACAGTAAGTGAAAGAGACAACAGATCTTTTCAGGTATGATCACATTGAAATTCAGATGCTCATCTCTCAACACATTGCTTACTTAAAATTCCTAAGAATCAACATGCAAGCATTCTTTGGAGCAATGTAAAAATTAAAAAATTGTGTTTCAGCTTCAGTCTGCCTTTACTACAACAAACACTACTCTCAAACTCCTGAGACTACTTGAGAAACCTGCCTACTCACATTTGCATCCATTAGAAACAGACTGATTTTCACACCAAATACGAGTAAGCCTTTGACTGAAGCTCGGCACGTATTTTACACAAGGCTGATACAGAAGCACTAACATGCAGACCTCTCCAGGAGCTCTTATTTTTCTTTCTCCTAGCATGCTCCTTATAAAACAAGAAACACACAATGCATTCATCCAAACTGAGGAAAACCACAGCATTTCTGTCCTAGGAGGTACAAGGCATAGCACTAGCTCAGTTTATTTCTAGTTACCAAGGTCTCATCACAGCCACTGGCACAGAAATCTGCCAGATATAATATATAAATGGAGCTGCAGCTGCACGGCCAAGATTCCAGTACACCCATCATGGGCAAAAATAACAGCAGTACAGCGTAGCAGGAAAAGCACATGTGGAGACAACGTTTTATAGGACAAATAAGAAGGAGGTAACAGTGGTGGTTTAGCCCTACTAAACCCCAATTCAGGGATCTGTATAGTCGTTATTATAAAGGATGTACTTTTCAGGAAGAGTCTTGTTCTACAGACATAGTGGGGGAAAAGGTGGAAGTTAAATCCTGTTCTTGCTGAATCCATTAGCAAAATTCCCATGTGGGAATCAAACTTTGTTTATAGGATAATTTTTAAATTTGGTTGTACAATTTTTTTATTAAATTTGAGAGATAAAAGAATTTTAAAAAGAGATAATTCAACCTGTTCCAAGATTTTCTAGAAACAGAAGCTGCTTCAGCCTAAGATAAAGCGTGTGCCTCAGCAAGCTCAAAAGTATCCATGTATCCAGAAAATAAAATTAATTGGAGAGACTGAATTCACATGGAAATTTTCAGATTTATAAGCTTACCTATTCACATCTGTTACCTCTTTGCCACTGAAGTCCGAGGAAATACACCTATATAAATCAAATAGAAACTACCAAACTGTACCAATAAAAAGGGGTTTTAAGAGCAAGAGAGAGGCTTGTAAATGGTAGATGAATCAGTAAGACTGCATTCTTCATGGAGACTAAAGATCAGTAAATGACCCTGTATTATTCTAGTGATACTTGTAAAGGATTTTGTTAGCATTCCAGAGAAGATGCGATTACTGGGCCCATCAGTGCTGTGCCAACTTTGTCACACACTGTGATAAAGCCATGCTTTTTAACTCTGCAGTCAAAAAGGTTGAAAGATTTTTGCCTCATTTCTTGCAGTAATGTAAGAAGCATTCAGCACCCATGATGAAACATTGGCTAATCATATGTACTGTGCTCTAAAAAAAGTCTTGATCAAAGCATTGTACAGCCAAGTCCTCCTAAGTTCTGCAGAAAGTTTCAAAGGTTCACTTCCTAAGAAATGTTGCATTTAAGCTGGTTATGTGTTACAACATGTCATGGTAAGTAGGTCACATTTTGATCTTCTGATTTACCATATAAAACCTGCCATCATCTTTTACTGTTAGCATGAAATCAACATGCCACTTTTGTGGTAACTCTGTAAGACTGATAAGACTGAATTTTGGCAATGGTGCACAGAGAACAGCCATGCTACTGCTTGCTTACTGTGCTGAGCTGCCAAAAGTAAAACAGAAGCCACTGAGAGAATCTGCATCTTTACCCTCAATAAATCCATTTCATGACTGCAGAGAAACACGTCAGCACTTGGCCAGGGCTCCACTTAAAAACAAAAACAGAAGTATCATTGTTTTAGTGGACATCACAGAAATGTAACTTCCCAAGTGAATCTGATGCATTAATAACACCTCTTTAACCACTGTCTAATGACTTCTGCAGACATGAAATGGAATATTTTACTACTATTTTCAGCAATCTGTGCTGCTTTTTCTTTCAGTTCAGGTTTGCCAAAACTGTAATGAAACTCCTGTGCTTTACACCATCGCATGCTTCTTAATATCAATACACTAATTAAACATATCACTGGTGTCACAGGTACTAACTGCTGAACTCTCAAGCTGGCAGAAGCACAATTCACTTGTGTATATAGCTAGAGCCTGCTAATTATTAAGCCACCCTCCTATTCTACATTAAAGTTTCTCTCAGTAATAAAGGCAATTCAGAAGGAAGCTTGCTGAGAAGTTAGAATGTGATGATAGGACCCAGAAGGCCATCGCCAATTCCTTGTTCAACCACATGCTCTTGTCACTGTAGACAAGTCTTTTGGAGTGCATCTACACTGAGGTTTTACTTTGTACGTGGAGTGCACTTGTAACGTGAATTTCTTCATCCTCCATGCTTTGCTCCACGTCATGGCCCAGCATCTCAGAGTATATGGGCTGGATTCTGCTCTAAGCTGCCTGGGAGATCTTCTCCAGAACCATGCCAAGTGTGCTCCAGCAGTAACTGAGCATTAAGGCATCGGGCTAGACAAGAGCTAGTCCATAGTAAAAACCAAAACCCAAAGCAAATACAATGCAGAGGTCAGGTTCTTGACACAAAATATTCTCCTTTACTGATATGTTTCTACAGATCTGCTCTATGCATTAATGCAGTCAATTATCTCAATTTTTTCAGCTCCCCAGATAGAATGTGTCTTTTGGATATGTTGATGCTTGAGCCCACACCTATTTGGTGGTCATACTGCTTGTAGCACCTTCAGCAGGTCCTTCCGTCACCACCTGTTATTCCTCAGTTATTATAACTACTTGCATGGGCATGAGGTGAGCAAGGTAACTTTCTAACAAACACTAAAAAAATAAACTGGTGAATGAATGACACCTTTCATCTTCCACAACGACAAAACAAGTTACTTTTCAGTTGGATCAGATTTGTCGATCTAGATCACTGGTTTTGCTTCACAAATTGAGATGCTATCACAAAAAAGGTGAGGAGTTGCTTATTTTGACACTGAAAACATGTCAACCAAACTATGGCCTGCAGCACAGATGTAAAAGTGTCACAAAACCTTCCAAAATGACGGGAAAGTTACATTTGTAATATTTACAATATTTAGTCTATTCACAATAGAGACTACTCTAATTACTAGCACAAAAAGCAGGGACACAGTATACAACCTGCAAGTTCAGAGTGAAAAGCAAGAGTTCATCTACTAATTCTTTCAGAAAGATTCACAAAACCTTGTAGAAGCTTCTCTTTGGAAAGGTCCTTGTGGCTGAAAATTATTATTCTCTATTAATATGTAACATGCTGTCTACTCTTCTTCTACTTAGTGATCTCATCAGTTGAGTAAAATGAATAGCATGTAAACTAAATACAGGAAAAATGAAAAAGCAAACAAACATCTTTCTGCAGATAAGCAGTATTATCTGAGGTGGTGCACCCAAATTTATTTGCACACATAATTAGAGAAAGGCTGCTGCAAACTGACAAGTCAAAAGACAGCTAACTTACAGGTAGCAGCAAATGGGATTGACAAATTATTCACTGCACTAGAAAATGATTACTTAGAAAGAAAATACTTAAAGATACGTATGGAAAATAGAGCGATTTGTTCTTCCCTTTTATGCTATTCCTTTAAGGAATGGCAGCTAAACCCAGAACTAATACATACAGCTGAACAGCAATTCTGTACAATCCAACAATGACACAAACAGTGTATTTCATTGCTTTGGTAGAGATGTATTTGTGAGCTGCAACAGTGCTGAGCAAGCCTGCAGTTTTCCTCACAATTCTCAGGATAAGATATGTACTTTTTTTTTTTCCTGCCTTAGGGCAATCAGTTTCGCCACACAAGCTTTATCACTGAGGACTTTTCCCAAAGCTAATTGACAAGCTGGTTTTCACACACCCATTCCCAAGGAGCATTTCTACCACAACACATGGCCTGACAATTTTAAGTACACATCAGAGTGGCTAAAAAGTTCTAACCTTTCAGCTGAGGTACAGCAACTGACTGCACCTGCGCTCCTAGTCTACCATGATGCAAAATGAAGTAAGCTTACTTAGGTACCAGTAGTTTTTATTTGCACTGCAGCAGGCTAGGGATGTACCCGCAGCTGGTTGCTGCACCTCAGCTGAGGCAGCAGCAACTTTCACCAAACCCAGCTCAGCTGCTCTCCGCTGTCTGTACTCTCAAAGCTCTTCCCCAGCCCCACTTCTCATTCAGTACAGCAACAAAGTTTAAATATTTGTAGAGTGCCTTCTGTAACTAATTAAGCTAAAAGTACCAAACATGAAGAAAGGAACAATTTATAGTAAGTGAAATGAGGATGCTGGGGAAGGAAGACAACTGGGGAGGAAAAAGCAAAAAAGGAGGAAGACAAGCGGGTTCAAAAATTTTCCATTATGGCAGGAAAACATACATCTCTATTAAGTGACATGGTCAAAATTTACAAGTTTATCAAATACCACTCAAGTAAATCAAGGTAAAGTTCTGTGCCTTCTAGAAGTTCTTCATGTGGAAAAGTTAGGCTAAAGCAATAATTTTAGGTTCAGCAGACTGATCTATGGTAACATTCAGTTATTGGCTTGTAGGGGCAGATTAAAAAGAAATTTCACACACTATTCCAATAGCTATGCTAATATCATTGACAAAAAAAAGACATTTTGGCAGCATCTGGCACTAAATAAATCGAAGCTGCTGATACATATTTAATATGCAACATTTTCTCCTCTCAAGCTATGGCCCAGCTGAGAATGGTCATCACGAGAGGAAAATCTGAGTGCCGCAGGAAAGGTTTCCAATTTTTCCATTTATTTAATATGTAGCATCACTTATTTCAAGTTATTCCTGGCAGAATTATTACTCAGAAACACTGGGGACCACTTGCTTGTTGTTATCTTTAAATCCTGAGAAGCAACAGCCCTGAAGCTGTCCCCACTTGCGCAGTCTGGTTGACCTTTCTCTGTAGCAGTGCAGTCACTAAGGGCTTCCCCTCCACCGCCTGAGTCTGTGCTACAAACTGCTTGTAAGTGATTGATCCTCCGGGCTGGGGGCTGTCTAGACGCCTGCACTGGGAAACCAACCTCTCCTTTCTCCAAAGTCGAAATGCTTATACCAGCACTACTGCCGAAAGATGCTCTTTGTATACCTTTGATTAAGCTCCAGCTGCATCTTTCAGAATATGAGGGATGTTATTCCACAGCTTTTAAAAATCAGTGGCTGTCATTTGATGCATGTTTTATCCTGTTACTGGCTACCACTGTCACTCAAAAAAAGCAGCCATGCCACTTCCTGCATTTTCTCCTCCCCACTCTGCTCCTGCTGACACCAACATCTGTACAGTTGTTTGGTGAAGTGACTGGGAAAGTAGCCAGGCTAACCACTCTGGTACCTGCCTGGAAAAAACCTGCTTCCTAGCCAGTCCAATCCCCCTTCCCATGTACCACACCAACTACTTATACTCACACAAGGGACCAGGCAGGACTGTCACTTCCAGAGGCAGTGCCAACTTAGAGCTTTTTTTCAACTACAGACTGATGGTTGCAGTCTATCCCCATGAAATTCTTCTTTGGTTTGAAACACATATCCTGCATCCTTCCCTTAGCTGCTGAGTGACTTGGCTTAATCTTGCATCACAGGCACATCTCAGTGAGGCGGCTAATTGATCTCTCTGAAGTGTTCAAGATTCTGCTCAAGAACCAAAAAAATTCCTTGGAATATCTCAATATCAAACGTACTACACAAGATCTCATTTTTAATTGTGTTCAAACTTCAAGAAGAAAAAACAATGTACCAAAGGTAACAGTTTTAAGCTATTGAGAAAGCAATTAAAGCAACAGCCACACTACAAAATAAGTTACTTCTACTACAACAAAGATGTTTTTAAGGAAAAGAAGTTCAGCAGATCTATACAAAGTATAACCAGCACATTTTGCAAACATCAATAAAGAAAGCAAAATCTGTGCCCTTGGTGACAGCTGTCTGTTTGACAGTAGCAGGAACATTTTCATTTTCCAGTATACTGGGTACTACTTTACATCAAATATATTTATTAGAACAGCAACAGCTATCTTCTCTATCTATCTTACCTGAGGAAAAGTATATGGAAGTACTACTGTATAACAACATTAGATCCTTGCTGTACATTTTTGTAGGGGTTTCTTCAGATTGCTACAGGCCATTAACCTTTCACTTCAGGGAAGTAATGAACAATGCAATGACTTTTCCAACAAAGGAAATCAGCTGTGTTACCAATGGCAACTTCACTTTTAAATATATGCACCAACCTCCTGTGCATGCACTTGTTATTTATTTTTTTAAAAATCAATTCTTGTATAAAATAAGAAAGGTTCCCTTTGGCTTCACCTTGAGCTGATAATGAACAAACCCTCAGTGAAGCCTGCTCCCAAGGAAGTCTTCCTTAATAGCACTGATTAAAAATAAAATGAAATTTCTACTTAGGAAGAAAGATGTATTGCTTCCTGCTTTCCTTCACCAGGTAATCTTGTAATTGGACCAGTGCTAATTGGACACTTCAGCCAAACAATTTAATTTAAAAAGGAAAGAAAAGAAAGAAAAAAAAGACTCCTATTTCCTTTGGTTTCTAACAGAGTTAGTGTCATTGACCAACACCAATATGCTGAACTGTGAAAGCAACACCAGACCTTAATTACACCGGGAGAAAGCACAGGAAAACCCTGGTGGGGTCTTTCTTTTTCATTTTACTTATGTACCAGATTAACATACATCTTCAAGCAGAAACACAAATGTGTTTCTTAAAGAACCTGCTCTGATTTAACATGTCTTGTACCACGGTAGGATGGACAGAATAGGTGCAACTACCACAGGCTGAAAAATGTCACTGTAACATTGGTGTGATTCTGTATCTGTATCAAATAATCCACTATAAAACAGGGTAAATTTTTTTGCCTGATATGAGGGCATGTAATTTACAAAGAAGGCAGTAAAACTGACAGATTCAGGACAGCAAGATAGAAGAAATAGAGACGTAATTAAAAAGTAGGTTATTTCTTAGGCAGACACTAATTGGGAAAGGCTTGCATCTCTCTGGTTTTTATTTATATGTAATGGTGGTTAAACCCACATAAATAATACCAGGGAGCTGAAAATCTTAAGTAGTTGGGGGAATGCAGTAACAACCAATATTTATTCTTCCTTTACCACCCTGCTTCATTCTATCTGTTAATCCTGTTAACCCTCGTGTCCTTAAGTCTTCTCTTTCATCATTTCTCCCATTAACTGGGCTTCCTCCTCTACAAAAGCAGCAGCTGTGAACTACTTCCCTTTAATGCTTCATTTCCAAAACGAACTTCCTCCATGAAGCCGGCATGCACCAGCCCCAGGAACGATGGAGAGGTGGCGGAGAACAAAGGAGAGCTAGGGGAGACTCTGCCTTGCATCTTACAATGCTTCCTCTCCCTTTGTACTTTTTGTACGGCAAAAACACTAAAGAGGACGCACTGAAAAACTGCATCCTACTACTTCCTTCCTTTAATACCATATATTTGCATTCATAATCAGATTTTGTTTATGAATTTTAAGATGGATTTTACTTCATGTTAAAAGGATGATAGCCTGTAATTTTCTACAAAATACTTGTAATATTTTTGTGGCAGCAATATATAGTTGCATAATGCCTCTATGTATTTTATTAAACTTCATTCATACTTCCTTAATAATCTGCAAGCAGAAACTAGAATCCAGCAAACTGCTGATGGGCTGCACTTCTAAATTCTGTATTGCCTTAAATACTAGCTCAGTAAAGACTAACAAAATTGTAATTAGAAGACCCAAGAGATCAGAGATCCTGCTATTCTAATGTGTTATGGAAAGACAGATTCAGGAGAAATTTCTGGTTCTAGCAGTAAAAAATTCACAAGCCCAGAAAGTTCCTCTTTTCTTTTTTTCCCATAGAATAAAATGCATAATGCCAACATGTAAAAATAATGTTAAAAATGCATAACCAAACACACAAAAGATGACTTGACATTTACCTGCTGAATTAAACAGGTCTTACAGCGCCTCCTGTATTTTTAGAACTTCAGTCATATAAATACAATTTAGTTTCAATCAATCATGTCTGTATAAACATGAAGGAAACAGTTCTGACAGTGAACCTCTGGATTCCACATTAATCATTGCTCTGAAAGACCATTTAATTACAGCAAGAATTAAATACATCAGAATATTTCCCCAAATTGTTCTGCATTCTCTCCAGAATATTCTGCCATGTTCTGTCTTTATATGAGACCCCTTGTTCCCTACTAACATTCAGGGAAGCTCTGCCTGCAAAATAAGAGATGAATAGAGATTTCTGCTATTCAGACTGCCTTGTAACTGTATACCCTGTCTAATTCCCCTCTCCAACTCCTCCAAAGTGGTTTGCAGGAGAAAACTATAGAAACACGATAATGTCCAAATATTTCCTTCTTCTGTATGTTCAATTCATAATCTTACAACCCCCTATGAAGATGCTGACTGTGCTACCCTCATCTATAACAGTAGCTTGAACACATCCTAGTTTCCCTCAAAAGTTTAAACAGCAAGTGATCCCACAGACTTCTGGACACTGATGTAAAGTTTCAACAACAAAGGACCAAAGGAGACCCAGCCACAAATGGCAAGCTTTATCAATATAATTTCAGAGGATTAAAGAAAAATAAATCCACCGCAACAGGTATATTAGCTAGTCCTGTTGTTTACCTATGTATTTGGAAACAAAAGTATCCTCCCCAGCCTTTTTTTGTTGTTTAGTTTAAAAAAAACCAGAAGTCATCTACAAAAATATAGAAAGGGAATCGGAGAGAAACTATAAACTTACACTTTTTAAAGTCATTTTGTAGTAACCGAACTACTTCACCATCACGAGCAAAGTTAGCACCAAACTTACAGGTGGTACCTTTATCAGAATTCTAATTTTCAATCTAATAGTTTTGCTAGTGTCATGGTAACATCAACTAATACAATGTAATCTCACACTAAAGATAATGAAAAGTATGATAAGTCAAGTTTTTATAAATCAATTGTTTTTTGCATGAACTTTGTTTTAGCAGTAAACAATCTCAAAAAAGAAGAAAAACCGCTGTATATCCTGGCTTGTCTTTAATAAAACGGAATGCTCTGCTTGGGAATTTTTTTTTAAAAAAGTACAGATAACTACTGACTACTGTCCCTATTAGTATGGGTCAGTCCCATGAAATGAAACTTTATTGGTTTCTCATTTCCTGTAACACTGATGTTAAAAGAATTTGTTGTCATGCAGAAAACAACTGCATCAGGTTAGGTTTTTACATTACCCACATTGTCCAGTAACTATTAGATTGAGTCTTTCTCTTATGCTACTTCTCTGCCTAATTCCTTGGTCCTCAGAGATGCCTTTCCAGACTGAACCCATCAAGTAGTTATACAGCACTGATTGACAGAGTGCTGTTAAACAAGCAGTTTCATTTGTTTGGGGTGTTTTGGTTGGATTGCTCAGCTGTAATGATCCTCTTGACATAATGTTATGGTTCTTGTAAACCACAATTCACTGCCACAGCAGCACTGCTATCCTAACATGATGACCATTACTGTGAAGAATTCTCTGTTAATTTACGAGAAATAATCACAGGTTTCTCTGTAGGCATCTTATAATGCCACACCAGATCTCTGACCTTGTTCCCATCCAAGTTTGAAGCATATTTTCCTTCAGCCTGCAGAAACCTTTTAGTGTTCGTTGCCAAGAGCCACATTACAGCTCCATTAACAGGCATTTTCTCAGATATCATTAAGGGTTAATACAACCCTATTGCAGAAGGTAAAGCTGACTTAAAATAGCATGTTTTATTCATTAGGCTATGATGCAATCAAATTTTTTTCATAATAATAAAAAGAATGGGGTAGCCTGAGAGGCTTTATTGAAAACTGGTGTTTACTTCCAGGCACACTATAAAGCAGAATGCCACTATTACTACATGTAGAGAATGCAGGAGATTCTCTAAGCAAAATCGAGATCTAAACACAGTAGATGTAGTCCTAACAATCTGTGAAGTGAAACACAAATGCTCTTGCAATACTACAAAACCAAATACACACACACACACACACACACACAAATAACCAACTGCAAAAGATACAAATATTTTTGTGGAGAAAGTGACCTAGTTCTATGACGGTCACTGGGGATATACATGGTGGTGGCAGCAGATAATGCAACAATACCTGTGGTGTAATAACTGTAACTGGCTTGCACAGCTATTAAAAACTTGGGTGATATTCAGCTAATAGCTCAGTGTTGCCCATGGTTTCAATGGATACCAGATAACAGCAATGAACAAGAGGTTGGTGAGGGAACACACAACTTTCCCCATTCTTCAAAGCATCTGCCACCCAAAAGGTGATGCAACAGCCTGGGCATCATTAGGAATACCCACATGTGTGGACATGACTTATGTGACAGTCATTCCACAGCAGATAAAAACCATAACAAATATCTCTTATACATGCATCATCATGTATTGGGCTTCTGTGACAAGGTTTTGGTAGCAGGGGCGGGTTACAGGGGCAGCTTCTGTGAGAAGCTGCTGGAAGCTTCCCCTTTGTCCGACAGAGCCAATGCCAGCCGGCTCTAAGATGGACCTGCC
>JANZLQ010000030.1:15478736-15492593 GCA_026212715.1 Elanus axillaris
GGAAGGTGTTGTGAGATCTGGTTTTATTTCTCATTACCCTACTCCGTTTTGACTTGTAATAAATTGAGTTAATTTTCTCCAAGCTGAGTCTGTTTTGCCCGTGATGGTGATTGGTGAATGCTTTTTCCTGCCCTTATCTGGACCCACAAGCCCTTTGTTATATTTTTTTTCTCTCCCCTGTCCAGTGAAGGAGGGGGAGTGATAGAATGGCTTTGGTGGGCACCTGGCATCCAGCCATGGTCAACCCACCACACATCACAAGGTGAGCAAGCATTTGCCAGGATTCACTCTTTCAGAGTTATATATAACCTGTGCTATCTTGCCTATTCAACGTCAAAACTTACTGAAGAGGTGTGCAGAACTAGCTAACTTTCTTGTGTATTGGAATAAACAGTTATGCTTTCGGCATATATGAGGAATGATATTTTGCTTCTTTGCAGAAGTGCAAAAATAGACTCCCAAGTGATCATTCAGGGAATTGCCTAATACAAGGGAGGCACCCTTCAAACCCATTTTTAGAAAACAAAAGCTCAGCTGTGATTATTTTCCTCACATGGTGAGAATGACATACGCTCTTCTTCATTTTCCCCTCTACATATTTTTGTTTTGAATATGAGTTTTCTTTCCCAGTTTAGCCTTTCACTAACTGCTTCCTAAGTGACAAATGGCATGCTAAGGGGAGAGGAGCTTTACCTCAGATGAAAATTCTCAGCCAACTTCACCCTTCCCTGCCGTACATTACTGAGTCTTGAACAAGCACAAAGTGCCTGCAGAAATGCTGCTGATTCAGAACTCTTCACCTACAGTGAGACAGTCTGTTACACCCACTTCAACCAGGGGTAGGTCACCATGCAAGACACATAGCAGGGTAGCAGCAAACCTCTGTTATAATTCTTGTTAAGGCTTTGGCAATTAGGTTGTTCTTTTAAATAAAATAAAAAACCAACAAGACATTAAAAAGCCAAAAGCTCTTCCCTCACCCACAGGAAAAGACATTAAAATCAAATGTAGTGTTATTAGTCACTTGAATCAACCATAATGTTCCAGTATGTCCTTCCCTAACTGAAATGTCATCTATACTACATACTTTATAACTGAGCATAATGAGCGAGAGGAATTTTTGTCCAGCATTAAGGAAAATGTGACCAAGATTAAAAAGGAAGGGATGAAATTCTGACACCCCTTCCTGAGCTGAGCAGTGGCAAAATGCTGCAATTTCCAGGGACATTGCTATTCCACTTAAATACCAGATTGTATGAGTGATGACTGATGCTTCCTTACCAGCTTAAAAGATTCTGGAGTGAGGATGCAATAAGAGGTTTCTGTGACGGAGCAAGTAAAAGTGACATAAAATGCTTCAAGTCCCTCTGGCAAAAGAGAGAGACAACAGCCATATCTACAGCCTCTGAAGGGAGGCATGGAACTATAACTTAGAGTATGTTATTTTGTCCCTTCTTCCTTCCCATCATAAGCAGCCACACTCTACTCTGCTACAGGTATCTAGCGCTACAGAGGATTCAGGAAATTAAATATTCTATATTTAATATTCTATATTCTATAACTATTTCTGCTGAATGGATTATCTCCCCTACACAGTATAAGGCAGCTGAACTCCTGCACAACACAGATGCTAAATGCTTTCTGGAAGCTGGGAACAGAGCAACACTGAAGGATAAAAGGTTACCTTACCAGCTCTAATACCAGTTGCTATTAGAATTATCAGTATAGTATTTTAAGTTTGATTCTCAGACAATATTAAAAGCCAGAAAATATTTTAGTGGAAAAATGAAGATCTAAATAAGCAAAGGAGAAAGCAAAACCATGCAAGGAATTACAAGCCAAAACAAGTCTGAGGATAAGTTTGTACTGAGGATGTAAATTTTTTACTCTTTCACCTTCCGAGTCTGGCATAATGGAGTATTTTTAAAAATGTAAAAATACCTGACAAGTGTATTTATATGGCTATTTATAAGGCTTAAAACCAAACTAAAACCCATCCTCATAACAAATCATATGGGCACAGTATTCTATTAATTCCATTACAATGACATTGTGAAACAAGTTGTCTCTCAAAACATTTGAAAACAACAGTCACACATTATGTGAAATATGTGATACTTGGCTCTTTGGATTAAGAGATGTAAAATCATTTCAGTTGCATCTACTTATAAATCATTTCTTTGTTTTGAAAAGCATGCATAAGTAACACACTTCATAGAACTAACATTTATTTTCTTAGTTGAGAGAACTATCTGAATCAACTGGAAAGTTTAGCCCTTTGAAGGGATGACTAGTTTCATGATATGACTGAAATGTATGCTACAGGTTCTCTAATGAACAGAGGAAAGAGGGTAGACTATGAATTTTTTTTGTGGACATCACATCTCTACGAACACCAAGGACCAATAAACAATCTTCTCTTCAGTAACTTGCCCTACATGCATTTGCAGGGGGTGACCTGAGGAAGTAGCTTATGTGGACGGGGGATCTTGGAGTTTCCCAGCAAACAGCATCTGTAGGACAAGTTTGCTAAATGTGGCATCACTCAGAGAGCTCTGTGATGCTGTAGAGGTTTGATGCTTGTGATCTCTGGAGGAGGAACTAACATGTCCTGTGCATGCTTCAGATATTCCCAGCAAGCAGCCAGGTGATCTTGCCTGTTACAAGCAGCAGAGGAAAGACTCAAGCTGGAGTCCAGGGAGGAAGGGAGGAAGTCACTGTAGGCCACAAGTCATGATGGCAGAAGAGGACCACATTTTGAGCACCCACAGAGAAGCAATCTGTGAAATGACAAAAAAATGGGGCAAACTGCTGCAGCTCTAATAGGGCAGATGAACATGTTGTGCACTGATGGCACAAGGGGTTGCACTAATGTCCAGCAGGACTGACCGACAGAGCTGTGAAGTGCTCTAGCTCCATCTACTCTGGGCATGACAGTTACTCAGCACCAGCTGGCGGGAACAAAGGGGGGGAACAGTGGCGACAGATGGAAGAAAGGAGCAAGATCCTTCAGTGTTCGTGGTCCTGCTCATCAAGCTGGAAGTGAGCTGGAAGAGTGACAAGACCTCTGGTCCTTGAATTTCCCTATTAGAACTGACTCAGCTTGGGTAAGATCTCAATTTCCCTCAAGGCTTATGACCCTTATAAGGCAACTTGCAGGGTCATGAAGTCTCAAAGCAAGGCCAGGAATGAAAAACCCATTCTTGGGATCCACTTTGGCAGACCAAGACTCACTCCAGCACAGGAGGATGCAAGGTCACTTAAGAAAACACCAACCTTGTAATCTTGGTAATTAGCAAGAACAGATCTGAGAATGAGCCTGAGGGAGGTATCTCTGGCAAGGGAGTGGTGTTTGAACAGAGACTTAATGTCAGATACACAGCGGGAGTGAGGAGGAAAGAATTGCTTCTTGACTACAACAGGTGAAAAGGAATAGAAACTGAAAGATCACAGCAGAAAAATCAAAGCAGAACGAAAACAGGAGTCCCCTGCCCCCAAACCCTAGCCCCAGCCCAGGGCACTTGAGAGGAACTCTGTTGCCCATCATAGCAGTTTTGCTTTGATTATACTACAGCTGTTTATTATTATAGTTACCAACAGGACATTGCTGGGGAATATTTCCTATGGATGATTGCACTTTAATAGTACATGTAACACAATATCTAGAATGCCAAGTTTTGTAATGACCACAACAAACTTTTTATGTAAAAAACTGAAGAGTAAAAAAAAAAGTCATCCAAAATACCTGTAACTCTGCTAACACCCTCCTGCAAATCTCCACACACCACAGGCAACATAACAGTGAGAAAATAAATGGAAAAAATATGTCCTCTTTCTTTTTTTCCCCTTCACTGCTTTAGATGCACACATTGTCAGGCCTTTGAGCTTTGTTTAATTATTTTGTGCAAGGAATCTTCTAAGTGTTTTGGTGTGCACGTGAGAGTGTGAACAAAGGGCAAAATTCAGTAGCTACACAAATAGGTTAATAGGACTTTTAAACTACTGAACTATTCCTCAGCTTCTACTGTTTCAATTTCTCATTCCTTAAAATTCAATAAATCCAATACCAAACCATTAAGCAATTCTGTATCTGCTTCAATAAACAAAATTTGATTAATGTTAAGAAGAATGACATGGGATGGTATTACCAAGAAGACCCATGTAGTGCAATATATTTTATTCCTCCTACTGGAAAAAAAATACTGTTTTACGGAGAACAGCACTGTCTAGCAATGGTAGATCCTCAGAGTGGAAATTCGAGGATGCCATTACTATATTTGTGAAGGCTGCATAGATCTGCTGGTTTTTATCTCCCCCATAGATCTGCTGGTTTTTATCTCCCCCAAGTGGTCAAGTGAGTTTGTAAGTCTGCCTTAGAGAAGCACTTCCTCTCTAGAGCATCTTCTACAGAGTCAGGTGAAAAGGCTAGTGGTGGACTAGGAAAACTTTAAAGCTGGACAAAAATTCAGTAAGAAGGTAGAAAGCACAGGAAACACCCAGTCTCAAAAGTAGTTCAGCTACTCCACATATTCGCATATAACCCCTAAATTTAATTCCTAACTGCCTTCCTAGCATACGAGTGACTAAACTACACCTTGAAACAGTACGCATGTTTCACAGTTTACAAGTGGGTTTAATCACCTTGGTACAGATTCACTAATAATTTATAACCCAATTTGTCTTTGAAATAACTAATATTTCAAGCACCTGACATCAGAGGTATCTGAACTCATATAATCTCATTGCAATTAATAGCCTCAAACTATTCAATTGCAATCTATCACTACTTATCAAACAGCACTGATTACAGTTACTTTCCATTTTTCTTTAATGTCTCTTGTAAATTGTAGTAAATAAGCAGGTAGCCTTCACCCTTTTAGTTATATGTATGTTTAAAAAGTGGTAAAAAGGGTATGGAAAAAGATGAGGAAATCCTCATTGTTATTTTAGCTATACTCTAAATCTGTTACAGACATTAATGTGGCTGCAGGCCAGTTTAGACAGGATATAAACGATTGTCCTCCACTTTGCTCTTTTCTCCAATCATTAAAGTTTACTTAATATTCATGAAAAATACTTTATATCCCTGGAAGCTAAAAGTCTCTCTTTATTCACAGAACAATTACACCTCTGGCTGTATCATAAATTACCTACATTGTCAGGACAACATACTTATAACCTTATCTGGAGGACCAGTCCTAGATATGAGAGAAGAGATTTGTTCTCATGCCTAATAAGAATTAGTAATTAGTAAAAATGCTTTGCTGTCTATTTAAGCTATAAAGAATGCTCTTTATTTATGGTTGTCAGATATAATCAGGATCACTAGGAAGTCTTTCAAAGTCAGATAAAAATTTGAAATAGGGAATTTCCACTGGTGTTTATGCTTACTGCTCACACACACTGAACTTCCCAAGAGATATATATGCAATTCTGTGATTGATCTTCCCAAAGAAGGTCTAGCTGGAGGCAGCTGGCTTAGGCTGGGAAAAAGCAGTCACCAAACATGCATCTTTCTCATTATGACAGGCAAAGATGGCATTGAAGGTGATACTAAAATACTTTTCTTCCCTTGTCAAAGCTGGCCCTGCAACTGGGATGAAACATGGACAGCTTTCCACAAACTGAAGTTCAAAAGTACATCTTAACTTCTACTTCCATTGGAAAAAAATTAAAACCAAACAAAAAAACCCAAGCAGAGTTTTGTAGAAACAAATTCTGAATTACAACTTTGGCTTCAGGTGTAAACTTACGGATCCACTACTGTTTTATGCCTACAACTTTATTTTTGATTTCTTATGGCAAGTGCTGGATTCTACAACAGGTAAGACTAAGGAGCTGTTTTAGTCCAATTCCCATTCTCACCCTGCAAAAGCTTCTAGAAAAATTAATGATGTTGATTGAAATTCCAGCGTTTATCTATTCCCAAAGCAGTATTTTCTCCCACAAAGTAAGAGCAAGATACTTCCTAGATCCGGGAGGGAGTATAGTAAAGACTCATAAATAAAAATATCCCTTTGATTTAAAAAGATTTAAAATATTTTGATCTTAAGAAATAAGTCTAAAACAAATATGCTTAAGATCTGAAAGCTGACACGAATAGAAATCTCTGCTGAGTCCTACTCAAATGTCACTTCCTACATCAAAACTAATCTGTAACTCATATACCAGAGAACAGTCATATGATTACTTTTAAGATGGAACAACGGAAATTACAGGTTTGATAAGCATATACCATGATCAAATTAAACACTGCTTTTTTGCTTTGCATAATTTACATCTACAGAACTTGCTTTTTAAACAATATTGGCATTTGGAATTTGTTTAGATAAAAGTATGCAACATTATTCCTGCTCAAGTTCCCTAGCTCTTTGTGTATCTATACAATAACGTTATCCTTAGTTCGTTGTAGTAGTAGATGTAAAGTTTCTTCATAACCAGTTTCTGTGTAAAAGAATTGAATGCTCAGATAAAAGAACAAAACAAACAATAAAGTCCTTAATGCACTACTGATAAAAGTAGCTTTTAGTTCTGAAAACTAAATGAGTCACTGATGATGCCTGTTAATATGGTAGTAGAAAATATTATTACCACTAGCAACTCAGGACAGGTTTGCAGTGATATCCAACCTATGTCAACTGTCCTTCCTGGCCTTCAACCTTAAGAACAACTAAATTTGGACAGCAATGGTCAAATACCACCAAAGAGAACAACCACTGGATCTCACTTTGTTCTCATTGCTCATAAGCTGAAGTAACAGTTGTCCTTTGCGTTTGTCCTTTTGTGTATCAGATACACAAAAGAAAGAAAGACCTATTTCTTAACCAGGTGCTATGCACTGAACAGAAGACTTTGTGCCCACCATACCACGAATACAGGGCCATGGAATTGGCTGCACAAACAGTAAGCTAAGTGGCTTTTTAATATTATTATATTGCGCATTTCTTCTACTTAAGTTTTACAATGTATCCATACACCCAGTGTGTATAACTTAAAAGCTGTGCAATATAATAAAGAAAAATGCCACTTACCTCACTTTCCATAATTTGGTCTACAAGAATTCAGTCTCACTAGTATGCTAAATATTGGGATGTCATAGGAGAGCAAAGAGTCAGTCTTTTGACAACGAAGAATGTCATGTAGCCTAAAAAAAAATTACAAAGGGTTTTTGCTTCTCTAAAGGAAAAAAACAGACTATTAATTTTTCTGTTTGAGCCAATCATTTAAGTTTTCCTTCCAATGAAAAAGGTGTTTCTGCCACTTTCTGCCACTCTTTCACAGGTGCTTCTGCCACTCCATATAGCATTTGTATATACCTTCAAAAGAGATCCATTAATTTTTCCTAAATGTTTTTCCTAAATGTGAATTCTCTGTTGATAAATAAAGATATCTCCAATACATACTGTTTTAAAAATCTATTTAAACCATGTTCAGGGGCAGGAGCAAGGGTAGGAAAATTGGACGAATTTCATAGCCAGACACAGAAAATTACTGTCAATAACCAAAATAACTGTTTCTAAAACTACTGCAGCTTTGTAACTGTTTAAGTATTCAATCAGGCTCATATAGTAAGAATAAAAAAAACCCACCCTGGATTTAGAGAATGCACATGCTCTGCAGATATCTTGACACGACATAAGTAAAAATAATGAAAACATGACTTATAAAGGACAGGACAAAAAAACCCCAAACCCTAAACCCTAACAAAAGCAAATGAAACAAAAAAACCTTACTAAATTCCAGAACACTGAATTGTAGTGTACCATCAATAAAATTTAGACATCAAATTTGTTTTAAAAAATAAAAATCACTTACCTTTACATACACACAGTAAGAAGAGATTTACTGAAATACTGATATATAAAATAACGGTGAGCACTCTAAGATTCTCTTAGTGCAAAGAAAGCTGAACTTGTGGTAAAAAGTAGGTTCAATTCTCTGCAGAGGTATAACATACTTTACTTGTACTGAATAATCAGGGTAGACAGATACCTAATGCCCGAGTCTACAGCATCCTTTGATAAGGTGTAAAGCAACCTAAGCTATGGAGGCAAAGTTCAGCCACCTACTGACTAAGGTCAACTGAAAGCCAGCTTCACACATGAGATCAATAAGAAAATGAGTAACATTTCTAGCCTGACGTTATCTGTTTAGTGGTGATTGTAAGATACTGTCAATTCTTCCAAAATAATACTGTCATTTACAATGCTTTAATTTCCTTCTAACTCCCAATATCTCCAATTCAAATAAACAGACCTCTATCATATAAAACTGGGATAGTTGGTTTTTGGGGCAGACTATAGCAATATATTTTCCTGTGACACTACATGGTATTCCGGTTAATATTTCTCAAATCCTGCATGAAATCCAGTTTTGCAAATATATATGACAGTGAAATAACAAAGGCTGAACTTTAGGTTCCTATACAACGCTACACAAATTCACAACAGAATTAAGAATAAAATATTGCTCAGTGTTAAACAACCAGAAAACCCCCATTGTGCCTCTGTAATGTCTGGCCAAAATCTTCCTGCATTTGGCTCTTCTCAATGATAATCAGGAAATTCATTACCAATGCTCTTAAGTTTTTAGAATAATTTTCTAGATGTCTGTTGATTATTAAGGTTTCCATCCCCAGAAGCTTAATAGAAGCGGAACTCAAAACTGAGGAAGGACAAAGCAAACTTGAATTTCTTCACAGATTACACAGGAACTAAACCAAACTCTTTAGGACTCTTGAGAAAAAATTCAAAACTCACATGAACTTTAAATCCAAACCACTGTAAGCCCTCTAAAGCAAAGTTGAAAATCTAGAAGCCATTTCCTAAAGGAAAAATCTACTCACAGCACCCAACACCAAAAAGCATCTTCATATTAAGTGAGCCTTAAACCATCTTTGTCATACATGCAACTGAAGAATTACCTGTTTTAAAAAGGGAGAATCCAAGACAACAGGTAAAGATAAATAGGATAAATGATGTTCTACACTGCCGAAGTTTGTGGCAGAACCAGCACTAAAAGATGATTTTTCTATACTTCTATTCCTTGAAACTAAACACTTGATTATCTCACAGCCTTTTCAAGTTTCTTAGATAGCCAAAAAAAGAACATGAATAAATATACACCACTGTCCCACTCAGCTATAGGGTAAAGGCACTACATTGTTTTTCACAAAGTTTCACTGATACTGCTTAAATGTTTTCTTTCATCTCAGGAGAGACCTTTTTTCCAGTGTCATGTTCTTCACATTCATTCTTTAGCCATGGCGTTGCTCTCCATCCATCCTCTTTTTGGTGACTAATGTTTAGTATAGGTTGCTGCAGAAACATCTATAATCAATCTAAAGTTGTGTCACAGGAACATGGTCCTTACATGTGGGTTTCAATCTTTCAGATGAAAAGAATATGCCAACAACTACTTGTACCACAGGGGGAAAATCTCAAATTGTTTATTAAGAGGCACGTTACAACAGCACCTTTCTGTTGCCTTATGGTAAGTGGTCAAAGACAGTTTTGAAAGCAATGTGTTCCTATGAGAAAGGGCTATACAGCAAATACATAACTCTCTCTTACAATGCCTCTGAAAATTCTGCATTATATGCCTTCACCATTGGTTTCCAAAAGACTTCTGATGAAAAGAAAGTCTGAGTTTAGCTAATGGTTACAACAATCAAACACTACCACTAATAATTTGTAAAGGCCTTATAAAAAAACTCAAACCAAAACCAACAGTTGAAAACAACAACAAAAAAACCCCTACCACATATTTTAGATAGAAAAGATCATCTGAACCTTCCATAATATTCTTACCTCCTCCCCCCTCAAATCTATCATAAAATCACTAAACACTGCAGAACTACTAAGTATTTTGGACTTATGGTTCTAGATCTCAAGGAGGCTGCAAGGTGGAGCTGTCATGAGGGGGGATTTCCCTTCTCCCTCTGACATGGTCCCTGTGGAAACCACAAGTTGATCTCACAGGGAGTCAAGGAAGAGCAGTTCATCTGCAAAATACAAGGTGGTACTGGCATCCCCTTCATCCTTCCCACCTGTGCGTGGTACAGGATTTCTGCATCCCATGCCTAAGGCCTGGGATACAAAGACCCTCACTGGCTCCAACTGTTGAGTAATTCCTTGGTCCTCCTCCCATTCAGAGAAGTGCTGAAGATGGCAGGTGTGGGATCAGGACAGAAGTACAGTCTCCTGCAGGGCAGGGAAGCAGAAACACTGTCAAGGTGGGATGATCAGCACACTGAACTGTGTAGAGTCACTGCCTCATAACTTTGGTATTATTCAGCATCACATAAAGTTGGAATTGGTTTGCAGCCTTTCCCTCACCCACAAGGCAGGTCATCTTCCCATAGAAGGAGATCAGGTTGGTCAAGCAGGACCTGCCCTTCGTAAACCCACGCCCACTGGGCGTGATCCCCCGTTTGTCCTGGACTTGCCATGGGAGTGCTCTCAAGATGAACCATTCCATAATCTTCCTCAGTACCAAGGTCAGGCAGACAGGCCTGTTGTTCCCTGGATCCTCCCTCCAACCCTTCTTGTAAATGGGCGTCACGTTGGCAAGCCTCCAGTCATCTGAGACCTCCCCTGTTGACCAGGATTGCTGACAGATGATGGGAGGATGTGAGTTTTTCCTCAATGGGATATTGGAAACAGCATTTCAGCATCATTTTAGTTACAGTCTCCTGAATGTGATAATAAAAGAACAGGAACATTAATGCAAGAAATGTCATCAAGCCCTTCTCCTCTTCTCAGGTTTTCTGGCACTTGAAGTATGTTGTTACCTTACTTGATCCAAAACCAATACAAATGTGACCCGGAGACACACACTAGCAGAACAGCCAGTTGGATCAGGGCAGATGTGGCTTCTTATTTCAGGACTTACAGCCCTGCCTCTTACAGAAACCTTCTTTTGACCACAAGCTGCTGCTCTACTTTTTTTTTTTTCTTTTTCTTTTAAAACTTGGATTGAAGGATAATAAGTTTTAAGATTAAGGTTTAAAATAACCTGGAAGTGGATGAGCTCATACATGGAGCACCTAAAAGAAAGGAGAGCACAGCACAGTACCTAAGGCAGGACAGACTACCCAGAGTGATTTAGGATATAAGCAGAATTGCAAGAGCAACTCCAGTGGAGGTAAAACCTCCACATGTAGTCTTTCTTCATGATGAGTACTGAGTGCACAAAAAGCACATGAAATGTTTACAGCTTTGTTTGCTTTTTACCTTCTGATGGATCCTGGGATTAACAATCATGGCATGTACCAAACGTAAAAGTACAGTTGATCACACAAAGTAGGACTTGATAGTCTTCCCATATCTGCCTCAAACCCTAGCATTTCCAAATCAGAAATGTCTGCAATTGATTCTTTCAATATAAGGTTATTTCCACAACAGATATTGCTTAAATGGATCTCAGTAACAGAATTTACACTGTCCCCCTCAATGTGATTTCTACCAACTGTCCCACTTATCTAATACTACAAAAAAGAAAACAAATAGAAATCTGAAATGCCCCCAGTATTATTCTGAAGAAATGGCACTGAAAGATTCTTTATGTTAAATCAGGAGATCAAGCTCTTAGTTCTCCCAAAAATTTTAGATGGGACTAGGAACTACTTCATGTTTTTTACTACAACAGCATTCTGACTGGGGAAGTTCACAGTAGTAAGCTGTTCAACACTGTTCTTAAGAGACAGACAGTAGTGAATAGAGGAACACTTATAAATAAGTGTAACAATACTATGCATTAAAATGTCAGGTTGAAACACCTAGTCTTTCTAATACCACATTCAAATCTACTCAATTCTTACTTTCTGTGCAAGGAAAAGAGATAAAACTTTCTATTACTTACCACAATGAAGGATATTCAGCCTCAAGTAGAAAAGCTAAATTTCTGTCTCCATATTCCAAAAAAACCCAGATACTAACTTCAGTGAGTTTGCTTAACTATCGCATCCATATCCCACATTGGAATATCCCATATCCCACGTTGCATAGTTTGATGTGTGATCATCATAGCTGGGGTAAAATTGTTATGTGGAATTGAAATTTATTGCAAGAGTGGCAGGGTTTTAAAATGTATCTAGGCTAATAAGTGTTAAATATATGCCATTTGACAGATTCGAAAGCAGACTGTTTCACAAGTGCTATTACAATTTGTACAGCATTTCAGAATCTTCAGGCTAATAGCAATTCATACACGTAAATTGCCAGGAATTGGCAAGAATGCTAGGTTTTATTTTTGCTGCTTTACCAAAATCCTCTAGAGAGACTTACCACTACTTCACAACTGAGATCTACAGGACAACTAAGGGAAAGGTCATCTCAACCACAGGAGCTTTTCTCTAAACAACTCAAGCCAGATTAATAATTTAGTTGAAAAAAAATCACGCTACCCAACGGGCTATCTGATTATTCACTCATGTTTCTCAGCTAATACACAAACAAAGTATTATAAATCAAACCTGGATTTTGGAAGACTTCACGTCTCTATGACTGAAAGTCAAGTTTGGAAAACAAATTCTAACATTGTGTGATGTAGATTTTGATCTTTTCAAAGCACACTCTAACTACTAATTAAGGCAGGAACTCTCACACACAAATGCTTCATTATTTAATTTACAAAGCAACAATCTGATTATGTCTCACAATGATTCAGAGCAATGTTAACCTATCTCAGAAACTGCAAGCTCAAACCACAGCAGGCTTTGGAATCAAGCTTTTTGAAGTGTGTCAGGTCAGTAACATAATTTCATCTTAGGACCATTCTACTTTAAAGTAGCTGTATTGCATCTCTGGTGCTGGAAATGACTTCCCTCTGGCAGCAGCAGAAATATAAATTAAAACATGTATGTCGTAAGTAAAAAGCAATGAGCAGTTACTGATCAGGAGTGACCTCCCTCCACATGGCTGCATGTTGGCTGGGAGAAACTCTACAGACTGCAGAAGTCATGGGTTTTATCACTGAAGTTCATCAAGTGTGGTGGCACTGTGCTATACATTCTACCAGCACTAGATGATGCATGGCTAAGAGTAGACATCAAGAGTAACTAAAAAAAAAAAAAAAAGAAATCATGAGCAATAAGAAAGTGGGTGAAACATTATGACTGGAGATCATCATCTGTTGTTTTTTAATTACTGAAGCAGACTTGCAGACTTAGCACAGGTATGCAAGCAACACTGTGCAATATCAAAACTGCCTGCATGCTGTGGGGTAGCCCTGATCAGTTCTGCTTGGCATGGAGGCTGAAAGGTGGGCAGAATACAGCTACATGCATTTCAGAACTGGAAATGACTTCGTAAACCATCTTTTGTTGCTCCTCATTTCCAATCAATCGCATGTGGGCAAGAGGACGTATCCCACTGTACAAATGTTAGCTGAGTATGCAAATAAGCAGCTCAGTATCCATGCCAGTAATTTTCTTCTGTACAGAGACTGGCTTGTTTGGCAGCAATGAATGCCACAGGCGGAGAACTGTACATGTCTGCATGTAGCTGGAGATACACAAAAAAATACTCTGTGCATGACACTTCAGGTAAGAAATTCTGGGCCCCAGGGAAAGACAGAGTATAAGGGAAAGATTATGGACCAGGAGGGTGAAGATGGCTAACTCTGAAGTCAGTTAAGGTGTGGGAAGCCAGATGTGGGTACCAGGCAGGAGCATTCAGCTATGGACAGGCTGGTCCTTTGGAACTGCAAAGGCCTGAGCTACCAGCTATGCTCAGGCAGGGGAACATGAATTACTACTTTGTGTCCACATCACAAAAAACATATCCAGCCCCACACCTAAAAGACTGGTCCATCATCACCCCAAAATACTAATCATGTTAGTATTTTGGGGTGATG
>JANZLQ010000030.1:15492693-15528203 GCA_026212715.1 Elanus axillaris
ATACTAATCATGGTAGTATTTTGGGGTGATGATGGACCAGTCTTTTAGGTGTGGGGCTAGATATATCATGGGATCTAGTTAAAATGTTTTAAAATACCTCTTCATTTGTTAAAAAGGACCAGCCACAATCTACACAGCTCCTAACATACCACCAGTACGAACAAAAACTCCACATTTTAGACAGTAGGTCTGACTGGAAAGAGGAGAAGGCTGCACCTAGAAACTTGGTGTACAGCTAGTGCAGCTCACACAGAGTTGATACTGAAGCTGCACTGATTGAGTCTCTCATAGTCACATGGAATTATACAGAGAACCATGATCACAGCAGTCTGCATTTGCATGTATTTACCGTACAGATCTACTTCCAATACAGTAGTAACAGATCCACCAGTAGCATGCTAAGCATAAATTTACATTCATACAAGAAACGTCACATTAATAATGCTGTTCTGAAGGTCCCATGGCAAAAGAAGATGTAGTGTTAATCTACAAGTGCAGGACCCCAAATACATGCGCCTCTCTGTGATGATCTGCAATTTGTCATTTTTTTTATGAACCATAGGACAATGGGCATTCAGTGTCTCTCCCCACAAGCCTAAGAGAAAACCCTTTAGCTGTACATCTATTCCATAACCCTAAAACCACTAGGCCAAACCAAACCAAACCTTGTACGCTTACAAATACCAACCTTAAGAACTTAGAGACTGATTCTAATGCATAAAGTTTAATGAGAATTAAGGAAAGGAAATACAAGCCCCCAATTATTCTGCAATAAGATAGACTATGCTTTTATTCCATTGCTGAAGAGACTCAGGAAAACATTTCTATAGAAACATGTTAAAATGAGAAGCAAATAGCATTTAAAACAGCTTTACTTCCTGCTTTGGGTAGACCTGAGAGCAAGGGGAGAAAGCATGTAGGAAGGAGAGTGCTTGAAGAAAGAAATAAAAGCACAGTAGCTGGCACTTCTCTGCAATAATATTATCAGCCTGCTGAGAGCAATTACAACAGCACAGACAGCACTTGCTTTATTGTGACCTTATTGAATTAAATCTGAGGAAAAAAACTCTGAGATTCAGCAGGGAATTTATTAGAAAATTTTAATGCCAACTTAAATTTGATCCAAAGGCCTCAATACTAAAGGTCATATCCATTACTATACAGTGGGAAACCTTGGATCTCTCTGCTCCTATGTTCCACCCTTTCTCAGTTTTGTTTTCTTTTGTAAGAGTAGGTCAGACTCTCCTTCTCTCAGCTTTGCAGAACTCTGTATTAGAGGTACAAGACTGCTATTTACATTTTTAAAAGCCTTAGCCAGCAAGTCAAATAAAGAACCCCATCTTACTTTAAATGAAAAGTTGAAAATGAAAACCAAAATCAAGTAGCACTGACAAAACTGATGTGCTATACAGCTGAATTTTACCACCTTAGGTAGATATACAAAGCATATAACCTGATCCTCACTGAATTATCTGCCAGCACTTGCAGATCAAGTACCATCATGACAGGGGAGTCGGGTATGAACTGACTACAGACTTGCACAGAATGGTAAAAGCTGTGTACTGTTTTTAAAAAAACAAATTATTGACTCTAGATTATTACAAACCTTTGAAATTGGAAGTACCATCACTGAAGTCTGATCAGCTGAGTTTCAAAGGCTCCTTCTTTGTATGTTAGCAAGTACAATGGTGGCAATGGTTACTGGCTACTTCAAGCCCCATCATTCCCCCACCCAGAGCATTCAGCTTTACAACAGAAGATGCACATGCTAAGCACCTGTGAAAAATATAAAGCGCACTGTGTAGCTCATTAATTACTCCCTGAAGGAAGTATTCCCCACAAATTTGCAAGATAGCTACGTGAAGTTACTCTTAGCTGAAGATTTAGGAAAGAAACAGAAACATAGATGGCCTGTACTTTACCAGAAGATGAAAAGGACCACAAGTTCTACTTGTACACTGTATTGATTTTTTTCAAATATGAAACTGTATTAGAGGGAAAAAGCTCATGTTCTCGAATGCTTATATAATTTTGAAGCTTACACTCTAGTGACTTCCAGACTACCTTGAGCTCTTAAGCACCCATATTAGTCAGCACAAACGTGTGAACACGAGTCCAGATCCTTGCTATCAATCTGCTCAGGTACCCTCTGAATAAAAGAGCCTGCCTCTCTTTTCAATTTATGAGAATATACACTGTGGATATTCATTACACTCCTTACTTTCCCAGTAGCCTCAGTATTCACTTGATGTAGGATGTCTGAGGAAAGGAAGAAGGTCAAAAGACAAGTTTCCTGTACCAGGCTCACTTTAGTATCAAAATAATCCCACCTGATGACCTGGTAACAGCAATTTCGGTCTTCCTCAAAAGTACTGGAAAACCTGGCAACTGAACTAGTTTAATCTACTGTTCAGGCTATGCTGGCATTAAGCATATTTTTGGAGGACAGTGCATGAAAATCATCTTTTCTGAACTTAACTCACACAAGATTTTACATTCTTCATGCTAACAGCCAAACTAAATTTAGTTTCATGTATGACTTGGGTATCTTCACAGGTTTGAAACCAAAAAGGCAAATACAATTTGAATGCCGCTGAAAGGTTACCACTTCTTAAAGACTTGTGTTCACACATGCATGCACTGACCCAGGCTTACTTACCCTTTTAGACATGGATGCAAATGACCTCTAGCTCAGAACCGATACAGAAGTGTCTGGGCTGACATGCTTTATCAGCTGCACCCCAGGATGCCTGCTTTTGAAACTAAATATAACTTATTCACACAAGCACCCTACCACAAAGCCCTCTACACACAACATGAATATACGTAATCTGCCATGCTAAAGAAAGTGTTGATGGTTTTGTCTTCTGAATTGCTTTACCCTTCACAAAGAGACTGATTACACACGCTCGCTTTAACATGATTTGATTTGGTAACCACTGTAATTTTGTTCATTAGATAGTTGTGTCTTATCAGCTTTGTCTCATTCAGAAAAGGAGGGACAGGCTTAATTTATTACTTTTAACATTTGTAAGAAGTCAACAGAATGGCTGCTAGATGTTAGAGTACGGACATATCAGTTTTCTACACTGACAGCAAAATTGCTGGGTCTGATTTTTTGGTTTTTTAGGACAATATGGTTTTTTCCATTAGTAAGAAGAGGATAGGAATTACAGAAGTAGAAATTTTAATCATGACACAGGGTAGGATCGCATCAGGCTTCATACTAGTGTTCAACTCACCTGTTTGCCAGCCATTTTTCTCTCATACAAGTTCAAAGAAGTCAAATAAAAACTATCCATCTAACAATAGTTTTCAAGTAACAGTATCTTATTTGAAATACAGAGAAATACAGTATTTTAGAACAATAAGCTGGAGTACTATGTGAGGATGGAGCCAGGATGGAGAACAAGAAAGGCAAGAGGAATGGGAATGCAGGTATGTGTGATCTTGGATTGACAAAATGACAGGGAACTTTGCTACATGCATCAAGATTTGGATGTTTAAATCACTCCTTTTGTTTCCTAGGACTGCGACTCTGGTGAATTTTTTACTCGCCCCTTGATAAAGATGGTTCTTGTTCCAACTGATTAAAGAGGTTAGTCATATTCATTCTCCAGCTCTTTCAACTGCTCACCTGTTTTTCTTTCCCAAAATAAGCATATATTTTTCTAATCACATTTTCAACTTAAGCTAATGGTGTATCTCTAACTCTATGTAAAACACCATTTAATTCTACAGCATTTCAGATAACAACTAATTTAGTTAACAGTTCCTTTCACAAGTAGCATTGTAAAATTAGGCCCTACACAGCAAGATATTAAAATAATTATATTTATATAATATTTGAGTTTAACATCATTAATGACTTTTATCTGAATTTTTGTATGTATATGTATGGTTACTTGAAAAATTGCAGTTCACCTTTAGGATGTCAATTAAAAAGACAAGTAAAATTGCAAAAACCACAAATAGCTGCTTCCCTACTTCTCTCTTTTCCTATTCTGGTGTTCACACTGGCTCCAATTTAATTAGAAAATAAAAGCATTAACTATTAAGTCTTTCTTCACTGCTCATTAGTCAGGGCTTTTAATTCTTATAATGTCTTTGGTGTGGCCCATAAAACACAGTAAGACTGACACAACCGATGTGGTCAGCATCCTGCCAGCTTTCTGTCTAAGCAGACTGTCTTCTCCAGTCCACTGCTATTTGGGTCTGAAGGGGACAGAGAAGAGAGTAATGTAGATGATAAAGGGATACCTGCTGACATAGACAGTGTTGTAAGACTTGGAATACCATGCTTTAACTCCTGCTGTAAGCATATTGTGGGAACCTGGGCAAATATTTAGTTACCTGTGTACCAAAGTCTTTAAATATATGCTTAAATTTAAACAGAAGTAGCCTCCCTCATTTCCAGCTCACTGTCCTAAGGACAGGCACGTGGTGAAATGCACAGTTAAAATCAGGGTGCCTTGATCTCCCAGAGCTCACTGCTACTTTTGTAAAGGAGCAGTAGTACTAGTAATTCTCTCTGCCCTCTGCCTTGCTTTTACATCTGAGAGAAAGGAAACAGTCCCAGCCCTGACAAGTCCCTTGGGATGGCACAACAAATGTAGGTGTACTGTCATACTCAGAAAATTATTAGTAATAAAACTAGCACTTTTTTAAAAGACTTACTTCCTTTTTTTTACCCTTGGAGCATACCATACATGTGGTAAAGGTATTTTGCTGTCAATGGCTTAATGCTTCAGTATTATTCTACAGCACAACTTTGCATACCAATTTTTTCTCCTCTTCCCCCACAAGCATACATACGAATCATTTAAAAGCAATTTACAATGTGACAAACTGCTTAAGGAGACTCTTAAAAATCTAGTGTATGAAGTTAACCATTGGCATGATTTATTGTTGAAGTTCCACTGTTATAACTTGACAATTAAGAAATATTGATAAATGTAAACACACTATTGATGTCAATTAAAAAGCACAAGATTGATTAACCTCCCAGAGGTATACTGGCACAAGCAGTTGGAGTGTAATTACCCCCAATAAGTATTCAGTACTGACAAATGTGCATAGAAATTAGACTTCTGTGAGACAAAAAGTACTTTCAATTAAAAATAAGATCATTTGAACACATAATCAAAGCATTGGGTCAACAACAAAATCAACAGAACTACAAACAAGATCTGTATTAATGTGAAAGGCTAAGTGATTAGGTCACACAATGCTTTCATTAAGCATAAACTCAGATGAAAATATGGTTAAAAATTACCAAAGCAACTGCTCAGCAAGTGAATTATGTTCACAGAAGACAAACTATGAACATATTATTTAGCCACTACACTGCAATATTCATAACTGCCCTGGTGAGGGACAAGACATTGTTTACAGGATAAACAGCAGATCTTTGTTTGAAATTATGTATTTACGTACATTCTACAGGCAACCAAATTATAAAGGTGAACTCGAAACTCTGCTTAGTAATGGTTCACTTCCTGCAGAGCAAACAGCCTAGGAAGGACATTCAGGCAGTCTATACATCGAAGGGGGCAAGCATACATCTGACATACCCCAGAGAGAATAACAACAGGAATCAGTCAATTTGTGATTTAAATATGACTGGAAAAGTTTGGGCTCCTTTTTTCTTCCTTTTACTTATTTTCAGAATTCATGTACTGGCATAATGCCTGTCACCAAGATGAAGGGCACTGCAGCTATAGCTTTTAATGGCCAGAAAAAACCCAGGCTCACCCCAGAAAGCACAGAGCTAAAGACAGCAGCAATGCACCAGTACCAAGGAGACTGCGTAAACAGTAATTAAACTTCTCTCTACACTCTTGTCTAGAAAACACGTCTCCCTGCTTAAACTTCCAAGGGCTGGATCAGACATGCTGATACTGGAGTCTAGCAACTTTCTTCCCTAAAGCTTGGCCTTCATCACAACTTCATGGATCAAACACATTTCCCTCTAATACAAGCAGCTTACTACAGAAACACTAGACAGAATCCAAATTACTGCAGAAAAGGTAAAATTGAAACATAACACATCAATGATGAAGCTTCTTTGTTTGAAAGAGCTTTATTTGAAGGCCATATGTATGTTGATTGTCAAAATAAAACTACATTACTGTGAATTTACCTGTCTGCAAATTCAGTGAAATGGTACTAGTGCTAGAGAACCTGTTTGGTGCTATGCTAAACCACAAGGGTATTCAATGGACCCCAAGAGGATCACAATGCATACAGACACACAGGACTGTGAAGAAGGCTCTCTTTTTTTTAAGTAACTTTTTTTTCAGATTTTTATTAAATGACAGTTAACATTGGTGGGGTTTATAAACAGGTTTCATTTTGACAAGCAATTTTAAAATACGGAAACATCTGGCATCTTTGCAACTGGGATACTGGAAGAGTTTTAGTGACTGAACCAACAGAAGCATGAAGATAGTGAGATGGGGAGAAAAAAGCACTTGTGAAGCCAGATTCTTGGAGCAAACAGGACAAATAGAGCTCCTTGCAGGCTGGCCTTATGCTAAGAATGAAGATAAGAATAAATTCTTTAGACTTGACAAACTACCTGTGAAAGACATTAAAAAAAAAAAGTATCTGATTTAAGAGTGGCAGGGGAAGATTTTGCATACTGTATTTTCAATGTGCTGAAGGGAGAAGCATGGCCATCTGAAAGGCCAGAAAACAATGCAAGTAGCTTAAAAAGGAGCTTCCTCTTCCCTTCATTAGCTGTAAAGGGAAAAACTGTAACTAATATGCTGAGAGACTGATGACTGAGCATGGGGGGAGAAAATGTCATTAAAAAAAATTGTACCATAGCTAAAGGACTAGGTGACTTGTTGGATAGTGAGGGTGTGAACACAAACATCCTCATCTCGAATTACAGACAAAAATTGCAGTTCAAGGACAGCAGAACACAGTCCTGGGGATCTGAGGTACCAGACAAAAGTGCCAAAGCTCCTCCTGGAGGGAAGTGTGCTGGTTCAGTTGCGGCGCCATTGAACCTGACACTGTCTCCTTTCAATAAGCAGTAGGCAAGTTTTCTCAGCAAGGAAAGTGAAGTAAAACAACAGATTAAAAAGTAATCAACAAACTGTGGGAGACCAAAACAGAGATCACTGTTGTAATAACAGCATTGTTGTGTCTCTTACTTTTTTCAGAAGTCCTCAAAACAGCAATCCCTTTAATTTCCCATAAGCTGTACTTAAAATTGGTTTACCCCATGATAACACCACTGAAAAGGGACTCTCAGGAGAGATCTATGCTCTGACATGAACGTAAGTCACAATACACGTGCAACGCTTTTACAAGGTTACATGTTTCATAAATAACACACAAAACTACCATGCTTCTCTTTTTCCTATTCAGTAAAAAAAATAGATCCTCCACAAACGTTCTGCTCTTCAGCAGACACAACAGAGCAAGACAGACAGAAAGTTGCTCAAAGGTTAATATACTTTAATGCTAGAAACTCAATCTTCAAACCGTCCCTCAACTGGTACCACTACGAACCAGATTGGCAGGCATCAACTCAAGATCACACTGTCAGACTAGAAACATGGCAGAAGTCATTTGAGCTGTGATCAAAACTACCAGCACTTATTTCTACCTTCCCTCTCTTGGCAATATTTTATATTTATATTTATACTAGGACACACATACACCTGCTGTTACTCACCTCATTTGGAAGAGGCCCCCTTAAAGTTTTGTTGTAACAGCCACCCCTACGAACCATATTCATTTACACACTGGGCAGAAGCCCTTGAGACAAAAAACACAGGAAAGTGGAAAGCATGAAGGGACAAGTGGCAGATGAACACATCATGAGCCTTCCTTGCTTCTGGACCTTTCTTCAGCACAGACTGCTTCAATCAGTGCTGCTAACTGTTTAAAGAAGCTCTTGACCAGCCAGGCTGATGAAACTTACTCTTTTCCATATGGAGGTTTACACTTAGCATTTACTTGATTGGATGTGACATACTGCCACACTAAAGTGCTCACTAGAAAATAAGTCCTTCTCCTGTCCTTCATCCCTCCTTTGTGCATAACATCAGATGCTCAGTTCTGAATGCATTATATAACTACTTATTATTTACGGTAAGGCCCTAACCTGACCGGATTAGCCACTAAATATATATAACAAAAATAATGACAGCTCTTTATGACAGATAATTAGAGTATTTTAAAAGCAGCTGCCAAAACTCAACAGTCTTTTGGGTTTTTTTTTAAAGAAAGGTTACTGCATACATCAAATGCTGTGTTTTACACTAAAGCTTTTAGATGAAAAAGACAAAGTCTTATTCTACCTCTGAATCACCTTTGCTTGCAGCCTAAAGGTTACTTTCAATGCAGGGTCTACTTTGGTATTTAATATTGCAGGCAGAACCTGGTACTTGCAATTTAGTCAGCAGGGCAAACAGCAGCAAATCACTTGTGAAAACACAATCTTGCTCTCCATCAGGAGAGTTAAATGAAAGCCTAAGGAGTAACACCGACCGCCCTGGAGACCCACACAGGTGTCACCTGGAGAGTCATGCCACCTGAAGATGGGTAAAATGTCTGTTATAATCCCTGTGCATTCAGATTCTAGAAATTAAGCTGGCATGACAGTTCTGGGCTTTTGGCATCTGTTACAATATTGTGTATCTCCAACGCTATCCTAAATGTCAGCATGAAAAAGCTATTTGAAAAGCCTGGCTGAAGTGGACCTCTCTACTATACATGTCCTGCAAAGGGCCAAGTTCTGATTCAGCTGCATTTCTGTTCAAATTTACCAAATTTTTTCCAAAGTCCCTCCTGTTACATTTTTGCCTTTGTTCCTCCTCTCTTTCCCCCCTGCAAAACCTTATGGATATTTACTGGACATAAAAGGCACTTACTCTCACACTGGAATACTAACTCAGCATAGTTCTGAATGTAATGCCTCCCAATTTAAATTTCAATTTCAAGCTTTCTCTTGTTTACTAAAAGATGGGTATTATCCATCCTACTTTATACCTTCCTCTACCTGCACCTGTGTCTCTTTCCAAGTAAAGAGCACTGAAACTTAAGGTATGTTCATGATTTCTGTTGCTTTCTTAAACATATTCTTCCTTGTAGGCTACTGTTATAAAAGAAGAAATATACAAATGCATATTTCTTGATTTGTGGTTTTAAATCACATGGAAATTAAGTGCAACTTGAACATAACAATAGGATTTAAATGACCTTGAGGGAATAAAAAAAATCTAAAAATATCAACCCAAAGAGCTTCGTAATTAAAAAAAAAAAAATCCACAGAAAAATCCCCCAATGCCTTCTAAGAACCAAAGTCAGCTGATTTAAATTCAGTGTTTGCCTTTGCCACAAGCTGCCAGCATAACTTCAGTAAATGCATGTAGGGAACCAATCAAGTGAGAACTCATCATCTACTAAAGCAATTAAAAACTACCAGTATTGCTGTAACAAGGAGCAAGAGAAGTGTAAGAGTCTCGTAACAACTGTTTACTAAATTCTAGATGTCATTACAAGTATTTAGAAGTGTACAAATGCTTGATCACCTTCAAAAACCAATACCATGCAGTGACTTGATAAAACTGTTTTAATAGGATCTTTATTCATGTTTGATTATGCCATTTACCTCCTGCTCTTCTTCTGTGAATGAGGCATTTGAAAACTCTTTCCTGTGCCTACGCTTGCTGTAAGAAATTAAATGGCTCGAGAGGTAGGAATATTCTCTCTGTGCATAATGTTGGCTCTATCCTGCTCAGAATGTGTAGATACAACTGTAATAAACACAAATATATGACACTAGTAAAAAAGCAGCAAACTTCCAAGGACACTCCTGTTATCTAAGAGCTGCAAGTATATATTTTTTTTTGTAGAAAAATAGGTATTTGCCATTGTGAAGCTGAAAAAAAAAAAAGTTAAATAAAATTCAAGGAGATTATCAAGAAAAGCAGTAAATTAATGTGTGATTTTGAAACTTCCTTCCAGTGACAAACTTGATAAGAGGAAGCCACATTAGAGCTCCAACATAACTGGCTGCTAGCAGGAAAACATGACTGGCCAATATCATATACATTCCTTAACAGTAGTGTGGGTGCTGCACCCTGTACTCAGAGTCCTTAAAAAGCTCTTCCAGCTATTCTTTCCTCTTGGCTTCAAAACTGCTGCTATCATAATCAAATACATTATATAGTATTTTGCAACTTTCTTACATATTCATAAAAATTAGACAGAAATAGGACTTGTAGCCTGAAACTAAAACTACCAATGAGAATTTTCATAATGAACCTCCTCCTGCTAAGGGCATCCAGCCTTCAGTGCTTTGCAGTATAAACACAGGTATCTTCAGATACACAGAATGTTTCTTTAATGTTGAGAAGTTCCTTGAGACAGTCAGCTCCAATGTCACTCACAACTGTGTAAATTGGTACCAGTCCCCTGAATGCTCAACAATATGCTTTCAGTCCAGAAGTACATACACCTTGGCATTTACTAATTTACCTGCTATTGCTGCAAATCAATCACAGGATTACTAGAACTGAACTATGGAAAACAATGGGAATATTTGCTGATAAAGCCACAAAGGATGAGCAATAAAATCCAAAGCAGGTGCAGTAAATGAAGGTACTTCTACCTTTTTTTTTAGAGTAACTATAATTGAAATTCCTTGTCTTGCTAATATTTATTAAACATGCTTTAATATTCATACTATTTTGATTAACAGAAATATGCTTCCTTATGCTGTGGCTATATTACCAGTTCATAATAATATGAGTGCTGTATTAGTACATTCATTCAGTATCATTTCCATTCAGCTGTTACTTGAATCTGTGATATTGCTAAGATGAGATACTGCTAATGAACGTCTCAAGAAGGCACAGTACTTGGCTTAACACAGCTGCACTGGCAACTTGGCTTGCTAAAAAAAAAATAAAAATCCAGAAGAACTGTTCAATAGTTGTTTTTTTACACAAATTTAAAAACAAGACCATACTAATAATTTTTACTAGAAATGGCAAATATGGATGAACACAAGAATATGAGACCGAAATCTCACACTAAGTATGACACAAGCTTTTATCAAGGCATAGTCATGAAGCATTTCATTAAAAGGAATGGAGCCAAATTTACTATAATCAATGAATATTACAAGGATTAGAATGTACTTACAACATGCTACAAACATGAAAAATGCTGCAAGTACTCAATATTTATCATTATTTTAAAAGTCCCACTGACAGAGTTCTCATACTTCAAAACCATGTTATTTCATTCTTCTACACATCTGAAGGGAACAGTAAGAGAGGTCAAGCCTGAGGAAGAACAACTCAAACTCAAAAGAAAAGTTCATATGATCCCTTAGAAAACACTGATGACCAGCCAGGTGTAAAGGAAGCCGATCCACACATCCTGACTCTGTAACTGCTCACAGTGCATCTCTTGTCTCCTTGCAAAAGCTTTGTACAAACCATGATTCTCATCAGTTTGGATTACTTAAAGGGACAAACAAACTGTTTTACTGAAGAGTAATGTAGTTGTGTGATGTCAAAAATAGTACAATTGATGCTAAAGGCTTCAGAGCTGCCAAGAAAACTGAAATAATTCTTAGCTGGACAGGAAGATGTCTGGTAGTTTCCAGCTACAATCTAAAATTGAGGAGAAGGTACTGTGGAAGAATATGTAAGAATGAGATGTTCTATAAATTAAAACAGGGATTTAACCAGAGCATACAGGTCTAATATAGCTTTTGGATTTCACTTTTGTATTTTCAGTTCAAAACTTGAGAGACAGCATGCCACAAAGTAAACTAGCAAACACTTCAAAACACTCAGTATTATCCTGTCTTCAAAGTGGCTTCTATATATCTTGAATCTCAGCAACAGCAGTAACATTTCAGGTCAAATTCTCTTAACACTAAGGTATTCCAATAGTAATGGAAACTCACAAATGAAGTCATATTAGCATAGCTGGGGAATGGCTATTACAATAATCCTCAAAGGACCTCAAGACTTAGCCCCAAACACTTTTAAAACTTTCTATTTCAAACTAACTTGTGACAATTTCTCACAATGGCATTCTTTACAGTGAAGACACCACAAATTGTGCTGTTTACACAGTATGCACACACACACACAATCTTCACAAACAGTGCTGAGAAAAGAATCAGAGTTGCTCCTTCCTTTAGCCACACTATTTTTAAAATGAAACCAGTAATAAGAGGACGACTAAGGCAAAGATTAACGTTCCTCCATGCTTTTCAGCTTTATAAAGCTACTTTTATAACATTCAAGCAAATTGTACAGTGACTGACGTGAACAAAATGACAGTAATCTGTCACTATTTCACATTTCCCACTAGGCTGATTCAAATAGTTATTTATGTAACTTACACTTCAATGGTCACTTTGATGACTAAACCATAAGTTAGAATGAAAAGTGAATATAAATGTGATTTTAGAGTAACAACAGATTTCAGCAACATGGGATATTATTTAATTTCTATTGACATGCTATGAAAAATTCAGCAGTGCCAAGATGTGCTACATCACAATAAACCCCAAACTTAACACAAAAAAGTACGCTAGATATCATGTTTGCTTCAGTGCTTCTGCATTTAAAAATAAAAGCACTTTATATTATGCTTGGTTAATTTTAAATATAAAGTTTTAATAGTGTCAGATGACTTTATTACTTAGATCTTCAATTAAACAGGGAGCAAGAATGAATGTTTTCCATAGAGCATGATTAAATTTGACAGCAAGTAAATATTAATATGAATTTAGATGCTAAGGTTTTTAATAGCCATGATGAAAAGCTTACTTTTAAGACAGTGTTACTATTTTTCCAGTATTTATCTCTTGCTTTACAGCTGAAAGTGAGATGACACTGAAATGTAATAGAAATTCTGCGAAGAACAACAGTTCTTAATTTTTTAGAAAAACTTTTTTTCTGGGGCTTGTGGGGGAGGCACGGGTAGAAAAGACTCAGAAAAAAATAATCCTTATTATACAAACATCAAGTCTTGCAGGGACTCACATGTAAAAAAATTATCTCAATAAACTGTTTTTCTTTTATCAGATTATACTTCATCTGGAAAATTTCTAAAAAGTGTGACACGTAAGAGATACTTCAACATAAGTTTCACTGGTTTAGCAGTGTTAAAAATGGGAAGTTGTGTCAGACTCTTTAATATTCCTTACTTTCCAAGTATATTTTTCCTAAAATTCTTACAGGGAATGATACCAAAATGTGATCCAATTTAAAACTACATTAGCTTTAGCAGATTGATTTTGCATGTGGGAGAAACCCCTTAAATAGCTGAGATTTGAAACAATAAACAAGCAAGCAAAGCCCTGCAGGTTTAGCAATAACTGAGGCCATTCTGCATTATTCTGGTATGTCCCAGTGACAAAAAATCCTCCAAGTAACAAATGCATAGCAGAAAGATAGGTACTTCATGTTGTTTGCTTGACAACAGCTTAATCATAAGGTATTTAAGATATTTGTATTAAAAACTAGTTTTCTATGTAAAACTCAAACATACGTAGAGAGATTTTCACATTCTGAAAATTCAAGCGGTGCTAGTCCAGGGAACTAGAACCCTACATGCCCTTTTTGCTTCTGAACATCTTCCCAGCTGAAAAATTCACAGCTACATAGAAAACATTTTTAAAGCAAGATTTATGTATTACGTGGTAGAGCGAAATGTGGCTCTCGATGACTTCTCTCAATCTTGAGTCAAGAAAGATTTCTTATAAAATTTCTTTGCCATTACTACAAAGTAGCAAAATCGGAAAAAAAAAAAGGTTGGAGATTAGAATGGTTCTGCTGGTGTTATGAAAAAAAGCAGAATCCATGCTAAGGGAAAATACCAAATCTTGTCTAACCTTTTATTGCTGTCATTTTCTTGAATGAAGAATGAAACGCACAACATTTTTACCAGTGCAAAATACAGGCTGGTATATGAAACAGTTACCCATTGTTCATATACAGGCTTATTAGAGATACTTGTGTATGTACAGTCACATGTATATGTTTTATGCACGATCAAAATGTTCACTAGCAACCACTGAATGCAAAATGTTGTTAAGCCCAACTACTCCTTTACAAAAGACGGTGAGTGGGTATAGCAGTCAGAGATTAACCAAGCCTGCCTGCTCTTCCTACTCTTTCCAAGGCAGCTGAAAGACCTATCTTTCTGGTCTTTCTTTCACTGGATATCAAGGCTCTCCAAGATAAAACCTCAAAAAGAAATACTGAAAAAGCTACTCATCACCTACAGATATGAGAAAAAATACCCCAACATTTAAATATCATTGCATTGAATCAATCCAATCTGAATTGTTTCTTCGCGAAACACTTTTGAAATACAAAAGTAGCAGCATTTGGGTTAAAAAAGGATAACAAAGCTATGGTAGCACAAATCAACACATGTTCCTGGGAGAAGAAATTCCACAGAAATAATTTAACCTGCACCAAAATATTCACACTTAATTGCCAAATCAAAGGGCCTAGCTTCCTACAGAAATAAGAATCCAGCTAACTGACTTGCTGGTTGTTAAAAGATTCATGTTAAAACAGACCACGGAGGAACAGGTGCACATACTCATTTGATATTTAGTGAAAGTACTGCTGAGCTCTAACCAGTATCAGTAAGTGCAGATTTTGCAAGGAGGGACAGCTTAAGTATTGCAAGTGCCCTTAGAAAGTTCAGGTGTAGAAGCTTGCTTTCTTCATATCTCCAGTGGTCACTATGATAGACAGTGGTTACGTATGAGAAGTAATAAAGTACCTAAAAGTATACCAAAGTATAATTCATGTCTAAATAATATGGAACCCAGTGGAAGGAGCAGAGATGCTATAAATGCTACCCAGGCATGGTCAGAGAAAAATATTGCCAGTGACTCAACTTTTTCCAAAGAAAAAAATCTATCACCCTGCTTGGACACATTTAGCCAGCATTTACTTAATTCACTTTAGGATTCTGTTGTTCTGCTACTGTTCTAACACTGTACCTGGAGGTGGGGAAAAACAAAACAGAAGGCTAGACTATTTGGAGTGAGTGTCACAGCCACTCTTCTAAACCTATAATGGAAAAAGGCAAGCTTGAGGAAAGGAATCGAGCTAGAGGAAACGGATTCAAAGGAAAATTAGGGCAGAACAGAGAAGCAGAGTGAAGAGATAGTAAAGCTAACAGCAGAAAAGCTAACAAAAGAACATATAAAGCTTTGACAGCAAGGCCGGGTGCGGTTAATGGAACAGACATTCCTAAATCCCCTATTGCAACTATCATGGATAAACAGATGTTTCCCACCCTCTCAGACTCAGACATACAAAAACTACTGTTCATCCAGAGATGCTATGAGCAAGGATCTATTTTTTTTTCTGTAGTGGCATAAAACAGTTAACTGAGGAGTATACAACTCTTAGATGAAATGAGAGAAATAAACATACCTGCCGATGTATAACCTCTAGGTTTACTTTCGCTTTATTCACTAGTTCTTCTATTTTTTCAGAATCCTTTATATTCTTGTTTTCTCTGAAGGCATCTCTTATCCTTCTAATGGCATACATTCTAAACACAAACAATAAAAAGACGTGTATTCATAGATGTGCCACAGTTTGTGACATTTCAACATTCTTTAAAACGTGCTGCTTTTTAAAAATAAATATACATAAACACACATATATATTTTACACAGTTTTATACATATATCTTTTTATTCAGGGTCTTGTCTTGCCCAAGTTGAAAGAGTGACCAGATTCTTTAATTAAAAAAAAAAAAAAAAAAATTGGTTTTATTGGAAGTTATTGTAGAAAATTTGCATATTTCACATACCAGTCCAGTCCTTACTGCTTGTTATTTCTGTAAACATACTATTGGATGCCTGGCACAGATGCTGCAAAGTTCAAGAACATAATAAAAAGCCTAAGAATCAAAAAATCATCCCCCAATTTATTTTGAATCAGTGTGACTATTCTTATTCTGCATACTCTAAAGGTCATTCAGCTAACCTAACCACTAAATACATTATACATTATTACTGGTTCTGACTTTGTAATCTAGCAGTCAACAAAGGTAGACTGATGGACCAACCATAAGAGAAAGGGGTCCTTTCCTCCCCTGATAAAGTATATTTCACCCCTCAGTCCAACACTTCCTCATCCATGTCCCCACTAAGAAGCAGTAACAGGACATGATCTCTGCAAGTAGGAAGAGGTTATGATCTCTGCTTTCAGAGAGGTTCCGGTCCAAAGCTGCAGCTGTCTCCAAATCTCTCCCCTTTCTTTTCAACCCAGTAAAGAACCTTTATGCAGTCTGTAGTGTACTGCTCAACAAAAAATAGGACCAATTTCAGTATCAAAATAAAATTCAGACTCAGCAATAGACACTTTCATGACACATGCTTGGGAGGGGAAAGAGAAATGGCAGTAAACGGATCTTGCTCAGCTATGTTGATAATGTCCCACTTCTCTACCACCACATCACTTCAGTATCATTTTTACTATAGAAAGTAAAACCCCATGTGTGGTGCTGAAGGGGAAAAAAAGGCTGCTGCAAGCACCACAAAGAATGTAATATTTCAACAACTGTATTCAATCTTGTATAAAAGTGAAACACGCGACACAAAATTGCCTGAAACACTATCATAGAAAACTCCAAAGACAATGTTGGAAGAGAAAAATATGGGGGAGGAGACTGAAGAGAGGAGAGGAAGAAGAGGAAAGATGAATAGCCAGCAGCACTCCGAACCCTTAGATGGTGTTATCCGGCTCCTAAGGCAGCCTCCACCAGCCAAGCAGCATATTTTTTTCTTTGAGCTCATAAATAATACATTTCAGTCACAGGAATCAGGATGGTTATGGAGTGCCACCCTGCTGCCACACACCAGCAGATGGTGTGTGCATTTAATTAGGGCCTGTTCCCCTATGATGTGACACTGATGTGCGTGTGAGTGTGTGTTTGTATGCGTGAAGTTAACAGAATGTATTAAATATGGAAGCTCATTCTCACCTGCAGCTGCTGTCCTAGCAAGGTTTCAAGGGGAAGCAGCTTGTTTCTTCTAGAAAAGAAACAACCCCAAATCATCAAGATGTAATTTGGTTGCTTGATAATGGCTGGATTTCAAATCACCCCATATACATATGTAAGGTTAAAACTGTGCAGAAACATATAATACTTTCTGCAAGAAAGGAAGGGTTTACAAAAGGTACAAAGACCTAATATATATATATATTAGCTTAAAAGAAAAAACAACAATAACAAACAGCAAGTATCCATTACTGGGTACAAGTCTTTCAAAATGCAGTACAAATGAGTAAATGCTATCTACATAAAAAAGATAGATGGGACTAGACCAAATTCTTGTTCAGTACAACACCTACAGACTGGGTTTTTTTGTTTTGTACATATGGTGCATTAATTGTTCCATTTTCTCTCTTCCCCTTGTTACACCCAACAGTTGTTGAAAAGAAAAGATATGTACTTTGAAAACGTCATCAGACCAGTTTTTATCTATAGTCAGAAAGTTGCACTGTTTTTTCATTTTACAATTTCTTTAAACCTATGAATAAGACCAAAATGAAGTTATTTTACATAGGCTTTAACACAATATTAATTCTACAGCTAAATCAATACATCTCCAGTATTCTCTTAAAACACTTGAAAGACTAGCTCTATATCCTGGTACTACTCTTTATTAAGGTTACATTGAGATTCAATATATCAGTTAAAATAAGGATGAGCGGAACTCAAAGCTCAAACCCAATACTATAATGACTGCAAAATAACCTTTCTTCCTTATTCAGGTGCCAGGGGAACATTTCACCAACACTCAATTTTTTTCAAAATTATGTAAAAATTGTTAAGATATAAACAAACTGGCAGGGTTTTTTTTGTTTGTTTGTTTTTAAGCAACAGCTTTTTATATGCAACAACAGTGTCAATTCCAAACCTCCATACTCTCTACACTTCAGGAGTTTCTGAACAGAGCATGTACTAAAAGCTAGTACTAACATTAGGGCTGCAGAATTGCTGCAAGTCCATGAACAACTGAGCTCTTTTGAAAGTACAGTAACTTGCGTACCAACATGTAGTGAAGATACACATACTATGAAAAGAACTTGTTCATTCAGACATATATCTCTTGTTTTTTTTAAAGAGCACTACTCCAAAGATCTTCCGGTTGATGAACAGACTGGTCAGCTGATCAGCTACTCTAATGGTGTGTATTTTCAGTTAAATAAGCATAAACACCAAAACCAGTCATGTACCATTTGAAGGCACAGCTCGAAATGCCAGTGGTAGACAATATATGGCTATCTTCATAAAACTTTACAACATTGACCTAAAAGAAACACTATCTGAAGACAGAGTGACAGATGAAATGCATACCAGCAAGTGAAACAGTTGCTGTACCTTATGGATGATTATTTACCCAAGCCAGCACAAAGGAACTGAGGGCATACAGCATTGCAACAAGTTTAAGCTAGTCAGTGAAGGGGAGCTGCTGCAATTTTGCCACCCTCCCTGGTAGGCGCAAAACCTCCCTCTGCCTCCTTCAGACTAGCACAGCCAGTCTGATGTTTGGCCCCGAGGTGAGCCAGTGCAACTTGGTAACATGGCAGAAGGCCAACCTACTAAAACAGTTAACTTCTTTTTTGTTGTTTTTTTTTTTTTTTTTTCTGGATTAGTGTGCTCCATTGTCCCTGCATGATACTGCATGAGCATTAGTGCTGAGGAGGAGGGAATACAGCAGTTCTCATTTAGATGGACACAGTTTGCAACAGATCCCCCTCAGAGAGGCCAAGCAAGCTGCATAAACAAAGGGGAGTCTTCAGTAAGAAGTTACCAAGCAAGCTCTCCAGAGAAACAGAACGGGAAAGCAATTCTGCACACAGCTCCTGTAGACCTTTGGGAAAGGTCCTAGGAATGCAACAGTGTTCATTAAGAAACATCACTGCAAATGAAAGCTCAAACTGCATTTCACAATCTACTATTTTTTCTCACTGTTCTTTGGAAATGGACACTGAAAAACGGCCAAAAGATGCAATAAGGCATTTTCCTTTCTTTTTGTCATCCAAACACACTGGAATTTTAATAGAGAACATCTTTGATTTTATCTTCTGCAAAGACCTTCTAGCAAGCTAGTGACTGCAGTACGTAAGCAAGAATGTATAGTTGAATATATTCACTCAGCACTCCTTTACATATGCACACTCAAAATACTTTTTGTGATCCCTACGTATGTGCATCTGTCACACAATTAACTCCCAATTAAATCAAAAGCATGTACTCAATGGGTAATAGACTCAGTGCAATGGCGTCAGACCAAAGCCACTGCAGGTGGATGGATGCGCAAAGTAACAGATGCACATCAGCAGAAAACAGAAAGAGTGGTTGGGGGTTAATGCGAGAACAATGCCAGGGCCAAAACATTACCGCAGACTCACAGGGAAAAGGCACTACCTGCTAATGTTATGAGAAAACAATGCCCCCAAATAATAGTAAGAAACCACAGAGTTACAGTTAGAAAACAGTCTTTTTCCTAATACTCATTCATTCACCTCCACCTTCAAAGAGTTCATCTTTTTCCTTCCCCAAAGCACAATCGAAACCCTAACATGTGTCCTCATAAAAATGAAGCCTACAAGAAGTGAAGTCTGAAACAATGGCTATTAAGGAAAAATGAAATTGCAACAGAGGTACTTCAGAAAATAATAGCTGCTTGGAGAGTTAGACATTTTTATTTCAAAATGTTTACTTATGTCATGCCAGAACCCAAAATAAAAAAATCCGTTTCCTTTTCAAGTCTTCACTATTGTATCTTTGTGCTCTGCTAAACTAGAGTGCAAAAAAAGAAGCTGAAACACCATGCAGACATAATTGCTTCTAAAGTACACAGTACTATGCCTTCAAAATAAACCTGGCCAAGCAATGTTTTCTCAGCACTGCTTTGCATTTACCAGTATCACAACATGCTAAAGGTTTAAGTTATGTTTCCAAGACAGTTTTGCAAATATGTTGACATCTTGTCTTTGTGATTGTGAACAAATATAATGTATTAATAGATCACATCACAGTTATAGGCAACATACTGTGAAACACAACGGCTATTACAAATTGTAAGACGTTGAGCATCTATGCAAAGACAGAAGAGGAGTATTGTACACAATCTGTGCAAGCAGAATAGATTACAAGGGGAGAGGCCAACAGGTTAGAACACTCAAGACTTTCAGAAATGGTATAAAGTAAAATGCATTTTTCCTTATTAGCTTAAGTTGTATTTAATAAATTAAGGCAAACAATCAGCAGCCAACCTCTAGGAAGCCCACTGTGGTTAATAATCTTGAAATGAAGTATGTGATGCTTTTATTTAAGGACACAATATGCAGAAATGAGATACTGATTTACAATACAGTAGTATTATACCAAGCAAGGGATCCTTCTCATAAAAGGTCATTATTCCCTTTCACTAACTGTATTTTCTTACCACTTCTCCCTTCCAATTAACGCCTATTAAATTAAAGTAGCAACAGCATGAGTTTTCAGAATGTCCCATTATTACTAGCAGAATGTGCACCAGATGAGATTTGCTTAACTGAATTTTCATAATTACATATAATTTAAAAATGGGAAGTTTTTATAATAAAAAAATCTGTAGAAAAATACTTTTAGCTTACCTTAAACTTTCATTAATGTTGGTGAGGATGTCTCCATGTACAGAATTACTTCAGAGGGAACAATTATTTATAAGCATGTTTACACATACATATTTCCATATATATATATATGTGTGTGTATTAACATTCTTTTTTTCCTCTAGAAAGGTCTCATTAAAAGACACCAATAAAGGTGAGGCAAAAGCTGCATGCAATTACCTTTTAATACTAAAAAAAGAAACATTTGACAACAGATCCCTGTTTGAGATTGAGAGGAAAGTACTTCATAGGGAAGTAGTTGTGACTTGTCTAATTGAACACAGGACCAAGAGAATGTTTTATCAGCAAGGTGTTCTTCAAAATCCCTTCAACTAGACACGTTTTCAGCACCGCCACCTCAAGATGCAGCACAACAACAATGACACCTGCCTGTTTTCTGAAACCAAAGCAAAGCCTATTCCTGGAACCAGGATTTGCTTTGGGGAATGGGGCTGGTGGCTGGAAGCTGGGAGAAGAGTAAAGAAACAGAAAAATTATACTGTTGGTTAACCCAGTATTATTTCCTTAAATTTTCTAATCAGAGTCCCTAGACAGTCTTCACAAAAAGCGCATAGAATGAAACCTACAAGCCACTACTTGGTTTCTCTGCTGATACAGAAAAACATGAGTTCCAACAGAATTGCCAAGAAATAGGTTTGGAAGAGAACAGCACTAGATATACTTTATGAGAGAGGATTACCTCAAAAGAACAGAGGAGAGGAATAAAAATTGACCAATATCAGAAAACACACTTGAGAGCTGGTGACTGTGACCCAGTCAGTGCATATGACACATGCTGTATGATCAGATACAGGGATTTGTAACTTATTTCTAAAGCAAATCTTGCTACTTTGTGTCCCATATCTCAAAACTTCTAACAAAAACTTCAACCTTCTCTGTCAAAGTTGCCCTAGATGAGAAAAAGCTTCTAATGTGCATGCCTATTTCTAAAGAGCTTCCTTTCATTTTCTTCAATCAATTTAAAAACTGAAAATGCCTCCCTATGTTTAAATATATATAGAGAGAGACACACTTGTGGCTGTTTTCAGGAAAGGAGGACTTTTATTTTCCTGACTGTATCCTTTTATCAGTTTGTGCCTGCACCCATTTCAAAGAAGACAGCATAGATGATGACCCAATCGATAGGATCACAGAATCACTCGTGTTGGAAAGCAGCTCGGAAGGTCTCTAGTCCCACCTCCTGCTGAAAGAAGGGTCAGCAATAGGATCAGACCAGGCTACTGATGGCTTTGTCCAGTCAGGTCTTGAAAACCAGCACAGTGACCGGACCACCTCTCTGGGAACCACGCTCAATTGCTTGGCTGTCCTTGTGGGGAAAAAGCTTTTCCTTAAAGCCAGTCTGAAAATCTCTCTTCCTTCACTTTACATCTGCTGTCTCTTGTTCTGGCTGCTGTTAGGTTCCCTCAATGTTGTTTCTTCTCCAGGCTGAACCAACCCAGTTCCCTCAGCCTTTTCTCACAGGGCAAGTACTCCAGATGCAGCCTAGCAAGCACTGGGTAGAGGGGGATAATCACTCCCTTCAATCTGCTGGCTGAGCAACTCAGGATACATCTCAGGATGCTCTTGGCCTTCCTTGCTGCCAGGGCACATAGCTGGCTGTCTGCTGGGATCCCCAGCCCCTTTTCAGCAGAGCTGCTCCCTGGCCAGTCAGTCCCCAGCCTGTTCCGTGGCTGAGGCATCTCCTTCCCAGATGCAGGACATTGTACTTGTCCTTACTGAATTCCTAAGGTTTCTGTTGGCCTTTTCCTTCAGGAGTCTGAGGTCCCTCTGGACGGTAGCCCTGCCCTTAAGCATGTTGGCTCCCTAATTGGTGTCACTGGAAAACTTAATGAGCAAGCACTGTTACTTCCTCTGGGCCGCGGATAAATATGTGAAACAGGATGAGGCCCAGGATCAACCCGTGAAGACCCATTAACTACTGTCCTCTAAGTCCCAGCATCCAATCAGTCTTAAAGGTGCATGGTTGTCTAGCAATCCAGACTGTAACACCCTAACTTGGATATAAGGATGTTGTGGGAGTCAGTGTTGAAAGCCTCCCTAAAGTAGAGGTAAACAACATCCACTGCTTTCCCCTCGTTCACAAATCCAGGCAACCATGCTGGTCAGGCATGATTTACTCTCAGCTCCCAAACACCTTCTTCATGGTCCCAGAATACTACCAGTGCTATTCATAGTTAACTATGATTATTTTTGCAGTTCTTTGAAACATACATTTTCGTTGCTATGCTTCTAAAAATAAAAGTTATTGACTTAATTCTAAGTGTAAAGAATCTCTGCAGAAGGGATTGCTTTTAGAAGGTCAGGGTTAAAAGAAAAAAGGAAAGATGTCCAAATGAAAGCATTCTTTTAATCTTAATTGGAGTTGCAACTGCAATGTTATATTACAGAAGAGGTTAAGAAGGAGGGTTACCAGTGAAGGACCCAATCGAACAAGCTGTTCAGTTAACAAGGCACTGGGCAAGGATGTGCTGCAGGAACTAGAAACAGAATTTCCAACAGATGAAAAGTGTCCTGATGGCCTGAAATGACTAATAGCTCTCTGCTAAGCTTTCTCTGCCAAGACCCTGCCAACTGCTCACCAGGACACTTGAGTAGCTCAGCAGTCCAATTACCAGGTGGGGAATGCCTTGAAACCACAAGTTCAAATCCTCACAAGGCTGATTTCTCTCTTCTTCCTTTTGAGGAAGATATATACACTATCCCATTTGCTGTTCTGCTATTTCTGAACGGTTCTTAAAAAAGGCCTGGCCTGCTCTGAATTGCCATTACAAATTCCATTATATTTTTCTGGAAAGATTAGAGTTTTATTCCAAAGCTGTGGCCAAAATTTCTCTCTGCAGCATGGCTAGGAGTTACCTTCCATTCTCAAAAGAAGTGTAGTTTAGCTTGTGACTTGCATACCCTGAACAGGGCTAAATGTATCACGCCTCTTGGTGACTGTAACTGTTCATTTAGAAGCCCACTGGGTGCTAAGCAGCCTTACCAGATGCAAGTATTTCCCACTTCTCAGTAGAAAATGATTTGTCTTTGATGAAGCAATAGTACTTAGTTGTTTTTAGTTAAAACAACAAGACATACAGCCTTGAGATGTTCTAACTTCTTGGACTGCAGTGTGGTTGGTCTGGACGATGATGAGATTTTGATAGGACATTTCTGAAGCACAGCATTATTTCTGAAACTAAATATTTAGATTTAGTAAATATCTAGTTAGAGTTCCGATATTATTCTTTTAATATGGAAATGATAGAAATGCCAATTCCTTACAAGGGAAAAGGGATTGAGTATCAGAAATATGTTGACAGCATACAGTTTTAAAATAACAACTGAGATATTCTGACTTATGAAAGACTTTAAGAAACAGTTCTCTGAAGGTTCTGAGGTGGTGAAGCTTTGTTGGTCATTTTGACAGACTAATAACTTTGAGCGTACAGAACAGTCTCTTAATAAAGTTTTGCTTTGCAAAAGCAATCCTTGGATTCTAGTAATAAATACAATTAACTTTGCCTCTTAATTTTTGAGTAAACCTGTGCTTTTTTTGAGAAAGAAGAATTTAAGCATCATAGATCCAAAATGAATCTAGAAAATACATTACATTGAAATTAGATAGGATCCAGTCATCTCATGAAAAAGACAACAATAAGTCATAAATATAATGTATTAAACAATCCAAATGAAGTAACACACCACCTGTTGTCTGCTTATAGATGACACACTAGAAGTTACAGGATTTGTCCAAACTTTATCCTCTCATCTATTTCTATCAGCTTTACAGCTTATCCAAAAATCTTGCTCTCTTATAACTCAGTCAGTAGTGACAAACATCCCCCACCGTACCTCCCATTGCCATATGGCTCAATGACCTTCCCTCATTTATAGCAAAGCACTGCATGTTTAGCAAATTCGCAACATCAATTTTGACAATAATGATGGATATTTGTAATTACAATGTAATACTTAGCAGCATAGAAACTTCTAATATATGCAAAGCTTATTAGTCAAATCTAGAGCCTTAAAAAGTCAATTTGGAATGCATAACACAAAATCACCATCCCACTTTGTGTGTACAACGGTGTACTGAATATTAGTTTTAGGCATTTGGGACCATAAATATAGTGCCTTCGGACAATATATGAAATATTTCAGGAAGCTCTGATACAGACTACTGTGATTATGTTACCAGAGGCTGCAAAAAAAAAAAAAAAAAGGTTGTTTTGTAGACTATGAATTTCCCTAAGGCACAGAAAGTCAAGTGAACTAGATCTTTCCTTCTGTACTTTTTCTATTTAATTAGTTATATGATATGGAAGTCTTCACAAGCTTTACAGATGGTAACACCAGCACAAAAGAAATGGTGGCTGAAAACCCCAGCTTCAGCCAAGAGTGGAACAGTCACCCAGAAACGCAATGGGTACAAACTCCGTGTGTCACTTCATCCCCATAGGAAATCAGATGCAGCTTCTTACACAATAAAAGAGCAGAATGAATTATGAGCAAACAGAGGCAAGGTTTGAAGGGAAAAGAATATTCTGCTCAGCAAAGCTGAGTAACTGGTTCACTCACAGACCATTTCAGAGAGGCCAAATTTGAGGTCTCGAGGCAGGCACAGCTGATCTTCATCCACATAAATTACACAGCACCTCTATGCACCAGGCATAATGTGCTAGAATATCCACCACAGCTTTCCACACTGTATGGCTCTCCACTCCTTGTACCTCCCAGGTGCTATCAGCACAAACAAGCACTGAAAAAAGCCAGACCCTTAGCAGGCTAGTTATGGAACAATATGCCCACAGCTCTTTATCTTTAGAGCATAATGATGATCAGCTAGGACATACTTAAGACCTCTGCTAGGTCCAGTAAAATAAATGAAGCTTCTCAGGATCAGTATCTCCTACATATCTTTCTGGAGTTCAGAATTAACATATGAATCAAAGTAATACTAAATCCTAAGTGAAGCAATACAACATTTGTGAAAGCTACTTCACATAGAAAAAGAAAAAAAAAAAAGGGTTACACCCATTTTCCTATTATTTTTGCTAAAACAACATAGGATGGATGATCTCTCTGCTACTTATGATGCTAAGAGCACCGACCAGCCAAAATGTTTCTTTTGGGCTATGTATGGCCTCCACTTCTAAAATTTTGCTGCATACAATCATACTCTCCAAACTGTAGATCCCAGCACACAATCTAATACTTTGATCTGACAGAAAATTAAATTTAAAACTTAACTAGGTTAGTCCAAGTGAACAGAAGTCATTCAATAAACTTGACAACAGATCTGTGTGCTGAAGCAGTTCAATGTAACCACTGTAACAGAGAGATCAGAAATATTCAGGAAGACAGAGAGAACAATTTTATTTCTCCAAGAAGAGAAACACTGACAAAATATTGTCTTTTAATCTGGTCAAGCCTAAGTATGTTAAGTTCAGATGTTAAAATTTAAAGGTGAATATAAAGCTAAGGGAAAGGTCAGTAATTTTTAAAGAGTTTTCCAGTCAATGTCTTAACACTCTCTCTTAGAGGGTTACACTATGAAGGAAAAAAAATAATCACCTCATTAAATTTCTATAATATCTATAGCTATATATATATAGAACAAGAGTAAGTTCAGACTGCTACATTTATATATCACAAAAGGTTCTGCATTTCAAGCCAGAAATGTGTTACAACCCCTCCCAGATAGTACTTAATAGCTAATTAAAAGTCATAAGAAAATATTCACTCACATGAGTGATGGTAGCACTTTTTGTCCTTTATCTGCAAGTAGAAAAAAAACATACAGCAAACACCAACTCCTTTCCCTCCCGTAAGCACATGGCTGTAAGGAGAAGTTCTTCTAAGATAACAATTACTCTTAATGTGGAATTAACATCTGGCATAAAACTCAATAGCTCAGATGAGTACTGGCTAAGGTTATTGCATGAGGTATTAGGAGAGGAAAAGAGGTATGAGGTGTGGTCTATTTATCATAACAATGTTTTCAGTATAACATTTTATGACTAGGGCAGATTACCTTCCCTCTGACATGCGACATGACCTTCCATTCCCCGGGGTAGCAGAAAAGGTTTCCAATCTCGGAACAAATTACCAACAGAAGTTGCAGAAGCACCAGGTCCCTCGCTAATGGTAGCAATAACTCGCACTGATATAGAATTTCTCCTTCAAGGATTCCAACAAATAGTTGGGAAATAAAATCCCACAATCAAGCCTCAAAATCCATATAGGTTAGTAAGTACTGCCACTGGTTCACAGAATGAGGAGTTCTGTGTACGTAAGTATACTTATTTGCCCAACACTGCATTGCTGTAGCTGGCAGGACTATGTTCACCCTACATTCCCACTGCTTTTAGAGGTGATTGTGAAGATGTCACCACCAGTTCAATAAATATTCAACTTCACATTCAAAATTTGCAAATAATAGGCAGCAATTTTTGGTATAAATTCCAAACTGGAAATAATAAATTAACAAATTTAGTAAAAAATGTGCTCAATAGCTCTGGAAATCTGGAAACCTATTTACAGGTCTACACGAAATAAATTTTTTATTATTGTTCTGTAAACAAAACACTTTAACATTTATTTTCATATTGTAAATTAGGTCAGGAAAAAAGCATTATGAGCAAGACTTCTAATTTACTTTGGACAGTGATAAAACTACTTCAATCAATCAATAAATGTTCCTCCCTTCAAAGCTAGTTTACATATGAAGATCATTAATTTGAAAACGTATTTGCTAATTTATTGGACTAGAAAAATGCTGTGATATTTTAGATGAGTCAAAGATGTTTTCTGGAGCTTAGTAGCAGCTTAGTTTCAAGACAACACAACACACTTCTATTTGACGTCCAGAACATAATTCAAACTATAAAATCCTAGGACGTACTGTGGTTTGCACTATGTCTTAAGCACTTCATTTGAGCTGTATTGACTTTAAAACATTTTCCTGTGAAGGAAGCAGTCTGATGTTACTTAAATAAATAAAAACATTGATTACGAGGGGAGGCACATTTTGATGAATGAATGAATTATTATTTCACAAAGAATTCCATTACTGATTCAATCCAAAACTTGATGAGATGTGATGGCTTGTACCTAGCCCCTTCCACTCTCAGTTCCCCTATTCTTAACTCTGATTAACAATGCAAATAAATGGTGGCTTCTGGCCCCCCATTTAACTCTTTCACTGCTATTCTAATACAGTCTGCAGAAAACTGTTTAACATTCACTGGACGTGTAACCATCAACAGTGGCTATCTACAAGATACACTGATTTCTCCAGCACCAAGGCTCTGAGGAAACCTGTGTCCATATTTCTTCTGCTTATGCAAAGAATAAACAGATGTTTACATCTACCTGTGACTGCAATTTAGCATTGTGATAATCTCTATGTTTGTTGGAAAAACAAATAATGCCAGTAAATAAATACTACCAAGCAAAAATGCCACATATCCTGCAAGCAAATACTAGTTAGCAGAAATCACATGCTGTGTAAGGCAAAGACAGAGACAACTCTGTAAAGACTGACCTCACAGGATACAATAAATTATTCTCATAGGCACTTAAAGTCACAGAACTAACTTTAATTATATAAGCTTCAATACCATAATAGATTAGTTATTATTGCCAGTGTATTAGAACTGATTATAATTTCAGGGAAAGACTTTTTTTTTTTTAAACACATACTATCTTTGACAGGTAAGATAAGACAATCTTACTTTTATACAACCTAATGATTTAGAAACAGGTCTTCAATGGTTCTAGACCAGGATATGCCAGACAAGCAGACTCAGAAGGACTGTCAAGATCTGGCAAGGAAGTTTGTGGAGAATCTGACTGCTGTCATATTCAGAATCCCACAAGATATTTTGAATCCCATGCTGATTTGGTATTAAAATGTTAACGCAGCTGTATTTATGTAAATACTAGTTTCTTGCAAAGTATATAAAAAGCCACAGTTAATTATGCCAACTTATAAATCTGCATTTTCTAAATTTAAGTTAAGCATCTTTTGATCTAAATGCACTGCAATTCAATGGAGATCCATTTGTAATAAGACTAACACACCTATCATACTTCCTTCAGCTGCCACAGTGGCTCCACAACTTCCTTTGAACAGGGATTTTTTGAAAAAGGATTACTGGGATGGAGCAGAAGTGAGTTTCTGACCTCCTGATACCAATACATTCATACATGGCATACACACACACATAGTATTTACTTTGTGCATAGGCTTCTTTTCTTCCAAAGATTTAAAAGTAATTTAACAAATTGCTATTTATTTGAAAAGTTAGAAAAACATATCTAAGCAGCAGCTTTTCCCAACACTTTGTAACAAACATGATGATGAAGAAAAGTATAGTCCTAAGTATTATGACTCTCTAAATACCAGCCAAGCCTGGCATTTAGCTATTCACAGCACAGGACCTTCAAATTTGCCTGAAGAATAATTTAAAGATTTGATTTCATACACATTCTGTTAAGGAAGACAGCATCTGAACACAACTGAACTCTTTCACTATTACCATCAAATGTTCAGTTGTGCTCTGTGTCCTGAGAAAAACGTTAGAATTTTATGCAGAGATCAGGTGAAAAGGAACAGAATAGAAAAAGTAGAAAAAAATGTAAGGGAAAAAGGCCATTTTCCATAATGCCTTCCTAGCCAGGTTATTGTCTGAATGATTTGTGGCATCTTCATTCTTGAGAAAGAACTATATTAAAGAAGAATCCCAAAAATATTCCTCGCTGAGGACATCCTCTGTACCAAATTCTGTGCAAAACAGTCATGGAACAGCTGGCCTAAGTATGCACACACACAAGAAAACAATCAAGAAAGTTTTCTTTTCATGCTCATTATTCTTGGAAAGGCAGACAACCATGTACAATCCAGGACTGTACATTCTTGGTCAGCAACCCCCCAAAAACATGGGAAGAGCTTTATCAAAGAGGTCATTCAGACAGCATCCTTGCTATCCATTGCTGCAGCAAGTGGTTCTAAACATTGCCTTATCGACTGCAAGGCTTTTTTTGCAAAACTACTTCTTCTAAAGAATACTTGAAATAATAGCCTGTGTCTACTGTGTCTTGAGTAAATCTTGAAGTTTCAAGGTCAGCATCTTTTCATCACGGGCAGCACACAGATGGATACAGTGTGGAACTAAATGTTAAAGCCACATCCAAGAGTAAGGAAAGGAGGAGGTGAGATAGGACAGCATTTCAATACTCAAAACCTATTACTACATTACAAAGTGTTTTTCATTTACCATAAATCATATGCGTATGTCTATTGGTATGAATCACTGCCAGAGGCAGTAATTTTTCTATTACTCTCATTAGTTCTCAAACAAATTCTACTGGTAATTAAATCTTACATAAAAAGAAAAATATCCCTGTTCTACTGTGCTATACAAAGAACACAAATAATGTCTTGGATAATGACGACATCAGATTTACTCAATTTGGATGCCTTTACTAAAATAACAAAGTCCATTAATCAGTCTTTTGAGAAAGCCCCCACTCATTTGTCTTCCAACTACAAAAGTTCCATTTTTCCAGAACTCTGCATGCCATGCATGTGCTCCAAACTCTCCCTCCAAATTACTGGTATTCCAAACTCTCCTCTGCCAAAAAAAAGGAAGTCAAGAAAATCAAAACTGATGCGTAGGTACCCTTCATTGTTTAGGAAAAGCATAATTTTACAAGGGTAGAGTGAATGTATTTGGAAAGCGACAATCACCATTGTACCTTTAAATCTAAGAATGCAACTTCTAATGAACATGATCAATAGAACTTTGATGGAATGATTTTCAGCTGGGAAATGTTACTATCAAAAAAATCAAAACATTTAGCAAAACTGTTTCCATTTGGTTTAAAATTTCTTTTTCGAGAAATATGTTCTGATGGTATCTAATTGTTACATTTTGCCATTTTTGGAACAGAATGCTTTAGCCGTCTTCCCAAAATATTTTATATATAGAATAATGAAGGCAAATCGAACTTCAATACTGTCAGACTCAAAGTCTGACGATCTAAAATCATGTTCTTAGGCCTCTAGATTTTCCCAAAAGTGCATGCATTTCCATGTTTCACTACAATTCAGAGTGTAATCATCAGTCCTTTTCACAGTTCTCATCTTCATCAGCAGATTGAGCACAATCCAGAGCTCTTAAAATACCAACATCTCTATTCAAGCATTCATGATTCTGATAGAATAAATCAATATATAAAAAAGACCCTAAAATAACATAATAGCAATATATCTGCATGGTATGTGGTCACTGAAATAATGGCCAAAAGTTAACTCCCCAAAGAAAGAGAAATTAGTAAGGCCAACCACAAACCTGTGTGAATGTTCTACGAAACTGATCTGCAAACGTGAAGTGTCCATTTGCCCATGATTTTGGGTCATGCAGCTGTCAGGCCAAAACAAGTATCTGCAAGAGCATAGGATGGAAACCATCCTGCACCCGGGGCTTAAGATACCACAGCTGCTTGCCACCCTGACTTTTTTATACTTTTCAAGTAGATTACAGATAGCCACATACTCATCATGTGGGAAATTAACTCAAAACCTCCTAAAGTTTATCATCACTCAGAACACAGCCAGCAATTACACAGTGAGAAAGAAAAATAAGTTATCCGCTTTCTTCTCACAGCCAAGGAAAAAATGGATATTGTAAAGCTGCAGTCCAGTTACCTTACTCCTACAAAGAAGTCACAACAACTCTGCTAAACAGAACTCACAATTTTATTTTCTTTCCTGCATTTCTTCTCTCGGCTACAAACTACTACTTCAGACAGAACACAGTACTTTCTATAACATGGCACGTCTCTGTTTTCTCATTATTGTTTTGGATTTAAATTTTTGTAAAAATGTAAAAATTCTTTTTTACACTGAGAACAATCAATCACTGGAACAACCTCCCCAAGGACGTGGTACAGTCCCAGTCACTGGAGGTTTTCAAGACGCAACTGGACAAGGTGCTAGATAATCTCACCTAGGCTCCCTTTCCCACAAAAGGTTGCTTTGGATGATTATCTTTGGATGTCCCTTCCAACCTGGGTGGTTCTATGTTCTATGTCTCCCTAAAATCAGATCAACAACTATGTCGTTCAAAGCAGGAAAAATAATTGGCACTGAAAAAATAGTATAACTTATTTTGCTCAGTTTTGCTCTTAGGTTAACAGAGATTTGCAAAAATCAAACTTACTAGTTTTAAAATCTTGAAGGACAAGTCTCAGATGAAACCACGTGCATTCAATTAACTTGTTTCCAATGCAAAACCTGTTTTGACAAATTTCCTTCTTTGATTCTTCTATGTTCTGGGTAGTTGTATTAATTAATCAAGTAATATTGCACATTGTAATAAAAGTCCATAAAAATGCAATTTACACAGACAAGAAAAAATATATCTATAAACAAACCCACAACATTCACCAGTTAACAAAGAACATAACATATAACTGAAATAAATATACAATAAATCAAGAAATAGCTTAAAAAACCATAAAGACATTATTTGCAGAAAAAATTCCAACAGAGAGACTTAAAGCTTCTGACATCACTCATAACTACAAGAAATTAAAGAATTAGCAAGGAGACCAGCCAGAAGCATGTCATATGATGTTTCCCAGAGCTTAGTAGCCAGTGTTAGTATCTTTATAGGGCAAGGAAGGCCAAAGCCCTGAAAATCATAGCAGTGTTGGTTAGCTAGAATCTCTGGGGCTTATCCAAGCCAACCTCCTACTTGAAGCAGGCCTACCCACAAGAAGATCAGGTCAGCCATAGTGCTGTTCAGTTAAACCTGTCATGAAAACCTTCAAAAACAGAGATGTCAAAAATCTCTCGGGGAGATGTACTCCAGCCCTGCACTACCCTTCTAGAGAAAATCCTCTTCCACTAGATTCCCATGCAATTTGACTGCTGAGCTTCAGTTATGTTAAACAAACAAGAAACTTTAGAGTTCAGATTACCCTCATCTGCAAGAAAATGTGCTTCAACAGCTTTCAGAAGTTTATAAATTCTTTTGTTTTCTGTACCAAAAAGGAGACACAACATAAAGCCATTATTTAAATCACAAATAAAATTCTATTTAGAAATTATCCCTTATATCAATTTAGTTGAGACTGTAATCTGACTATAAACTGTCAGAGGATCTACTTTTTGTCAACCAAGCAGAAGAAAACAGTATGCACATTAAGAACCACCTTTTTAACTCAAAACTTAACATCTTCCCTCTTCGCATATTTATGTCCCTCCAGTGCAAATCACTCATCCTTCCTCAGACCGTCTGCATGGGTAATAGGGCAGAAGGGCAGACATGAAATTACTTACAGTCTACTAAATTCTCTCTCCCTGCTGTTAAAACCTGGCCTACACATCTGGGCCTCCAAACACTTCATAATATTTACTGCAGGACTCTGGAGATGCTCCTCTGTGTAGTTATTCTCAAGGCTATCAGTGGTGACCTTAGTTACTTTAAGACACGAGCGTTGTTCTTTACAGTTACGGCACTAAAAGTTCTTTTGGGTAGTAGAAGAAAATTCGGTACTACCAGATAATATATAGAGTATATTTACTAGGAAATTCACAAAACAAAAATACTAATTTTACATCACAATCTATATGTACACATTTAAGAGAAAAAATACAGCAAGCAAATAAGGAGACAGCAACCAGCTGATCATACTCCAGACGTACACTTACAAATATGCACTGTTTGCAATAATAAAATATTCTGAAATTCTCTAACTGAAATCATGAATCAGTAAGATTAATCTTTAATACTTTCTACTTTGCTATAAGTTGGTTCTTTACAAAGTCATTAGGTTTACCCCAGGTTATTACCATATCACATTACAGCAGCCCTGAGGACATGGCAGGACTTCTTATCTTGGCACAGAAGCAGCTAGCAGGGTGTCCATTTTAGCTATGGGTGTGGCATAAACACCAAGGCAGAATTGTTGTTGTGGTTCCAGCAGATCTCTACATGTAGTAGCTGCTGATCGTTTCTTGCTAGAAACTGCTATTGCTTTTAGTGCTCACAAATGTGTGTATATGCCGCAAGATTTTATACAGCTGCTGATTTTATAGTATCTAAGGACAGGCCCATCAAAAACTGAGATAACTTCTTTAAGGAAAGGAAAACTTGCACTGTGATATAATGTCAAAAAATCAGATAGCCAAGTTAAACACACACCTTATGATTTCTATCCTTTAGAATTTGCTAATATAAAGACATTAAAAGAAACAGAATGAAAAGTTTTACATTGTGTTAAGCAGCAACTCATTGGTGCACCTATTGTTCTGTGATAGTTAGCCTTGCCTTTGAGCTGCATGCCAAAATTACCACACAGCCAAGACCCCCCCAGATACATACCTAATTTTTGGGATACCTGGGGAGGGGGGCTGGCTTCTGGCTATGCTTGTAGAGAAGAGATGACAACAATTTCTCAGGTCCCCTGTGCTACATCAGCAAGAGGCCAGGCAGAGGGGGTCCCCATGTGGTCCATGAGGCTGGTGCCACCAATTACTGAAGCAACCACTGTGAGGTGGTGCTGGCTTGCTTCCTCCCACTGCTGTGGACTCAGCTTCCTCACTGATCACCCCCCCCAACACAAACCCATTGCTGAAAACATGTCGTGGCCCAGATGGGAGTTACATTCAACTGTTCACCAGCTGCACATCTCACAGACCTCAAGCTATCCCCATTACATACAACCTTCTCCTTGTTAGCCAGAATAATGGCAAGCTGGGATACTCAGGACAGTGAAGAGCTAGGGGAAGCCTCGATAGCAGGGGAACATGATGCACACATACACACGCTGCTGCGTGGAGTTAGCAATGAAGGTTTATTAGCTCCAGCTCAGTTTCAGCCCCACAGCGTTTCTTCTCAGGGCACTCCCTCACACATGAGGTCTGGAAAATACTTATGCCTTGAAGAGTGCAAAGCTCACCATGCTTATGCAAGTTCAAAGGCTTCTGTTCCCAATTCTTGCCAGGCTGGAGATGATTCACAGCAAAGGTAGCTCACATGTCTCTGCCCGTGGTCCAACTGAGCGGTAAAGTGAATAAACTACCAGCGAGTAATACAATTTTGCTAGTGCTGGTGGGGAGCACCCCCTGCAAACACAGCAGATACCTAACGGAGACCCAGCCTATGCCTATAGCATGCAGGCAGAGGTACCATTTACCAAAAAACGGTGCGTGTCTTTCACCAGCAGCCAAAGAAGGCAGCAGGACATCCTGTGCATCAGCACAAGTGAACCCTGCTCCCTCATCACACACAGCACCCTCAGCTTGGCCGCAGCACATGGTGTCAGGGTTTGGCAGGGAAGCCAGCCTCCTCCAGCACAACCAGGGCTGCATCCTGGCCCTGGCTCACCCCCGCCACGAGAAGGGCAGCATCCAGAACAGACGCAAGCTTTTTCAGGCGAGGACAATCTCTCTCCTGTTCCTTTCTCCTACAACAGACAGGGCCCATAACCTGCTGCTTGTAAGGCAGCCCGGCGCCAGGCACAGGGACCGTGGGAGGGGGGCTGACCCTCCCCGGCGCCCCGAGTCGGGCCCAGGCCCAGGCCCAGGCCCGGGCCCAAACCCAGGCCCAGGCCCGGGCAGTCCGGCGCGGCCGGGCCCGCTCCCGCCGCCAAGCCACGGCTCGGCCTGGGCGGCCGCTCCCACCTCCGCGGGGTCCCCGGAGGTCACAGATCTCCTGCGCCCGAGAAAACCCGAGCCCCTCACGCGGCCCCTCCCCAGCCCCAAACAACGCCGGCATTCCCAACACCCCCCCC
>JANZLQ010000030.1:15528717-15561382 GCA_026212715.1 Elanus axillaris
GGTCCCGGGCCCGCCGGGTCGGTGCCGCAGGTGCGGTGGCCCCGCCGCAGTGTTACTGCTCAAAAGCCCCGGCCTGCCCTGAAACGCGACCGCCGCTTCCCCGCGAGGGCTCCCGTCAGCGCTGGCCGGTGCGGCCGCGCACGGCCCGAGTGCTGGCAGAGCCGAGGGAGCGTGTGGCGGAGGGGGAGGGGATAAGGCCTCGGCGGCGGGGAAAAGAAAACCGGCCTTCTAACAAGCTGGCGGGTGATCGTAGGTCGTTTTTGTGTGCCCACGCTTGTTGCGTTGGTGTTGTGTTGGGTGGGGAGGTGGACGCAGGGCCTGGAGAGGAGCGGGAGGCGGTGGGTGTGTGGTGACGGCACTGGCGGTGTAAGGCTGCAGTGAGTGGTCACCCGTGGTAGTGGACTTGGGCCTGGCGTGCTGCTGTGATGGGTGAGCTGTTCCTCGCTCAGAGTCTGAAGTTGCGTTGTGTTATTTAAACTGGCTTGAGCGTGTAGTTACGGCTCAGGTATTGCTTAAGCTGAGGAGCGAGTGTCTCTGGAGGAGGCCAGCCTCTGTGCTTTTATTTTCAATGGGAAATCCCCATTTACCATTTTTCTTGGGTTTATTTTTTCCCCCCAGAGTCCTGAGAAGTGACTACACTGGTTTTATCAGTGCTCACCCCCATGGTTCCCCATTTGTGCAAGTTTTCGAAAAGTGAATAACTGTTGTAAGTGAATTTAGCACACAGGCCCACGAGTGTTAAAACTGGCCTTGAAGAGGGCAGTACGCAGTGCCTATGTATTGTACAGCCCACAGAAAAACAGGTTGCCTGAACCGTTTAAAAAGCAGGTTCTGCCTGTTTATTTGGTAAATCTTGGGTTTTATTTTTCTGTGCTGTGAGGCTGGGGCTCTTTTTCTGCTTAAGCACCTCTTTTATCATTTATACTTGTTCCTTTTTTTGCTGGAAACAGCACGTACCTAGCATCCTCTTCTGGTGAAAGTTTTGCCGCTCTAGGATAAATACGACTTTGTAACTTACAGGTATGATGCCCCAGCTGTATTTAATAGTGATTTTAAAATATTATTGATATATTTTATTTATAATCATTACATGGTTCCTATTTTCTCCACAGTATGTTCTGTATATAGTAGACATTTATATACATTCTACATGTCTCTGGCAAAAGTGCTTCAACTGCTGCTGGTAACTGAACTCCTATTTTATTGTATGTATATTTTGAGTATTATTATTTGTGTCAGTTTTACATCTGATACAATTTACAGTTTATTGCGTAGAACTTAAATAGTTTTATGCTTCTGTGTGTAAATGAAGTAGACATGCATGGAGTTATCTCAAATTTATCTTTGTAAGTATGCTATTTTTTAGCAGCCCCTTTAGGCTTCTGGAAACTGAGATTTCCCATACATAGAAAATTTCTTTGATATTCTCTTTATCAAAACCAAAACTAGAAATGTTAGAGGAAATGTTGCATTTTTGTAGAAAAATGCAAGCAACTGAGACAGTGACAAGCATCATGTTTCTTAGGCCTTCCCTTGTAAGTTACAAAACAATGTGTTTTGGGCTAGCTTTTGGCATTTGGGAAACCCAAACAGGAAAACATAAAGCAAGCATGCTCTTTAGTTGCTTGAGGGAGCAGCCAAATTCTCCTTGAAGCTGTACTGTTGACACAGATTGCCTTGCCAAAAGTGGAGTCCATCTGAGGTGCTGGTGCACCTATCTTTGCAGCTGTTGATGGCTGGAGTGCTTAATATGTGTTAAAGATTTATTATCTTTATTATCTGCAGATTTATTATCTTCCCTGAAAGCAGCAGTGGCAACGCTGCCCTTTGTTTTGACTGAAGGCTTCAGACAGCTTAAAAGATACGGGTCCATCATGTAGAGAGCAAAACCTAGCTTTGAGAGTTTGGCAGAGTTGTGTGAAATCATTCTGTAGATGAGTGTGGCAGTTATTCCATCTAATTTCACAGCAACCCTCTTTGTTATTGTGAGAGACAAAGTTTTTATGCTACAGTCTTTAGCTCTAAAAGATGGGAGACTAATTGGGAAGAAAGCAGAACACATTAAGCAAATTTTGTTTACAAGAACACTGTTGATTTAATATTTGTAAAGTAATTATAAATGATTTTGAAATAGCCTCAGGTGCCAATCCTGTTACTGAATCTCCTTGACTGTTTTTGTGATTATTTTTTTATTTTATTTTTTTTAAAAATTTTTTTAGATAACTATGTTTTTCTCTTAAGGAGGCATGGAAACCTCGTATGTTTAGAATAAGCAATAAGCACATGCAGTGTACTATCAAATGCAAAGTAAACATACCAAAGGAAAATAGTCTTTCCTCGTCTCCCTTTCCTGGCTTAACCTTTATTACACTCAAGGAGGGAGGAATAAATTTTTGCATAAACTTGTCATCTTTGTGCAGTTGGATTGGTGCTGTTGACTGGAAAAACTAATTATTTTCTTATGTATTTTATTATTGCATTTCCTTGGAAGCAATGGATTATGGTCTCAGAAGTCCTGTCGTTCTGCAGTAAGTGGGCATTGCCTCTGCTGTGACTGGGGTACATTTGTTTCTGCTAGCCTTCTTTGTATGTGCATCACTGCAAGCCTGCAGCAAATTTGAAGATCAGAAGCCCAAATGACCACTGTTGTGTCCTGTGACACTGGAGCCTAGTAATGATCTCTTCATTAACTGCCTCCTCCTTGCCTAGGGGGAATGCACACCTGAATTTTATCTAGACACCAACCCAGGACCAATCAAGACATGGGCAGGGATTTTTTTTTACCCCCAAACTTCTCTGGTTTAAAAGTCAGTGCAGTTTTATTGTTATGTTTTATAGGGATGGGGCTAGAGATACATTTTTCTTAATTGCAGTGATGGATATAATCATTGATGAAGTGGGTTGGTGGGTGTTCATTTGTACAGAAGTCTTTGCTTTTGGCATTTGGTCTGAGGAAGGAATGTGGCCTGTGCCTTGCCTTTCTGCATCTCTTGGGATAAATAAGCACATTGAGAATGATATAACTGTATCAGTATCTGGAATAGTTACTAATATTTTAAATATGTAGATGTTACAAAAAAAAAAAAAAGGGGTGGGGGCGGATTTGGGTGAAATACCTGCAGAGACTGTGGTCTGGTGTGAAAGGAAACAGCTGTTACATTCTCCAGAACATTTTGGATGTTTTGTCGTATGTTGCAGAATTGTTCCTTGTGGTACAATATTTCAGCTTTATGACATGGCACTCAACGCTTTAAGAGAGCATGTGCTTTCCTCATATGCTTCTGTTTGTGTTCATTGTTTCTCTTTGGGGGTCAGTATGATAATTGATTTTTGTTATATTATCATCTATTTTAATTATTGTTTTTCAGTTTTCGAAAATGTGCTAACTTCTCCCTTCTGCTGTGGTATGGCTTCTCCCTCTTCTTCCCTGCTCTTAGTTCTTGATGGACAGTGTTGTGTGCAGTGAGATCTTACCCAGTGTGGAGTTGGACCTTTAAAATAAGGACCATGAATCACATGAATTTTGGGATTTCAGTCACAACTGTAACAAACTATAGTTTAACCATTCCCTATAGTAAGATTTCCACAGTATCAAAAGGAGGCCTTGAATAACTCTGCTTTTTAAAAAATATATGTATTTATTTGGTTGCTATATAGAAAAGAACATTTTTAATCATGAGGAGAAACTTCTGTTTTTCAAATTCAGCTGTGCTCTTAAATTATTTGTGTGTTTTGGAAAAATTCTGCCTAAGAGTTCAGAGGGAAGAAAAAAAACAGGACAAAACTCTTCTCTCAGTCACTTTTTGTGAGTTACCCCATCTCCTTCTGAACTGAATTGCAAAATGTTGTGTATTGTTTAAAGTAAGATTGTAAGAATAGTAATAATAGGGGGAAAAAAAAACAAACCAGCCCAAACAGTACTGGGTTTTCTGGTGTAGTACTTGGTTGTGTAAGGGAATACCTGTTTTACCACTGCTGCTCCTAAACTTTTGCTGGTTCATGATCTTTTGTGCTGCAGGCATTGAACTGAAAAAAACACTGAATTTTGTTTTCCTTGTTGGCCTCAGTCTTAATCTAATTTACAGTGGCCATGTGCAACACCAGAGGATTTTATGGGCATCATGTTGCCTGCTAATGATGTATCATGTTAAGCAGCTGGACAGTTCAGCAATTGTGGGATAACTTCTGGATCAGTGACATGCGATGTTGATATATGCATATTGATTTTGAAAGATGTTGATAGTGGACATATGTTGGTAAAGTACTTCGAAATGCCTGAAATAAAAATGCTATAAAAGTCCAGAAGTAAAAGGATAATTCTGTGTTACAGCAATAGACAACAGAATAAGTAATAGGGGATTAAAATTGCAAATAATGCTTAAATAGTTCAGTGTGTAATAGTTGCATTAAATGCAAATGACAATTCTAAACTTAATGCTGATGAAATCCAAGGTATTTTTCAAGAGAAGGACCCAACAAGAAATGAATGTATTTTTGCTGTGTGGTTGTTTGTTACATTGAAATCTTACTGAGAAACCTGATCATGAGAAGTAGGAAGGACAGGATTTATTAAGTGTTCTCATCTGTGACCTCATCAATTCAGAAATGCTTTCTTTTCTGTGCTTTCCAGTGTTTCATGTAATCTAGCCTTAAATAACTTCCCTTTCTGTGGGAAAAATATTCTACTTAATATTGTATCTTGCTGTTAAGAAATGTTTTCTGACACTCAGCCTATGCTACCCTCTTCCCTAAGTTCATCCCACTCTTTCATTTATGCCCCTTAGAGTCAAGCTGTGTAATTCTTCTCCCTTCTGTGTGATTTACACTATCATCATATTTCTCAATAGCTGTCATCCAGCCAGGCTAACTTAGTTATTTTGATTTTTTTTTCTTCTTTTTTTTAGTGGATATTGAAATTTTTAGCTTAGAAAGCAAACTTAGCTGTAAAACAAGGACTGGTATTTTGTTTAAGAGCAACTCAGAATCCCTTTGTAGCCACCTCTGTATCTTTTTTCACTGACTTGTGATTTCCAGTTTGCCAGGTTGGTTACAAATGGTACTGCCAACCTTATTAGTTAAAGATCATGATTGCATCTAACATGTCTTGCCAGAGCAAAGGTCTTTCTTCTCTTGAGTTTATTTTTGGCATATATGAAGGTGTATGTGAATATCTATAAAAGGATGCGCACAGTCGTGTTGTGGTGGTAAAGGTCATGCTGTTCATCCTAGATTCTCCATGCTGCAGCACTGGGGATTCATGCACAGCTAAGACTGTGCTGTGGGCTTTTTTCTGGTTACCCAGTCCTGTGTCCCAGGTATGGGAAGTCAAAGACAACCTGCTGTTTGGGTGCATCCCAGTTCTTTTCCTGCTCCCTGTGTTGTGAGCATAGGCCCTCTTGTCAGACCATGGGCTATTGCATAAGTCCTTCCCTGAAAATCCACTTCACTAAGCATTTTCTCAAATACTTCTAGTGTGATTATTTCCTGGAGGTGATTTCTAGAGCAAAGTATTAGTGGGGGTGGAAGTATTACATTCCTGTAAGTTAGAGTGGAGCTGATGTAAGAAAGCATGTTGTCCAAGGTAAAATAGAAGTGGAAATTCTTGTATAATATGTTGAAAAGATGTTATTGGGGAAAGGTGTGACCTCTGAGAATGGGATATATGGAAGACGCTATTTTTTTTTTAATTTTTTTTTTTTTAGGGAAAGAAAGGTTAAGCGAAACTGGTTTACAATGGATGTGTAAAGCAGCAAGGATTAAGTGGATTGTAAGTAGGCTATCTGTTTAGTTTTCTGTCTGTGTATGACAGGACAGACATTTTCATTTTATATGATGCTATATATCTATATGACTTTTTGTTCTGTTAGCTTGGACTTTTGGTCCAGAATAAAACCCAACAGTTTAAACATGAAGCTGAAGCAAAGAAGTCTAAGGAGAATATTTCTGGAGAGGAAAGGAAACTATGGAGCAATGTTTTCATTTAAATGAGGATAACAATATACGCATATTAGCAAACTGTAGTAATGGTAGAGTTCAAGATAACTTAATTTTTCATGATCCTTGACATTTTTGATCTTTCATCTTGTGTCACTATCAGTTTTATGTCCCCAGAGCTCTGGCCAGCATTCGTGCCAGTGGATTAGGGACACGTTTCTAAATATATCATGCTTCTAATGCATTTGTAAGATAAAGTGAATTGTCAATATTTCCGTACATGCCTTCACACTTCTAGACAAAACTTTATTTTATTTCTGTTTCATTTTTTTTGTATCTGGGATGACTGTGCCAAAATTTGTCTTTCAGCCAGTCCTGGAAGAGAATAACCAAAGCACTGGCTAAAGCAGACAGGCAAAGGAAGCAGAGCTGAGGAAAGATTCTCTCTGCTTGCAGGTAAGTAGTTACAAATAAATTTAGGTTTCTGAATCTATCTTTGACACCAGCACTGCCATCCTTTTCAGGTAATAACAATTTTTCAGTCCTTCTCCATTTTAGTTCATAATAAAAAAATCTTTCTTAATCTTTACCAACCGTTAAAGACAGGTATGCTAACTAGAATGCTAATTATCTAATTTTGCTTTCAATATAGAATTCATGTTTCCCTACTCTTGATACAAAGACAAAGAAAATAATGAGACTTGAGATGAAAAGATAGGTAGATAATAATAATAGGTAGATTAATAGAATATGATAATCTTCTGAAGGACAAATTTATCATCTTTATGTTGGAGTATGTCTCTATCTTTGGTTATAATCCCTTTGACATCTGTCCAACCACCTAAACAATAAGTTGCTGTTCAGTGTGAAAACAGGGGACAGAATTAGGTTCTCCTTACTTTACAAACCACTAATAATTGATATAAGTTAGAATCCAGCATAGGATGCTCTGGTGAATAGGGAGTGAGCTCAATGAGCTTTTGAGAGAGGCAATAGTTATGGCCTTACAAATCCTACCATTAACCTTACAGTCTGTTATGTACCTGTCCCCATAGCAGAAAAAGCTAAAGGCAGTGTGTGTCCATGTCTCTTCATAAAGTTTTGTGACTTAACTCAAACTGATGATGAGGGTGGATTTAGGTGGGGATGCAGACGTATGAAATGGAGCTGCCAGCTTTCCTGTAGGGATGGGTTTAACATTCTACAGAAAGGCAGGAAAGAGGAATGGGGGAAGAAATAGTTTGAAGTACCATTCTGGGAAGATTTGTGAGAGTTTGTCTGTCTGGAGTCCTGAGTTAAGTATCAACCTGTTCTAGAATTTCTGTGATTAGCTTTTTCAGTTATGCTTTGTAGCCTGGGATCAGTTTTGCCCAAGATCAGCTTTTGTGGTTTTTTTGGGGTGGTTTTTTTTTTCCCCTCTCTCCTGGCACTATACATTCTTCTCCTTTCATTTATTTTTATGAAAAAAACATAATTGTTTTACTTTTGCCTTTTTTGGAAATGATTCCTGGTGAAGTGTGTGTGCAGCATCTAAAATGGAGAAAAACAGATAAATAGAGCAAACTATTAGGGTCATCACAGAGATTTAATGGTGCTTCTTTTAAATTTTTTGTGTATGATATCAAAATTAGTTTGACTGCCAAGACAATGTTCAAGACCTTCACTGAGGGTTTTCTTAATTTTGAGAGTATTAGCATAATCTTTTCATTATTTTCTTATTTATTTTGGCTGTAAACATAGCTTTTTTGCAACATTTGTTTTAACTGCAATTTTATTATGCTAATTACTTCTGGAGTGAAAAATTGCATAGTGCATTACACTAGCTTTTCCTTTGGGAAGATAATATTCTAAAAGGGACAGATATGGTACTACTGCACATGTAAAATTATCAGATATTGAAGAGGTAATTAAATAACAGCTCTCTATACAGGTTTGTTGAACCTACAAAAGCTACTTGCTTTTTATGTTGGCACACTAGCTTTTGCCAAGTTTTGCAGAAGAAAGTTGTGGTGAACAGATAGAGATGTTGCTTGATAAAGGTTAGCTTTTTCTGTTTCCCTTCTGTCCCTCCCCCTCCCTGCACAGATTGTGTTACTTATTCCCCCAGTCTTCCACTCCTGATGTATCTTATTCTGGTAATGTCATTTTTTCATCGTTTTCTTGTTGTAGGTTTTATTCTTAATATAATATTCATTCTACAAACAGAAACTCTGCTGGGTAGATGAAGACTTGAACTAAGTGTGTGGGAACACCGTGTTATTCTCTGCTTTCTTTTATCAGATTCACTGTGTTTATTTTTAAATGATTTTTTTTTTATAAACACTAAGAGCTATTGCAGGTTCTACCAAATCCTTTTTCCTCACCTGATATTAGGAGTTCATTTGACCCCACTGCCCTCTGACTGCTCTCATTCCAGACCCCGAGTGACAGAGCCTGCTGGGCCTGTGTGGAACTTGATCTTTCAGCATGTTGCAAATTGCAATTCTACAAATGGTTTCAAAGAAAAAAAATAAGAACAATTATTATGTTTTAATTTTGATTCTCTCAGTATGCAATGGACGCAGCATTAACTGAAGATTGTTTTGTCATATGTGACCTTGAGCTATAACAACACCTTATTCTTCATTAATAATAAAGATTTGATTCTTTCATGTTATTGTTTTCTTTTTTGCCTAACATGTATAGCTTCTTCCACCCATTCAGTGTGTCTGTCTTGGGTCAAAATGCAAGATGAGGGGCTGTTGCCTTTGTTCTCTAAAGACTGGATGAAGAAGTAACTTCTGTGTGCCATAGTTCGAGATGTGTACCCTGAGGTCTGTCTAAGCTTCCTTTTGCTGAGGTTGCTCTGGAGGGAAGTGTGACTTCCAAGTATCTGGTGCCACAGAAGGGTTTGCTGATGTAATTAAAATATATGGCTTTCTCAAGGCCTTTCAAAGAAAGGTTTTCTTTTGTTCTTTGTGCTGTGCTTTATCTGGAGTAAGTACATCAACATTAGCAAGCCTTATAGGAGGTGTTACCTGGTAACATTAAAGATAATAAAGCACGAAGCTGCTTGGGAGCCCATTATCCTAGGGTGCTGTAAGCCATAGACCCAAATATGTACTATTTTCTAGCATTAATGACAAAGGAAGAAGTTAGTGATACCACTCTTGGTTCTTTTACTGTAACACTCAAACTTTTTTTATCCTGTGGTAGCAGGACTGGATGGAGACACAATTTAAACGTATACTTTAAGTCATACTTCCCTTGCTTTGCTTGCTACAGAATATCTTGGAACTAGTTCTTTAACAATTTATAGATGTCAGCAGCTCTTGAACACTGTAAAGGTAGTAGTGTTCAGGCGTAATCAAATGGTTACAAGGTAGGTGTGCCTGAATACATATGAATTAATCCTAGCCGTAAACTTTAACAGAACCAGAGCACAGTTGTATCGGGAAATTAGAACAGGATTAAGCAAATTCATGTTGAAATTTGACTTGTATGTATTTGAATAGGCAGAACTTTAAATTGAGGGGTTTTATTATAAAATTTCTCATGAATATTTCTGAGCATCTTTGTCTATAATTCAGTGTCACTTGTTGCAGTTTAAGTATTTTTAAGAAAAAAGACTACACTTTTTTTACCTGTAGGCTTTAAACATAGTTAATGCATTTCTTTAGCTACAGTTACAGAAAATGTTTCATAATATAAGTAGAATATTTGCAAATCAGGTTTTCTGTCTTTAGGTAGCCTGTATACATTCATAACTGTAGTATATACAAATTAAAACTTTTAAGCTTGTTAATGGAGGTTGGCTAGGCAGTTAATTTTTGTGAGGAGTCTTGAGTACACTTGTTCTTAAAAGGGCAAAGTCAGTCTTTCATCTTGCAGCCCAGCAATTTGTTGGAAGACTGATGAGGCAGCACACAGGCTTGTTGATAGTCAATGTGGGATTTTGAAGAAATACATTATCCATCCACCTGTGGTAAACTTTAGTGTTGGGATCAAGGAAATAACACCAGAGTACTTAAAAAATAAGTATGTATATATAGTGAATAAGTTTTTAGCAAACTAGAACAGGGTAAAGGCAACCAAACTGAAAATGTTTAGCAGTGCAATCTTACTTCATTTTTGTTTTACCTTCTGAAATTTGTATTGCTGTGAGGCCAACTGTACTGAGACAGATGCTGTGATTGTGTGAGACTTGCTGGCAGAGCTGTCTGTATTGTTTGCAAATCGTGCTGTTCATGTGCATCCGGCATTTTGTGTAGGTTAAATGGGTTGGAATGAACTGTGTCATTTAGAAACTTATGTGGTGGGTTGGTTTTTTCCCTCTTACAACGTGCCAGTCAATGCTGCACTCTGTGTAGGCTAGCTGCTTTTTCCTATACTGTTGTTTCATTTTTTTCCTGCTTTATTAGTGTTTGCAACCCATGTGCTTTGGGATGGAATGTAAATGATGATACAGAGTTTCTAAACAGATTTTGTTTGCTGTAACATGGTATATATTTGCAACACTAGCCTAAAACTTTGGGTTAATAGTTGTTGAGAGATGAAGGGGTCTTCTGCTTCTGTAGTCCATTAACGGTAAGGGAACACAACAGCCTAAATCACTAGCACATAAATGAAAGAATAAAAAAAATCTGGTCATTGATTTCTATTTCACTCAGGCAACAGAAAAAAGCTTCAGTGATAGGGAATCATACCAAAGCAATAAAGGCTTTTGCATTATGTAAATAAATAAATAAAAAAGTGTCAGAGTAAATAGAATTTACTTCTTAGTACAACTTGTCAGTCCCATTTACACATTTTAGAGATAATGGGTCCTTCTTAAGGAAAGTGAGCCTACAGCAGTGTTTTAGAGTAGAAGAAAGTCTCTCAAGTGTTTTTCAAGAGCAGTATTAGTGCCTGGGTAAATTTATAGGAATCAGTTTTTACTCATTGTGTCTTAAACTGCAATAGTCTATGTTATCCTGCAGCTATGTTTATACTCAGTCAAGAACTGAGTTTAGAACCATTTCTTACACGTCTGGACCCAGTAACTAGCATCATTTTTAATTGGATGCCTAAAAGTGGCTCTGCAGAAAACTTCTGTGGCAAAGTGAAGCAGAAGAAAGGTGGCAGGAATTTCAGTCATCGTTTTCTGATACCTCTTTCTTCAGTCTCAGACAGGGGTTGAATGAGAAGGGGCAAGCAGACTGGGAGATCATTTTACATTCCAATTCCAGATTTCAGGACTCCATGAGGGTTGTTTTTGTACTGCATGGGAATAAAATCCTGCTGCTCTGACTCCCTGGACACAAGTTTCCCAGTGGCGCAGCACAAACATCCAGGGCTTCAGAGCAGCTACAGCAAGGGAGACGTGATGTGGTAATGAAGGCTGTAGTAACACCATTCCATTCCCATTGTTTTTAATGTGGTTCTCTAACACGAAGTAGAAGGAGGTGCTAAGAGTAGACTTCTTTGGTTATACCTACAAAACTTTCCCAACTTGGATGTGATGGATTTGATAAAAGAAAATGCCTTTTCCAACAAGAAATGCTTGAAATTTGTCTTTAGAGTAGGAAGGGTGTAAGGTGGCCAGCTAGGGAGCATTGCATACACAAGTTTTATTGAAACTATGTCTAAACACCATTTTTCATTTAAGCTTGTGTCCCTGTATAGACGGAATGCGAGGTTTTAGGCATAGACACCATTTCTCCTGTCAAAAGCTAACAACTTCAGTTTTCATTTAACTGACTCTTGATTCTTGAACAGAAAAGATAATTTTTTTTTTATTATTTAATTTCCTATACAATGTTTATTAGATTTGAGACATTATGTAATGGCTAATAGCAGTGATACATATATTGGATTCCCAAATAAAGACTTTACAGCAATTCCTGTCTAGCTCTGCTGTAAATAAATGAGAGCCTTTAGGCTGATCTGAATGGACATCTGCTGAAACCCTGACTACGGAGAGACAGAACTAAGCATCTGTAAAGCACTGGGAGCTGAAGTTTGAGGTGCTGAAATTAAATTCTCATTTTCAGTACAAGCATTTAGTGAAAAATAAAATATCAACAAGCATTGTTAACAACAATTGAATCAAAGGCTATTCAGATTGGTTTCATAAATGTGTCCAGTGTGCTGAAGTTATTCGACAATTGTGACATTGTACTTCAAATGCAATTAAAAATAGATAGTTGTTTGACCTGAACATTCATTCTTTATTTCTTCGACTTTATATGACTTTGGATTATCTTGATGTTAAACTTAGGAAGCCTTATAAATTTAGTGCTCTATTTCCAGTATACTGGACTGGCGTTTTCCATGCACAGATACGGCAGTATATTGCTGGAGTGGTGAACAATATGGCACATAAATTTCTAGTGAGGGTAAACCTGTATGTGAAAGAAATAGTTGAAATCTTTTAAAGCTGTTGATGTAACAATAATAGTAGTGGTCTGTTTTCCTTCAAACCCTGGAGTAGCCTCTGATACAGCTTTATGGAAAACATTACTTAATTGTATGTCAACTATCAATTAATTTAAAATTCAGATCTGAGGGGAGATACAAAACCTGTAGACTCATATGGAGTCCTCTTCATTTTCATACTGTTGGAGCGCTTTTGATAAAGTAGAAAGAGGATGGAGTAGCAGCTAGCTGTCTGGAACTGATCCACAGCTCATTGAATTAAAGGGGAATTTTTTTCATTAACTTTGATCATCCTTGGATTGAACCTGTATGCATATGATTTAATTAGTAGCAAGCTTGGGAAATGCTGGTATGCTGTTTTTTCTAGTGTCTTACCTACTGAGATGGTAATTACATAAACCAATATATTTCTGTATCTATGATACAACAAGTGCAGAAGTACCCACATTTGGCTTTCCTTGCTGGACCTTCATTTGAAAGTTAGACATTTTACTGCTAAACCTCTTCTTTTTTCTTGTTAATTGTAACAACATATCTGATAATCTTATATTACACATAAACCAAATCTATTTCTATGTCACTGAAAATATTTTTATGCCGAAAAAGGGAGTAGATTGTAACTTTGTTGTATGTCTACTTTTTAACCATATGCAACTCCCCCCCCTTAAGTTACTTTTAACATTAAGGGTTAAAAATGCAAACTTTTGAAGGTTATCTATGCCTGAGAGCAAAAAGGAGGTTCTCTAATGTCAAATGCTTAGTTTTTCAAAGTATGTTTTCATCACAGATCATGTTGAAGGTATCTCTAGTAATGCTGTCATTTTGGATTTGTTTGGGTTTTTTTAAATTGTGTGAAGCAGTGTAGCTTCATGTTGGGAGGTGCCTTAACATTTTACATGAGTTTGAGGGGCAACCAGAGGAAACCTCTCTGCATAAAGGCAAGTTTGCAGCAGGTTTGTAGGCAAAACCATTGCACAGTCATGGTTCAGAGTGGCCAAATGTCTCATGTGAGCATTTGAAACATTTTTACCCTCAACCAGATTTCTGTCACATTAATCCATGCTGTGTTGCACGTTATTAGGTGAGCTGCCCCAATGTCTTAGATGTAGCAACTGAAGTTAAGATAATGTTTGGGGCAAGGGAGGAAGAGTGCTGGGGGCTGGCTGTGGGTATTGACACTGGACGAAGAGAATCTGTGTAGATGTCCTGTGTTTGCTTAGCAAATATTGGCAGACCCTGTTGTGAGTCTGAATGATTTACAGTGTAAGAGTTTATGAAAGCTACCAGGCTTCTTATGTATCAATAGCATAAATAGGAATAGTAGGTATAAATACCAAGGTAGAAAGTGGGGTGTTAGTGTATAAGCCTTTCTCAATTTAGCAGTTGTGTAACTAGCCATAAATCTGTCACTTGGGTTGGCTTATACTTTTGATAGTTTGCACCCAATTTTTAGCACAATAAATAGGGATTTTCTAAGGTGTCAGTTGCGTACCTGTCCATGAAAACTAACCTAAAAAAATTAGGTCTGTGTCAGTTGAAAAATATCAAAAGGAGCCTTGATTTTTTTTCGCAGGATCATTTAAGAGTTACTGAAGCAACATTAAATATTATACCAACAAGAAGCTGAGGTTTTAGGTAGTATTTTCTCTGCTGCTTTACAGGAAAAAAGTTTCTGTAGCAACTGCAACATAGCACAGAACATATGCTACTTTTGAGGCAGACATTATTACCTTCTTAAATAAGCACGACATATGCTCAGGCCATGCTGATGTGTGATTGTGTATCATTTACAATGATTTTGGGGGACATGCATTACAACAATATCTCTGTATGCTTTAGAGAGTCATCCAGACCTCAGAAAAGGAATGGAGTAAGTAATCTAAGTAGCTATTTTTTTGTCTCTAGCTGCTGATTGATGAGCTTATATTGCTCCTTCTGCATTTGCATTTGAGAAGGGACATAGGTAAGTGAATGTTTTTTCTCACTTGCCTTTGTTTCTCAAAAAATTAGTGACTCCTTTTAGAAGGAGAACTATATTTTTAAGGTACAAATCTACGAAACAGGAGAATGAAAATGTATATGTGGTCTACTTTTTCAGTGTCAAATAGGAATAAAAGCAGAAAAATATTGTTTAATATGTTATTTAATGTATTGTGAAACAAGATATCGTATCTTGCTTTTTCTGTACCTTGAAACAGCGTATGTCAATGGTCAGGGTTTTATTGTACAAGTTGGGAAAAACTTCTATGGCTCTCTCACAAACCTGCTGTTTGACTGCTACAAGATTTTCAAGGATGTAATTAGGGAATAGTTATCTGACCTCTACTGATTAGTTGTTGGAATTTGGTTTCCTGTGTTTGAATATGTCAGTTCATCGACTTCTGTGGCTCTGATGTACCAGTTTATTGTTTCCTTGTAGTCTACTGTTTCAAAAAATTATCATCATTGCTGTCATGCTTCCCAACTCCTATGAAAAAGCAGACCTTTAAAAAGCAGTGACTCTTGGTCTTCTACCCAGGATAATCCACAGAGGAATGTGCAGCTGGTTTTGCACAGCCCCTCTATACACATATGGTTTGACTACAAAGTCTCTCTGGTAACCCTTGACCATGTACAGTGAAATGCAATGGCAGCTTGTTTCAGGTTTCTGGATGTTAATCTGTCTGTTCACACTTAAACATGTTGCAACCTGGTGAAAGCAGTGAGTATTCTGGATGAATTATACGAAAGAATTGAAATGGATGTACCTAAGTGTAATCTGCACCCAGAGTGGCAGATTGCCTGTGTATTCCTTAGCAACGAGATATTCTTTATCAGTGAGAATAGTCTAAAGCTTATTGTTTTTGAGAACCAGAGTGCTAATTTCAGTTAAGCTGTTTCTGGGTGCTATGTTTTGCCATCACTTTTTGAAGACAGTCTTGGGTTGAGTTTAATGTTTATGCTTAAAAATTCCAATTTTTAAGCATAGGTTCCTAAGGAAATGACAGCTGTGAGATGGTTATTTGTACATCTGCTGTAAGCCCTCTTTTTTCCACTTCAGTCAAATTTCACAAGGGATGTCCAAATCACCAGAGACAGCAAGTTACAGGTGGTGTGTGAGAATAAAGGGCTTAATAAAGGAAAGAGACCCTATTAATGCCTCAGCTAAAGCACAAGTAGCAGGATGAATTTGTCCCTTACCACTGAATCTGCAAACAAGCTTTGCCTCTAGACGCAGCGGAAATAAAGTTTTGCTGGCTCTGCTGCTTGCAGAAAAGCTTACTGTAAACTCCTTACCCTGAAGCTGATTTATGTTCTGTAGGCTGACACATCTTACAGAAGTGGAAAAGAGAATACTGCTGTCTGAAATATTTTAAAAGAACGGAGAATGGATGCTTTATGAAAAAGAAGTGCATGTGTTGCCTTTCAGACTATTTTAGAAGAATAGTGCGTCTACAGGAGAGGGCTTGAGACAGAAGACACTATTTATCCCAGTCTTGGAGGCCATTAGCAAATGTTGGAATTTAATAGAACTTATAATCAACTGTAAATGTAAGCTGCTAGATTGCTGCAGAGGGAGAAGGCTGCTTAAACAATAAACCTTACTGTAACACGTCTACTTCTTTAAAGCTGTCAGTGTGTTGCCATCATCTGGAAAAGTACACAATAGCTTGTCATAAACATATCAAGTTTCCTGCTCAAATGAACATCTCTGTTGGTGATGTATGAGATCTTAACTGAATTATTTTTAAATGAAAGCTGTTCTTATTTTGTGCTTTTAACCCCATACTTGCCACAACAAAATTCTGAAGTAGAAATATTCTAGATGTTTGGAATATAAATGCAAAACTAGAAAAATTACTTCACAAACAGAAGTCCAAGAAATCAATTAATCTTTGACTTATTTTAAATTCTGGTTCTTTGTTTTACTATAGAAATCACAGAAGTCTTCCAGCATATTTTGTTTTTTTTCTCAGTGCTGTGAATTAGCAGCTTTGCAGGAGAATTCTGTTGTCTTCACCCTAGACAGTTGCAAACTCCATCAGTATGTTGTGTTGGTAGCTAGATGCACAAAGAAAAGAGAAGGTAGTGCATTTGTAGTACTACATCGTGTACTTCAGGTCAAGCATAGACAAGGTAGATAGTAAATGGGGTTTCTAAGACCTGAGAAGTGGATGTATAAATGTGGGATTTCTCTTTGCGTACTTGTTGAGATACTTGTGCACCTTTGACTCTTTCCCAAGGTTTGCTTGTGTAGTCTTTGGCTATTCTCTCTTTTTGAAAATATGAGTTAGCTCAGTTGTAGGTTTGATTTTGTGTGTTAGCAAGCAAATGTATTTTGTCGGTCTCTTTGTATGAGGAACTCGTGGGAGAGAGCATTAAATTCAAATTGGCTATAATTAGGTTACTCGGAGAGGTTGTGGAAACTATCCTTGGAGACATTCAAACCCAACTAGACAAGTCCCTGAGCAACCTGCTTTGAACAGGGTGCTGGACTAGACCACCTCCGGTGGTCTGTTTGTATGTGTATTATTCTATGATTCTGTAATTCTGTGAATTACAGAAGTAAAGTTTGTATGCGCTTCTCAAGGAGGCTGGTCCTGGGGTGGTTGTTGTCTGTAGTAGGTGTTAAGTCTTGTCATCCCTAAGCCCAGCTCTGTGACTCTCCCATCTCTTGCTGTCACAAGGCTTTGCTTTTCTTGTGGGCAGTTTTGCTCCTCAGGAGACTGTCATGAGAAGTTAGAAAGTGGGAGATAGACCTTCACCATCACTGAAACCTTAATTCTGTGGAGGACTTACACCTGAGATTTTAAACAAGGGTATGCATGCTGTAAGTAACTGGGATGTGGAGGAGACTTCCAGTTGCTAAACCATTGGGTTCTTTGTGTCTGGATCATGTTATCCTGGAGCTCGGACTTCTTTCTGGAGTGGACTAAGTTGGAATGACTGAACCCAAAGAGAGGGCTCATGTATGCTGAGAGCAAAGTTCAACACAAACTCTTTTCCTTATACTGCTCATCTGCTTACCCCTGCAGTTTTGGAAGGGTGTTTAAAACTCTGTTTCTCTAATCTCCCACTGGTACTGAGAAAGCTGCTCCTTTGTAGTACCAGTGAGAGGAAGCCACAGTAACACCAGTAGTTAATTACCCATTTTGAGAATTGGATGTAACTATTTTTCCCATTCCAGGGAAGAATGTATTTTCCCCTGGAAATGACCACAATTCTGAAATGTGGTGGAGAAATGCAACTCTTGCTGTATTTTCTGTATCCCTTTCCTATTGCTTCTATTAAAGTTTTTTTGAGCAGTGGCAACATCCCAATATGTGCTTCAACAATTATTACAGTGGGCCACTTGATGCCAGTTTGATTGCCTGAGCACCATAGTACGTGGAAAAATCCTCTATGCCACTTGAAGTGTTTTGACAAAGGAGGATGTATTTTTCCAGTCCCCATTCCCCACGTGCATGCATGCAGAAACACACCCACACCCCCACCCCCTCCCACTCCCATTGCAACCAAACAGCCTGCCTTTTAGAGATCATGCCTCAGGTGTGCTTGGTCAAGCCAGAATCTGGACTTAGGTGACCATATTCTATTACTGGAAATATTCAGAGTAATTTGATTTTAAAAAAGAATGCTGTGATTTCAAATTGAATTGCTTTCCATTGCTTGAAATACGAGATGCTGTATAAAAAATAAGATGACAAGCTAGTAGTATTTTTAGAGGCTGTCCTTCAAGATGCTGGTCTGCCAAGCATATATTGGGTAATATATTTACATCATGAAATGGTTTCTTATACATAACTCTTAAAATGTAGTATTGCATGGTACCTAAGATTTGCAGCTGTCAAACTGTATCCATTCAGAGCATCATTGATGATATTATATAAAGATCTCATCACCAGATGTGAATACAAAATTCTTAAAAAAACATGGTGGTATTTCCTACTGATGGTTGCTCATAGAGAGGTTCCCTTCCAATGGCCTGTCCAGCACCTTTTGATATTTATAACCTGTAATTTGTGTTTGAAACTAGGCTCTCAAGCTTTTACACTAATAGGAAGCCAGAGCATCAACAGACCAAGATGTGAAGCATCCTTTCTGTAGAAAACTGTTTATGGTAATTCTTGAGGGTTCTCTGTTGATCCTAGGCTAAAATCCTAGATACAAATAAACCACACCCTGGGGAATGAATGTATACCGGGAACTGATGACTGCTATGTAATGCAAGTGATCTTTGCATCTTCTAGTCACCAACATCATCAACCTTATATAAGGTAATAGATAATATAAATAATTTTAAAAAGCTGATTCCTCAGTATTCAGGGGTAAAAGCTCTGGGCTGACTATTGCAGCTAAGACAGCTCTTTGCCATTACTTAGTAGCAACAGGATGTCTTACAAGTGGCATACAAACCTGAAAACCTCCCTTTCTAGGCTTCTCTAGATGCTGTAGAAAAAGATACTAAGTTCACTTCATGCCTTTACTCTTTTTTGATTGTTGCAAGAAAAAGCGCTAGCTATTTTCTCAATGAAATGCCAAATGCTCCAAGATGAGATTAACTCAACAGAGGAAAATAATTAAGGATGTCGGGGTAGCTGAAAACTTTCATCTGTGGTGCACCAGAAGGAGCATCTGGTTTGTTTTGCTCATTTGTTTGCTTTGCTTAAAGAAGTTTCCTCATTTTCCAAGCCAGCCAGGAAAACCAGCAGAAATAATTAAACAAAACTCCTGTTAGCACACTATGATAAGGGCAAATAATTAGATTCATACCCTTAAAGTGGATACACAGAACAGCTTAAAAACAAAAACAAACCTCCCTGATTCAGCTGACACAAGTTGTTTTCTGGTATAGGAGGACGGAGAACAGAGTTCACCTGGCTTGATAGTAGGCTGGTTGGACTTGGCCAGCACTAGGACTATTGTCCTAGAAAGACTCTGATGTTCCTGAGGTAGAGTGGGAGCTGAAATAACCTGGTGCCAGTATCAGCAAAGATTTCATGCATTTAATTTATTCTTCCAATGTGGCTAAAATAATTCCATTTCAGATGTCCACTCACTTTTTTTTAAAGATCTTTCTCTGCTTTTATTGAAGTGGTAGACTTGATTATGTTAAAAAGAACAGGGTTGGTTTTTCTTTTTTTCAGGTGTGCATGTCATCTATGAAAAATAAATATACCTGTGAATCAAAAGGCCAGCATGGAACTATCTCAGTCTTAGCAAGTTTGAATTTCTGCTCCAAACTATTATGCCTTCATTCACTGCAAAAACAATGTTTGGAGCTGATAAAGGTTAGTGCTAAAGAGACATTTTGCTTTCAGACTCATGAAGGCTAACCAGCCTGTATGCTTTAGTTTTCCCTTGCATCCCATTTCTTTTTGTAGTGGTACTTTAAGAGACCTGAGCATTCCTTATTTCACCTTCTGCCAGCTTTGACCTTTCTCAGTCCACATTTAGAATCAGCAGAAGGATGGTACTTGTCACCATTTGGGGAGGCCAGCAGAGGAGGTAAATTGAGCTCGTACCATGGTTCTTCTTTTTGAATGGAGATACTTTCCACTGCTGTTATCTCCAGAGGAGTACTAACTTTTCCAGTTACGAACTGCCCCTGTCATTTAGGGTTTTGCCATCAGTCCGTTCAGTTGGCTAGAGATACCTTCCTAAAGACATTTTGAAAGCAGTGATAATTAAAGGGCTTTTGCTTATTTAAAAGGAGGTTGTTGGAGCTTTCTGCTGTGAATTCTTACAGCTACTGACTTGCCATGTACTTCCAAGGGTCATCTTAAAACATTATTGTGTTCAAGACGAGTAGTTGTTAAGTCATGTAAGACCCAAATAAATATTTTAAACAAACAGGTCTGCTGAAAGCATGTGAGCAGTACTGAGGGAATCATAATCTTTTATATTTTTTCTAGTAAGGGATATTTATTAGGGTGAGCAGATGGGCACTACTCATTTTTGGCATTCATTGATAAGCCTGCTACCTCTCCAGGTGGCTCAACAAAAATGATAATACTGTGGCACTGCTCCCATTTTATTTTTATTTCTCTCAGACTAGTTAGTCACCTGTCTCTGTTCTCCTCATTCAGAGCCATCTGCTGGATTTTTTTTGCTTCTGTTTTTTGGTTGTTCTCTATTCTAAAGTCACCAAGGGATCTCCAGTAGGGGCTGATACAAAGTCTTTGTATGTTTGCTAACTATTGGGCTCAAGGATGTCTTCTTTTTGTCATCTTGTCTGTAGCCAGCTTGCAAGTTTTGTTTTCCCCAGCCTGTCTTTGTGAAGTCATCCATGCAACACTGAATTATGCTTGTCCTTAGTGGATTGTTCTACCACTTTTTATTACTAATATAGTGGTTCTCTTACTTTTTAATGTTGAAATATTGAAAGAATGAAGAGCAGTTGAGAATCCATCCTCTGTTGCATTTGTTTTCATCACAAGAGAGCAGAACAGAAATTTATCCCACAGAAAAGATTAAAACACAAGCTTTATCTATATAAAAATACATTTTAAAATGTTTAATCAAGAATTTATTTCTTCTATGAAGAGATGAGATAGGGAACATGCTTCTAAAATGGAAGAACTTTTATTGTGTGTGAGACTGTCTAGACTGTGTTTAGAGCTCACTGTGTGGGACTAACCCACACCTATCGTGAGCATGCATCTCTGAAGTAGGCCAGTAGCTTCTTTTCCCTGCTTGCTCACTATTCAGGTTGAAGTCTCCTCACTTGAATATTTTTGTTATGATAAATGCACTCCGTTTTCTTAGCAAGTCTTTTGAATATAGGCAGTTTTCCTGCATATTACTTTAAAATGTATCACCTGAACTTTGAAATCTTAGTAACTGTGGTCTTTTTCTCTGTACGATTTTTATGTTTGATGACTTTGCATTTCTGTAATATTCAGCTTTAAAGTACAGTAAACAGACTGAAGTGGTGATAGCAGTAGTTGGTCATTTGTGATAGAGAATCATGTCAACATAGTTGAACGTAGTTTGACCTCAATGATTTCCACTCCCCACTACCCCCTGCCCCCTGCCACTGCCTCCCCAATGTAACTACAAAAAAACATTTTCTTGATGTTTTCAGGAGGGATCTAGACAAAAGGCAGTCAACCTAGATATCTGGGTTTTAACATCAATGATCTGGACCAGTAAGCAGTGATATGTGTTCCATCTGTGTCAGAACTGCTTGAGGGAGAACCTATGTATGTTTTCATCACTGGAGTCCATATGTTTTTTGTTTCAGTAGTTAAGTCCCCCATCTCAAGTTCAAGGTATACTGTTGATATGGAAAGGTTTGGAGTCACTTTCTGTGGCTTTCCACTAATTTCTGAAATGAGGCAGCACTCAAGTCACAGAATGGATCAGTAAAGAACAATTAGATTTTAATGCAAAAAAAATCCAAATGAACGTGGCAGCTGAGGACCATGTTTGTTTCTCATCCTACTTCATTTCTTACAATTCATTTTCTATTCCTACTCAAACCTGTAGAGAAACCTGCCTAGCGGATATAAAATAGATGGTCTTTTGGAAGAAGGTGGAAAGTGTAGACCCCAATAATTGATAACAGGTGCATCCCTTCCATTTTGAATCACAGTACAAATGGCTCAGTATCTAATGCAAGGCATATAGAACAAATTATTTCCTTGAATCAAGGCTGACATATGTAGCTAATAACACTGAGACATTCTAACATTCGTTTATTTAATAATGTAGAAATAAAAGTGTTTTAAGAGCGTAATAAAACAATATGGTCGAAGTGTAGGTGTTAACCAAAATACTTTGTGAATGAGCATTTTTAACAGTTTTATGGTGAAACTTCCTCATTTGCCTCATTTGAGGAAAATGAGACGTTCAAATTGAGGCAATTTGAAAGAGAGTGTCTGTCATTTCTAAATTTCCCTTGCTGCTGTTGCACTTCTTTATGTTTAAAGTGTTCTTTACTGCTGATCATCTACTTGCTGCTTTTTTAAGCAACAGGGCTCAATCCTACTGTCAGTTAAACTACTACAGCTACATGAAGCATCTGACCCATAGGTCAGTGTTCTGTCTTTTGCTCTCATAAAGGACTGAGATACTGATATTATCATCTGCAGAAGAATTGCAGTGTGGTAGAGAGAGGATGGCATGCTAATGTGGAGATCTTTGAATAAAACTTATGTCTTTTTGAGAAGGAGAGGTGAAAATAATAATAAAAAAAAAAGTGGATGACTACTAAATATTTTAGAACTTCACCCTGCTTGGAAATTCACCTTAAGGAAGGTCTTCTAAAGAAGAGGTAAGTAGAGGGAAATGCACATGAACCTTCAGTTCTATAGGTCATTAAAGTATATGCTTTTCTCCTCCTTGTTCTTGTTGTTTATGTAAAATAGCAAAGTTCAACCATTACTGATGTGAAAGTAGGAAGGAGCATTTTATTATCTAGATTGACAGTGTGAGTGGGACGGTTAGAGGGATTTCATCTGTTCTTTCCAATAACTTCTGGCTAGGGCAGGGCATATCTTTCAGAGATGTTCAGTCTCAATGCAAATACTTCAGTTAATGAAAATTACATCACGCATGTTCCCAGGTAATTTCAGAGAGAGATTAGATAGTAGTGTTCCTCAGTCAACTAGAGAAAAGCATAAACAGGTAACAGCTTGTAATCAAATACATACAATTTGTGTGTGTTCATGCACATGTATGCACACATATAAATGGCACTGACATGAACGATTACCCTCTGCAGCAAATTCGTTACCAGCACCTGGATTGGATCTGTCGCAAGTCAAGGCCTGTTGATAGACTGGCAAACAGTTCTATTTCAACCCTTTTCCCTACCCCAACTTTACCCAAACTAGTGGGTTTTTTTCTTTCCAGATGTGTCCCTTTCCACAGTATGTGTGGGTTTGGCTTTTCTCACCTTTTCTTCTTTCCTTACAGATGTTGAAAGGGATCAGAGTGCTCTTGTATATTCAAACCAAGATTACAAACCATACATGCTTCATTTGCAAGAAATTAATTTGCAAGAATTTAATTGTGCTTCCTATTGTCAGAGTTTGCTCTTTAATTCACGTGTGGTAAAGCTAATTAAATGATACGCTGATAGTTTCAAACCATGATTTATTTTTCTATGTATTTGAAGCAAAGTCTTTATGTTGGTGGTTGCAGTTGCCAGCCACCTTTGTTGTTCTGGGCTTGGAAAATTACAAATTAACATTTCTAAGCTTCTTCCATAAGGAAAGTATGTTTATAAAATGAAAGCTCAGTTTCTGCTCTTACTCTCCCATTCCAGAAGCTGGAGACATTAAGTAAAATGCCAAGTGATATGAGATGCTCTATAAAAATGTGATAATGAAAGTACAGGCATGGATGGAGACCTCTGCTTTATATTTTGACTTCGTTTTCTGAGTTGGGAGGAGAGCCTTCAGAGCTGAGCAATTTTTCTATCTGTGCATCACTAAAATAGTCTCAAAAAACAGGAAGGGATAAACGTACTTTTACATGCGCTGGGTTTTAGGGTTTACAAGAAAAAAAAAAAAAGTCCAATGAAGAAAATGTGCTTCCTCCCCCATCTCTCCCAAATATCACAAAGCAGTACTCCTCCCTGCCCAAGTGTAAACAAACAAATCAACAACAAAAAATCAGCTGATTCTTTCTTTTTTTTTTTAATCCCTACAATTATTCCATTTTATGCCAGTGTTTTACCATTCTTTGTTCCTTCTAAAACTTTACAGACTCTTTGAAGTAATCAGTATGAGTTTAGGGGTCATGTGCATAGCTACTTAAACCTGTGAATTATGATGGAAGGCTCTTCTATTAAAGTTTATGGTGTGTAGATAAAGGCTTGTAAGATTTTCAATTAACCTGAAGGAGTAAAGCATTACAGCTATAGTTCCTCCTTTGTGACATGTGAAGAAATGGTAACCTGCTCGTTAGATATGGGTAGTATTTAAGCAGGAAAATCATTCTGTTTTCTTAATACTTTGGGAATGAAATTACTAGTTACTTGTGGGGTTTTATAGACTCCTAAATAAAGGGAGCAACAATAACCAGGACCTGCATGAAGGCTACTGCAATAAATAGAGGTAAGTATCATGACACTGGAAAATAGATGTACCAAAATAATACTTATTCTGGTTGATGGTGCATGCAGTATGCGTTACGGGTTAATCTGAGGCCAAAAAACCCAGAAGGATTAAATCTTTGGGTAGTATGGGATGATGGGGCAAGAACAGTCTTGTGGTTTTGTTCTGGTATTTCATTTTCTATTTTTTTTTCCTTAAAGTTTGTTCAATGTATTGTGTGTGAGAGAAACTTCTCCAGGGAGTGATTCAGAGCAGGTGCCTCAAGTGAAAAAAAACTATGTAGTTGATAGAAGGAAAATTTCGGTTCTTCAGGGTGCTGAATGTTCTGCTCTGATCTGCTGAAGCAGTTGTTTAGTTTAAAATATTACAAAGATGTTAAAAAGTATAAATGCTTTGCTGGGTTGGTATCAGATCACACAGCGACTTACAGGTAGGGAACTAGAGACTAGAGGAAGATTAGAGGAGTGGGAATTATTTATTGTAAATAAATAATGGAAGGCTGTGGCCAGAGGAGGTATGATCTTTATAAAGGGTAGAAGGATGTTGTTATATGGGGGGGGTGCTGACATATGCCTATGGCTGTGTATGAGTTTGTTGCATTGAGAGGGAAGAAAATAGATTATGAAGTATACCTCAATCAGATTAAAAGGTTGAAAAGAAATGACACAAGAGAACAGTGTAGAACTGAATACAATTTTTTTGAATATTGGCAAAATGCTCTAGGGGAAAAGAATACAAAAAACAAACACGGAGTTAAATAGGACACTGAAAATGTGTAATAAATATATAGAGAAGATGGAGTGGGTTAGAAAGAAGGTAAACCAGAAAGTGTTTTATATTCTGCAGGAATTCTGTGAGGAGTAAGTGAAGACTTTCTCACCTTTTCAAATGGTGTTGTCTCTGTCCCTTCCTATTCACACCTCACTGCGCTGTCTGCTAACCCCCTCTAGATGGTGTTGGGGGATACCGGCATGTTGAGTTTTTCCTGACTCTGTGAGTTAGGATAGATACGTGGTGTGGTTTTGGCTTTTTGTGTGTGGTTTGTTTTGGGTTTTGATTTTTTTTTTTTTTATAGATATGAAGTTATTTTTGACAAAGTGTTGGCATAATTGTAGGTGGTGTTTGAGCCAGTGTAGATTTAAATACTTAGATAAGGAAAGCAAATACGGTCATGAAGAAAATGGTCTGTTATCCTTCACTTGAAATACTGCATGGATACTGTAGCCTGTTATTTCATAGGGAGTTATGAGCATACAGCAGAGTACTTCTAGGGAACCCATCTCTGGTGGGGATTATGTAAGTTTTGACTTGGCTTTTCTTTGGGTCACATGCTTGTGTTTCTCTACAGCAGAACACTTTCAGAGCTCTGCAGATTCCTTTTCTCAGCTCAGCCAAGAGCCACTACCTCTGCTCTCTGGTAAAATGGAATGAACACAGTCCTTAAAGAAATTACAACATTCTCTTGTGTGATCTGCAAATCAGCTTCTCCGTTGTTTTGAAAAACTAAACAACCTATCACCCCTGACATACCTGCTAGCAGAAATGGAGTGTTGCTGCAAGAATATTTTTGGCTTGTCATATGTAAGAATGGAAGTCAGTGTGTTACTGTTGCTTTGCAGTTGTTTGGGTTTTGGTTTTGTTTTTTTTTTTTTTTTTCCTTTTCCCTGTTTTCTTCAAAAACAAAAATCTTAAAAGTAATTTAAAAATACTGAAAAAACTGAAGTTGAGTAGTCATCCTTCCTTCTTGAAAATCCCCAAATATTTTAAAACATTCTGCAGGACACAAAACATATGGTGTTATCTCTTTAATAATTTTTGTGTGGTGGGGGCATGCTGCTTTGCTTTCTGTGGAGCATATTACATATGCTATTGTTGCACGGGCTTAATGTTAAGAGGAAATTAGAGGAATTAGTGGAATTAGTGCATTAGAGGAAATAGTGGCAACCAAAAGAGATTGAAACCTGATTATTACATCATTATTCCCATGTTTTCACAGGACAGCGCAGTGATGCTACCATCGTCTTTGTGGGCCCTCCCTGGTCTTCACTGAGAAGCCCAGAGCTGGACACAGCACTCCGGCTGTGGCCTTACTAGTGCTCAGCAGAGGGAAGGGTCACCTCCTTTGACCTGCTGGCAGTGGTCTTACTAATGCAGCCCAGGATGCTGTTGGCCTTTTGCCACACGTGACTGGCTCATGGTCAAATTGTTATCCATTGGGACTGTCATGTCCTTTTGTGCAAAACTGCTTTCCTGCTGGTCAGGCCCCAGCATATACCAGTGCATAGGGTTGTTCCTACCCAGGAGCAGGATTGTGCTATTCTCTTCATTGAATTTGATGAGGTTCCTGTCAGCCTGTTTTTCCAGTCTGTCATGGCCCCTCTGAATGGCAGCATGTTCATTTGGTTTATCAACTACTCTTCCCAGTTTTGTATCATCTGTGAATTTGCTGAGGATACACTCTATCCCATTATCTAGGTCGTGAATGGAGTTGTTAAACAGTATTGGACCCCATGTTGACCCCTGGGGCACGCTGCTGGTGACCAGCATCCAGCTGGACATTTTGCAGCTGGTAACAATCTTTTGAGCCTGACAGTTCAGCCAGTTTTCAACTCCACCTCACCGTCCACTTATCTAGTCTGTACTTCATCAGGTTGTTTATGAAGATGTTATGGGTGACAGTGTCAGAAGCCTTACTGAAGTAGAGTTGAACACATCCATTGCTCTTCTCTCATCTGCCAAGCCAATAATCTCTTCATAGAAGACTAACAGGTGGATCAGACATGATTTCCCTTTCATAAATCCATGCTGATGGCTTCCAATAACCTTTAAATGTTTTGGAAGGATTAGTTGCTCCACCGCCCCCCCCCTCCCCCCCAGGGATTGAGGTGAAGCTGACTGGCCTGTAGTTTCTCAGCCTTCTTGAAGATAGGACTGACATGTTTTCTCCCATCTCTGTTTACAGCCAAACTTATCTAGAGAAGACCTTTAGATTGCAGTTGCCTTTTCTTGATGTAACTTGCTCATTATTTTTGTAAAGACACTTTTAATTTAGACACTGCAAATAAAATAATATACTGTTCACTGAATTTAACTTTAACACATGTTGATCAAATCTTCATTTTACAGTTAGAAACAGGCTAAATTTGTAACAGATATAAATATGGTTGTATGCTAAAAGTAGTGCAATATGTCTTGCTTATTTTTTTTTTCCCTCCCTTCCACTTCATTAGCTGGAACCAGCCCAGGTTAATTGAGAGTGGGAACTCTATTCCAGACTACCATCTTTAGAGAATAATCAGTTTTCCCAAGAGCATCATGAGGAGATTGTTAGGGAAAGCACTTGTACAGGCCTTTGATGCACATGAGAAATCATTTATGTGAGCTAGCAGCTCCCTACTGCCCATCAGTATGAAACTTAGCAACATTCATTCTGGTCATGGAATGGGAAGCTTGCAGATTGGTGGGACCAAACCAGGACATCAGTCAAGCTGAATTGATTTAAATCATAATTAAAAATGGATTCTTTAAAGCAGTAGGGAAACTTTTGTGCATTTTGTTTTCCTTGAAAATACTTAGTTCTCACCGTCTGGCAAAAAATGAAAGAAGTTATTTGGTAGATAGTCTTAGTCCTTTATACTAAACTAAGCATTGATTTTGCACAACCAAACACAAATATAGCTAGTTTCTTAATATTTACACATTCTTATTTTATAAAATGATTGATACGTTTTCTGCTTACCAGCTAATGATTAATTTTGATTTGAGATGCATACAGTTGGATTTGGATGGAAATTTGAATTCAGTTAAAAATGCAGAAACCTAACATAAGCTTTTCCCCCAAAACATATCCCACATTTAAAACTAGTGGAATAGATTAAACAAAGGCACTAACTTTATTGAATGAAGCAGATTGTTTCTGTATGTCATGCTATTCTATTTTTTATAATTAATGGATATCATCTTGGGAAGGAAAGGTGCAGGTGGTTTTGGTCTGACAAGCCCATTATGATTTTTTTCTGGAAAAGTTATGTATGGAATATAGTGACATATGATTTTTCAAGTGGCAGAGATATTTATAATCTTCCATGGTTTTTTTAGAGAGTTATTCTGATCTATGGTTTATTACAATCAGTATTCCCAGATGTTAGCAGGTGCTTGTTTTACTATGCAGAAAGTTACTGTCCCCAGCTTTGTTGTTTATACAACTTTGCTTTGTTGATGGATTTAAGAATTTAGTGCATAAAATTTTTTTAGATCTTACTCATTTTGACAGAATAAAAAATACGAAGAAACTTTCCATGAAATATCTGTTTCTTGGTTTTGCTTCTTTCCATTTGGTTCTGGGTTGTATGAGATGGGGACTATGTTTGTATGTGCAGAGCTTAGAATACAGTTCAAGCTTTAGCCCAGGCATTGATCCAGGCTTCCTCCATTCCAGTAATAGTAATAATTTGCTCTAAGTGAATGAAGGAACATAAATTTCTTAACATGCCTCAGACAAATTTTTATTTAAATTCTGCCTTGTCTGCTGTTCGCAAGATGGAGACACTTTTATATTATTTGTGCCTGTCTGCCTGGGCCAGCAGGTCTCTCCTTTCAGGTCTGAGGGGCTCATCCCTCAGCTGGCCTGGACACATGGCAGGAAAAATAGGCTGCAGGATCATCTCTTCCCATTACATCAGGTGAAAATGCAGGCTGCCTCAGACTTAATGCCATCTGAAATTCAGACCAGTGCAGTAGATCTGTTTCCTGGGTTGCATTGCATGCAGTCAAACCCTGAGATGATCCAGCTGTCAAGAGGAATCTGTAATGACTGAAGGAAATGGTTGCTATGACTGTTGCAACACGATTGCCTTCAGTGCTGTTTTACTGCCTTATTCTGATGATGAATCAGGCCTAGGATGAATAGGGGCAAATAAAGAATAATGGAATAAAGTATAAATGTATGACTCTATAAATCTACCTCAGAATATGCAGTGTCTGAAAGGTTAATACGTAATAGTTAATATAAGTGCTGACAGCTCACATACTAAAGCAGCTTCTAAGAGATAGCTGCAAAGTTACTTACACTGCTAACGGAAAAAGGGTTGATTTCTGTATTTTGGTGAATTTAACATGCAAGCAAAATTAAGGTATTTGAAGAGGCAAAATTTGTAGTATTTGGGTTTTGCTATGGGAGCCCTGTAATCTTTAAATCAATTTAATTACAGTATGCAATAGCATTTGCTAAAACAGCATGTATATTACATGCTTGTGTTTAGGGAGTCTAGTTCATCAAGGATACATTTTGTTTGTTTTTTCCAATGGCAGTGGTGCCCACAACATCTTCCAGCTCTGGGCAAAGTTGCAACCTACATGCAGGTGGAAGCTTTTGTTACCTTGGCAGTGTTTATCTTCTGCTTTGAAATAGCTTTTCATGTTTTGAAAATACTTTTCTGTAATGAGTATTCTGAACATTTCAACTTCAATGTGAAAAGAAAAAAATATTTTGCACCTTTATTACTTAGTGCATTTACTCAGAATTGAATGAAACAGCCAGTGAGTTGCTAGGTGCTAGAAGGGGAAAGACAATTCTGCATTTACTAAGCTTTCCATTTCTGTCTGAAGGCACTTCCTTTACCCAAACCTTTGAAGTCTATAATTTTTTGAATTTGAGATTTTTGTCAAAGGGTTTTATTGGGGGAAAAAAAAAAATCATTCTCAAACCCAGTAAAACCGTCATCCTTTCAAGATTACTTCCGAATGACTCTGTGCCTGTGTATAGGAGCATACCAGTCAGCATTCATGCCTGCATGCATTTAAATGATGGAGAGCCTGAGGAGAATGAGGACTTGCTTTGGAAAATGATTCTTAGAAATTTTTGGACATGTGGCTTACAACTCTATGTAGGAACTTGTTATTTTGCTTCCTCTACAAGTAGAAAGCCTTTGGCTTTGGGTGCTTTGATTAAGCCATTAACAGATACACTTTAAAACAGATACATCTTGTACAGACGTATTCAATGCTGATGATACTGGTATGGCCAAATCTGACATGCAGGAAGAACTGGTTAAATGAACTGGTTTAAATATTAATGAACAGGTACCATTCAGATGGTAAAAGACAGTTCTAAACTCTCCTATGGCAGTTTTCAACAAGTGCCTGAAAAAGGAAATGAACTTTTTTATTGAACAGGTAGCTATTTAGCTTTTTATGTAAATTGTTATTATTCCGCAATACTACTGCCGCTTCATCAGTAGGTCTTTGGGGGCCAGGTCTCTTCAGTCTCAGTAGTGCTGCTAAAGTCAAAATGTGGCTGCTCTGCGCATTTCATTCACACAAATAAAGGTGAAGATGCAAGAGAAAGAGAAGGCATGTGTGACTGTTTCATGAAATGAAGGCTGATCACTTTCCCTTGTTTTCCTCCAAATTCTTGTCTTTATTGTACTGAAATTTACTTTAAGAATTGACAGAAGAAGGATTTTCATAGAACTTTGAAGTATTGAATTGTTATGCAGTTTTTACAGGAATTCACCAGAGGTCAAAAAAAAACCAACTGTATGTTAATTGGGGCAAAAAATTGTGGCAAGATTATTTCCTCTTTCAAAAGAGAAGATCCTGTGCAACATTAGATTAATTCCACAAAGTGGCAGGTTTCATCTGGGAGTATTCATTGCTCCACAGAGTTCACCTTTAAAAGGGGAAATGCTTTAGGAGATCTGCTAAAAGTCATCTTCACTTTAGGTTGCTGTAGTCATGAACTGGTATTTGCACCTGAAAACAGTTTTTCCCCAGTTTTCCACAAAACCTATTTTAGGTACTTCAAGCATGGACAATTATTTTTCAAGTTGGTGTCATCCTAATGTGCAGAGAAAATTAAAAGTTTCAGATATACTTAAACTTGTGAGAAAATCTATTTTAGGTAAAAATCAGTGGATTGTCATGTCGTCGTCGTACCCCCCCCTCTTTGCTATTGACATGAAACTTGCTTTGCAGCCAAATCACATGTGCAAAGTGGCATTTGAGGATGTGAATGACTGTTAATTTCCTCTGGGTTATGCACATGGTTACAGCTCCAGAAAAGGATTCAGTGAAGTGTGGTGGCTCAGACAGTGCTCAGCTAGCTTCAAATTTGTGCTTGTGCTCAAATTTCAGTGGAGTCAAGCATGAGTCTAATCCAAAGTCCAGTAATTAAAGTACAGTTGAAAGACTCTGAGATGGTAAGACTTGGTGCAAGTCTTAAGTTCTTTGGGGTTTCAGTAATTTTGCAATTGCACTGCTAAAGCCTCATTTTTCTCAAGTACATAATTAGCTTCATTTTTACCCTGTGTTGGTACCCTCTGCAAGATCAGATAAGGCTTTTGTGTGTTGGGATGCTAAGTAGAGCTGAGTGAGTTTATGATTTTAATGGAAAGAGTGAAAAATCAAACAGGGTCTGAGCTGATGCCAAGACAGGCTTGGCAGGGGAGTAGGGGAGAGGTTGATTATCAAAGGGAAATTCAGGGAGATTTGAGACCCTGTATGACCTGTGAACAAATGCCCCAGCATTATGTATGTGGGGCAGTGCAGTGTTAAATTTCAATGTGAATATCCTGAAGTGTCTGTATGCTTTTATTAACTATATAATCAATGGAAATAAGACATTTAAGATTTTAGTCAGCAGAATAGTGATGGCTTACTTATGTCATAAGGTATAAAAGTTTTACAATCACTTCTATATGGTAGTTTGTATTAGTAAGATAACTGTTGTTGCTTGCAAGTCACAAGTGGTAATCTTAAGATCATGTCAGTAAAATTTTTATGCTATACACTCACCATTGTGTTTGATATACAGAACACCAAAAATGTTTTACAGAAAAGAAGTTTATTTACTAATAGCTTAGAAGGTTTTACATTTTTACTGTAGCTAGCTTTCATTTCCTTCATGTGTAAATCTACTCTTTAGTTATTTCATTGCTGTGTATAGCCAAGAAAGGAAGATATTTTAATACACATATAAGAAGCCTGTAAGAATCACTTGTAGTAAAATACAGTCTCTAAACAAAGTGCTCTTAAGATTTAGCACCTTGAAACTTTATAGGAAATAAAAACATGTGCTTTGTAGCAGATAAAAGGTGATAATCCACCTTTTCCCACATGAAAAAATAGGAGATTTTTAAAACAGGTTCATGATTTATAATGTAATGTTACCTGTCCTGCTTCAAAAGTCAGAATAATTCTGGAAGAAGAAAGCCAGCCCTATTTTTTGTGGTTTTTTTTTTTTTTTGGGGGGGGGGGGGGCCGGGGGAAGATAAGGAGTTTCTGCCGGG
>JANZLQ010000030.1:15561482-15576557 GCA_026212715.1 Elanus axillaris
GGGCAGGGGGAAGATAAGGAGTGTCTGCCTGGTCAGGATATTTACGTAATGCGATATATTTATTTATACCTGTGTGGGATGGACTTTATCTGAAGTAATTTGAACATCTAAGAGGATTTGGAAATATAATTGGTTTAACTGGTTTCCAAGAGTCATAGCCTACATGCTCTGTAGAACAAAGATGTTCCAGAAAAGTGGGTGAGTAGGACTTTCAGAAACTCATGTGACACAAAGCATGTAGGAGGCCTCATCTGCAACTACCTAATGAAGTCACATATTCACTTCATATCTGTATTTGGGTGGGAAATTAGTTTTAAAGTATCAAGAGCATTGTCAGTTCTTGTATTTTCTCTGCCTCTCAATAGGTTTCTTGTATAACTTATTTGTTATGATTTAAGCCAATTGAGCATTAGTAAAGTTTAAAAATTAAAAAACTCGTATAGGGGTTACTCGGAGCAGGATTAAGCATGGTCTGGAATATAATCCTCCAGCCTAAATACCCCCTAATTCCTGTTCAGTGTTTCTTTTGATGGACTAGGTGTTGCATACCTGCAAGTAACCACTTTGCTCAGGCACAGAAGTGGAAGTGCGGCCTGATGAGATGGCACCTCAGGACTACAAAACTGGCATGAGATCTGTAAGGGCAGGGAGAAACACAGATGTGATTTTTACTTGTTACATGAGGTGGAGAGCTTCATTGGACTGTCATATCTCCAGAGACAGTACATCTCTGTTGTGCTAATGCTGTGGTTAGCATGCTGTGCTCGATGTGTTGTCCGTTTTTTTACCAAAAAATTGTATCCAATTTTTCTACACAGAGTATCCACAGTGGTGTGCTATCTTGTTGGACTGGATGACACCTTGCTGCTAATATGTTTAAATCGACTATCAGTGATTTCTATGTTCCACCTTTTTTTTTTTTTTTTAATCCCAAGTGAGGACCCTGTCATGAAAAACCATTAAATCCACAGTTTGTGTTCATGGCTACTCAAAAAACATCCCCCCTGGAGACCTGTGCTTGAGTCTTATACTTGCTAGAAGCAGAGCAACACAGGATGCATTTGTTCTGACTGGAGTAGACTTGCCACTGAGAACAATGACTTCAAATGAAAGCTTTTTTGGAGAGGGAGGAGATTTTTTTTTGTTTGTATGCTTGTTTTATTGCACTTCTTGCCTGAGCATATTGGGAACCTGCCTGATGAAGATGGATGTGTTAGAACCTCAGAATGATGGGATGTTATAAGAAACAAGAATATGAACTAAGGAATTTGCTTAGCAGTCAAGAAGCAATCTGCTTGCCAAGTGACTGCTTTTCTATCATTTGTACATGTAATTTAAAAAGAGACTATTGTACTTAATAGAACTGGTAGAGGGGAGGAGAGAAAGGGATTGTCTTCTATTTTGAAAGTGTTTGCAGTGGATATCCTTTGTCTTATATTTGTGTTTCTGATGCAAAGATCAATGGGAAATCTACCAGGAGAAAGGAAAAAAACATATTGGAAGGCATATTAGAAATGCTTTTTTGGGGTGTTGATTGCATTTTTAGTTTCCACTTGCATGGCTTCATTCAAGGAAGGGTTATGTGTGCCAATATGTATCTGTATTTCGTCATCAAGTCTGTCTTGGAGCTCTCTGTCCTGCAAAATGAATTAATTAACTTTGTGGGATTTTTGCATGATGGGCGTTTTGAACTGTCTTCTGTATTTGGTTTGTTTATTGGAGGGAAAAAAAAAAAAGAGGTGATTTCAAGCTGCTTTATAAGAGGGCCAGGCTGTTTCTTTTCACAATTAAGCTTAGTTTTCCTACTGTCATGTTCTTTCTATAATTACCGAGTAGTGCAATGCTCTAGGATACTCTTTGTCGACAGCTGTTGACAGCTGATACGTATGTCAGACTCATTCAAACAGCCTCTAATTGTTACTGTCCTCCACCTTTTTTTGTGACAGCATGGGTCTACTTGAAACAGCCTTTTTCAGGGAAATAAATACAATATCCTGTTCTTTATTTTGCCTTGACTTTCTCCACTCTTATTGCTGAGTTGCTAAATTAGTTATTTTACTCCTAATGTAGCAGATTCTGTGATTATATAGAATTGCACCCTGAAACGTCCTCTTTACTGGAAGGAGCACTCTATGGTGTGCAATGCAGTGAGAAGAATTCCACTATCAGAACTGCATCTTTAGGTTTTTCAGTTCTCCTGCTTAAAATTTGTCTTCAGATGACTTTCTTTGTATGCCTTTGAAATGCATAAAAACATTAAATACTTGGGCATATAGTATGTATCTGTCTCATTGTGTGACTTTTCAATGGTTATGAGCATTTTTCAATAGGAAGTAGCTGTTACTCAAGTGACATATCATTAAAAATTTTTTTGCTAGATATCACAGGACAGATAGAGGGAAAACAACTACATTTTTTTTCTCTTCTTTTGACAGTGTTTGCCTGTATTACCTGTTCCTTGCACTTCTGTCTGAATCTGCTTAGGGATGTTGGGGTAACAAATCACAGATTAAAACCTGGTTGCTCTAAGAAAAGAGAAACACTTTATTTTTAAGTCCTTTAAGCAGTAAAGTCACAGGCAACATGCAGGTTCATATGGTACTTAATGCTTAACCTCACCGTAGTCAAGAGTTGCAGCCAAGATGAAATGTAAGTAAAGAAAAGAAAAATATTTGGATGTGACTTTGGGAAGGTCATTGTATATTTCAGTGGTATCAGTGGAAATACTGATTTTTGAATACTGTATTCAATATCAGTCCCCTTATTCTCTAAAAAGAGAGATTGAAGAGAAAGCAGTAGAAATTAATTACTCAAGAACGTAAGTGATGAAAATGATGACTTCTGTATGAAGGAATACTAAAAAAAATTTTTTTTTTAAAGTTGCAATATGTGTGGTGGCTGCAGTTTGGAGAGTGGAGTAAAAGTAGTGTTTGTCAGTTCAATATGATTTCCACAGAAGTTTCTGGTGTTTTTCCATTAATTTCAGTGGGTGTTGGTGTCTAGACCACCTTGAAATCTTACATACGAGTAGGATGAAATTATGAATGGAAAAGTCTAATCCAAATGGATTTTTCTGCCTATCCTATGCCATGGAACAAGATGCATAGACTAATTGAAACACAACCATAATACATTTTATGTGAACCATGTACCATTGTTGCAGCATACAGTTAGCAGGAGGTGTCTGTTTGAATGACCACTGCAGTTTGTCTACTGTTGTATTTCCTTCTATAAAAAAAAATGCTGAGAAAATTTGTTGTAATAGGAAAAAAACATTGTTGTGTTGTGTTTTGTTTACTGATCGTACACAGCTAACTGTGACTATCAGTGACCACTCAACTTTCTTTTTTTAAAATTGCTGTGAATATTTGTACTCTTGCCAGTTAATCTGAGAGTAGGAATGCCAATGAGGGGAATAAAATATGGAAAATAATGCTGTGTTTTATATAGCACCTGCCATACTCTAGAATGTTAAAGTACATACTAAATAGATGCTGAGATGGATAAAAGATGACAGTGCCTATAAGTAAATGCATCACCTGCTAAGCTTTCAGCAATGTAACTGGCATACAGCCATAAGCACCATTAAAACTGCTACTAAAAGAAAGACTTAGACCTCTGAGGGATAACCCCTTTTATGTGTTTCATTAAAAAAATTGTAATAATAATCATAGAAATGATAACGTAAACCAAAATAAAACCACAAAGACCGTCAGATACTGACTAGTCTGTTCTTTGAGCCCCAAAGCAGGCCAAATTTTATACCTGTTTTTTTAGCACAGCTGTTTAGAAATCTGCATGAAATAATAAAACCGCACAAGCCCACTCTTACAATATGTCACTCTGTTTGTAGAAAGACTTCTCCTAATAGCTGATACAAATTTTTCTAACTTTGGTTTCAGTAGGTACCTTGCTGCTTATCCTCGCCAGGGTACAGTGGAGACAAGGGTGTGCAACTTTCTTTCCGATCTGATTATGAAAATGCCTTTAAATTTTTTCCTCTCTAGTCTAAATAGTCCTAGTATACTCAGTCTTTCTACATAGTTCCTCATTTGAGACTTGTGGTAATTTTTGTTACTGTCTTTGGGCTCTTTCAAATTACTTCACATATTTCATAAATGTTATGCCAAATATTTGACTCTTTTATTCCTTCCTGCTAAACAGAAGGATGGGAGTGCTTACTATTTTATGGAGTATATACTCCTATTTATATTTCTGTATGATGGTTTCTTTTTTAAAAAAATCATATTTTGAACTTATATTCAGCTTGTGGTCTATTATACCCCTGATCCTCTTCTGAAGAAGCCATCTAGCTGCTTACTTGCTGTGCTGTAGGTAGCCAGCTGACTGTTTGCCAAAGTACAGAAACTTGCACTTGCCCCTGCTGAATCGTTCTGTTATTTTTCTGACCACTCCTTTAGTTTGACAGAATAATCTTGAGTTCCAGCCCTGTTATCCAGCATACCTGCAGTATCAGCTCTTGTTGATCAGCAGATTTCAGTGTGTCCTCTGTTCAGTTATGTAGCTTGCTGATGAAAACAGTCCCTGAAACAAGACCAAGTTCAGATTCTTGCAAAACCCCACTCAGTACACCTTTTTGGTTTCGAGAGTGAGCTATTAATAATTTTGTGGGGGTCATGTAATAATAAATTTTGCCTTCATTCACTAGTAATCTCCTGTAGAACATACCTGCTTATAAGGAAGGATGAGTGAGGCAGTCATCTGCCTTTTCTTTGGTAATACAAGCTAGAAAGCATAAAAGAGGAATGAGGAATCTCCTGGTTTCTGGCCTGTGCTGTCTTTTCTCCACTATTGCTCAGTGGGATAGAATAAAAGTGGAAACTTTTAATGATGTGATGGTACATAAGAAATAGGACTAGTTATTTGTATGTGCAGTCAGACTTTACAGCTGAGAAATTATTTCATAGCACAAAAATTAAAAAAGGTGGAGGTACTTATTTGCACATTAGTAATTACATGTTTGTCAATAGTTGGATGGCTAGATCAAGGTATTCTGTGGCTGTTTTAGTAGCTTTGATAGTCAGGCCTATGTTTTCTCAGGTTGGACTCCTGTAATTACTGGATGCTTGTAACAATGCAGATCACAGTTACTAGAGAAGACACAAATATGAAAGTATCCTTTCAAATATCAAAAAGTAGTCTTTTGTGTTCAGAACATACATTTTACCTTCTTTACTGGTGTATACTTCATGTCATAATGGAATATACTCTTATAATTTATTTGAGATTTGTATCTATAGAAGGAAATAGGTCATGACCCAAATTGTATGTCATGAAGGCATTATGTGACATACTGAAAAATGCATGGAATTCAATGTAATTTCTATTTTGTGGAGAGTGAGGGCCAAACACAGCAGTGTGACTATAGCTAGATGTGAAGTCATCAATATTCTTAGTGTAGTGTTTTACTGGAGATGTCTTCTTTGCCTGTGGAATTGAAACAAACACTGATTAGGATGAATCCAAGTCTGCTGATAAGTACACTAACTGCCCACAAGTTGCTAATAATAAAATCATGATTTTTAGAGAGATGGTGGAACTTAGCATGACAGATTAACTGACTGCACTAAATTTGATGCTTGTGGAACTTAACCTGAGTAAAGTATGGATACCACTAGGATGGAGATTAACATGGTAACTATTTGAACAGTTTGAATGCAGGACATCTATACAGAGATGTAATGTTAATTACACTCAAAAATATTTTGTGTATCTGGTATGTCAGAAGGCCATGTTCTAAGGTTTTCAATAAACAGGTTTGAGTTCAGGCCTTAAGCTGCCATTTCCTGCTGTGTGAGATACATCTAGTGCAGGATTCTGGAACTGTACATGATTTTATAGTTACCTTTATAAGGCTTACCTGGCAAAGAGTTGGGTGCCACCCTTCTGCAAAGTGGTGAATTTCTTTGGGTACCCTAGGAGATATCTTTCTATGCTTTGTTTCTCATTTTACAGCAAACTCAGCAAAAGTGCAGCAAAAAGTACAGCAGGTTAAAAGACCACTGAAATTTAGCTCTTCTTTTTCTGATGAAACATTTTGGTTTACCCACTCCACATAGTATCAAAATAAACATTAGAGCAGAGAAATCATTTGAAAGTATAAAAGAGTAAGAGACAGTAGAAGAGCTTTCCCTAGTTTGCTACTTTGTTCTGAGAAGAAGCTGGCTTTAGGACTTCAAGGAAAAAAAGTCTTACTGAGTGCTTTATAGTTATGTTACTTTAAATTCATGTAGTGCTAAAGAAGACTGAATGCCCGCAACAGGTCTACACTAGCAATGATAATACAGGAAACTACCTTTCTCCTGCTTCTGTCTTAATTAAATAGCATCAGCCTGGAAGCAAGAGGTTGTCATTTTTTATTATTTTTTTATTCTGTCTGTCTGCCTGTACACAGTATTTGATCTTTTCCTGTAATTATGAACAGAGGTGCTGATTGTAATGGTCTGTTTTATACGTGATTTTTGCAATAGTCTGTGATTGAAGGCCCCTTCACTGGATGTATTTCTTTTTTAACTGATGTTGTAAAGTTAACATCATGCCTTGATTGCTTTTCTTTTCCTTTGAGCTGTGTTTCTTGGTAGCTCTGTAAGTAAGAAGTAAATGAGAATTGAAAAGACAGACTTCAGTTTCATTCTGCTTAGATTCTGTTCTTCACTACTCTTTCATAAACTTTGCCATGCAGTAAACTCCCTCAACTTTATTTTTTTTCCAAAAAACTTGCCTTAAAAAAACCTCATTCTTTTTTCGTGGCACAGCTCTTCTGCTTTGAAGAAAATTTAAACATTCCTATCCAGTCTATTGATCCTTATTTAGCAAGACTTTTCTCTGTGGTGTCAAGGAATGAACTGCACACTGAAAGCAATCAGCAACTGCTTGAGTCAATCTAATTATTTTACTCTGCTTCCCAGCAGATGACAGAAAGAAGAATTGGAAAAGGAGAATTTTCAGCCCAGATGCCAATGACTATATTGAAATGGCAGAAAATTAAATGCTGTAAAGGTCCAGGATAGTGGCTTTAAGAGTTCAAAAAACTTCATTCTGAGATTTTTCATCCTTGGCTTAGTTACCTGATGGATTTTATGGAAATATTTCCCAACAAAGTTTAATTGTTCTACCATGTCTAAATAAATGTCAAAGGTAGCAACTGGGCATGCAGCTTGTTACGGTGGGGTGACAGAAAATATTTGTTATTAAAAAACCTCATAAACACCAATATTCCCTTCCCAAACCCCAAACAACAAAAACCCAATGCCAAATAATTTAGGCTGAATGATAGAGGATCTGGTAATTTCTGGAATGATTTTCAGCTCTTACATTATTCACTGAAATAATGTTTTTAGCTTTGTGTGAGTAATTTTTTTTTTAAGCAGTGTATGGTGTTTAGTCCGGCTTAGCTGAGAACAGACCCCAAAACAGTTTTAGAAACATTTGGGGTCTCTTGTGGTATGAGCTAAGAACAGAGCAGGATCCTGCAATGTCATGCAGATGAGCACACATCTTGCTGTGGCTAGGGGGGAGGGGTAGGAACATGTAAACAACTGGAAATGTTTTGTTGTAATTTACAAATACGAAATTACCACATGCAGGTTTATTTTATACCTACAGAAGTTGATTGTTTACAGTTATGCATATAAATCTTTGCAGTTTTGGTTACATGTTTCTGAATAAATTGCTAGTTCATCTTTGGGCATTCAGTAGATTTGTAGATAAATCAGGTTTATCAGATGTGATGAATATGATTTTGTCTATTCAGCCTCAAAAGTGAAGTCCAATATTAATATTTTAATGTTTTCTAGAAAATGAGGTGATGTGCAGTGCTAGGCCAGATTTTGTTATATCAAATAGCAAGTTGGATAAATTTCCTGTAATTCTTTTGGTTCTTTGAGTATTCAGAGTAGCACCATGAAAATGAAATTAATTTTTTTTTTTGAAGACCCAATAAGGTAATTATAACTACAGAGAAAAATAACGAAAGATCAAAATCAATCATTATATTGGTTACATGATAGGCTATACTTGGGAAAATGTAAGTTTGAAGTCTAACCCATCTTTTTTTTTTTTTTTTTTAATGACTCTGAGCAGTGGTCCCTGAAACTCCAGGAATTTAATATGAAAGGTGCATAGTGAAAAAATGGTAGCACACATTACAAATCTGTGGCTGTCCCAGTCTGATGTTGTGGAGATGCTGGTTGTATTTTCCTTTGCTGAGTGAGATTGCCCTTACATTTTGTAGCAGCTCCTTATAGCAATAGTCCATTGGTTTTTACACATTTAAGGGTGAGGGGTTGTGGCCATGCCTTTTACCTTAAAGTTAACTCATAGTGACCTTCTCGGGTCCCGTGTACTTGATTCTGGCCTCAGCAAGTCACTGTGTTCTACCTTGCACGCTTGAGACCTGCATCTCCCACCCCTCCGTTCAATTAGGATTTAGTTTCAAAGCATCCTATAATGCTTTTAAATCGTACTGTGGATTCGCTTTTACTCTGCCCTCTGTTCTTGGTAAAGATTATAATTTAAGATTATTTAGCACTAATATGGGGTGTCTGTCACTACTGACCTCACACTTCTTTCTGATTACCTACACTGACAGTACCAGGCATGGCTTTTTTAATTTCTAGGTGCTGTGTCTTCATGTTTTGTACATAGTCTGCCTGGCTTCAGGGGCTATTACCGGGGTAATAACGCATGTCGTAGGAGACACCCTCTTTGCAGTTTCATAACACTGGTTAGATTGGCTTTCTTTTTCCTTTACTCCACAGTCACTGTGGGCTTTGTGTGAGCTCTGCTGAGCTCTTGGGCTTTGATTCAGCAAAACTCTTCAGCAAATGCTGACTGCTGTGCCAGGCCAGCACCCACGTGCTTTGGCCCCAGCAGAACCAAGTGCTAAGGCTGATGGCATGCTGTTGCTTTTGGCTAGGTTTTCACTGGTAGATATGATTAAAAGATTCTGTCTTTATTGCCTGCCTTGGATCTCAGTATGTATTATGTTTATTTGAATCTCAGATGACTCTGTCAGTTCTCACAACTGATACAAGAGAGACAACCCACCATGTAATACTCTTTTTCCTGGCTGGACTGGCACACTGGTATGATTCACTCTGCTTAATCTGAGGCAAGAGCAGCAGTGGGGTTAGGTATAACATGAAACTTCCCCCAAAGAGGCCCCTAATTTCCTCATCAAAGTAAATGCTCTCATTGGTTCTGGTAAACATGGTGATCAGAGGTGAAATCCTAGTTAAAAGAAGATGATTTGGGAATGCCGTGCTGGTTTGCAGGCCAGCCTTGCTATGGAGCAGATACAGCAGCAATGGTCTGTCCCATGCCGCTTCATCCAGTTTGTTACTTCTTTTTTCATATCCCCATTTGCCTCAATAATGCTTCATTTATTTACCTTCCCATCTCCCCTGAATGTCTTCTGCCTCTCCAGTTGATCTCTCCTGATCATACTAAGTATGTAATTACAATGACAATAATGTTAAGGCCTATGAAGTTTGAGACATAATACAAACAGAACAGTGACTCTGTACTTACTGCTCAAGAAATGTAGGTTTGAGCCTTAAAAATCTGCACATTCAGGGAGAAGGTTGTTTCAATGGTAATAGCTCAGTATTTCTGAACTGTTCAGCATGATTCCTAACAGGTGATTTTTGGCAAGCTGCTTTTGGAACATTTTTATTCTAGTCACAGTAGCCATTATGCTTGTTAAATTGTTGATAAAATGATATTGCAAACAACAGAAAAAATCTGAACATAGAGAAAAATGGCAATATAATCAAAACAATTTGGAAAGAAAAAGTAAGTGAAAGCGAAGATGTTGAAGTACAGCACTTTTGAATTGGGAGCTGCTGCACTAATGGGTATAAATAATGCAATACTTTTCCCATGGGAGTATTGTAGAGCTTAATTGGTTAATGGCTGAAAAGCACTTTGAGATCCTATCTGTAGATATGCTATGTAAGAGCAGAGTGCTACTTAATGAGTGTCCAAATGCTGCTCTGTAACACTGTTCTGTGTATGTGTCAGTATGTCCAACTGGTGTTAATGGTGATCGAACCCGTGGATCACATTGTTGGACCTGTTTAACATTTAGCAAGGTGACTGTAGCTATGTTTTGGTAAATCAACATACAGAATAGTTCACTTTATTTGCAGTAGGACCATCTGCTTTTTTAATGAAAGTTTTGAATTACTTTTTAATATATGATGATGCTTTGAATGCTTTTTAAATTTGCTTACACTAAAAATTAGTAATGTCTCTTTAAAAACTAAGCCTTCAAATTTATTATATAAAGAGTACTTTAGAGCATTATAGTATACCTGGCCCTAAAAGCATACTGATACTAAAATTATATCAAAATTTATGAATAAATATAAAATGTGGGAATAAATGGTAGGAACATGGAGCCTGACTGAATCTTTTCTTAATCTCTTTCTTTTGCAAGTTCCTTTTATGGAGAAATAATATGTGGAAACTCCTGGAACTGATTCAGTTCTTGGGTCTTTTTTGGTAGTATAAATTTTAACATCTGATTTGACACAGTGGTTACAATTTTGTCTTTGTCTGTCTTCATTATGATTTGTGAGGAAACCTCAAGAAGAGTGTATTTTTCCATGTTTGTTTATCTGTCCCTTGTGGGATATTTTCTTTTTCATTTGTTTATGTGAGTTTTCAATAATTAAGTGCCTTCTGTCATGACAACACCTTTTAGCTCACATACTACCTGGTAAGCTAGTTTATTTGCAAAGTATGTCACTAGAAGTAATTTCTGGGAGGAACCAAGATGTGAAAATTTGAATTCTAGATCTAAGAGCGTCTCCTAGTCCCTTTTACAAGTTAGTACCTGTTATTACTAATCCTGAGTCTGAATTTTGATCTTTAAATATTCCCATTCATTCATGTATTGTTTTCTTCCAAAGCTTATGATCTTGAACAAGCAAATTAAAGTGTTTTTTTTAATTTTTTTTTTTATTATTCCCCATTTCTCTTTTAACTGCTTGGTTTGTACTGCCCTAGTTTGGTATCTTATTGCTAGCATTTTTGTGTGGCTGCCAAGGTTTCTTGCATAATTTTCTTGCCAAATGCCTCCCTCATTAATATTTCAGCCCCGTTCCTACCAACCTCAGAGAAGTGGTATGCCCCAGGCAGGGAAATGTAGTTCCTTCCTTAGGAGCCTTCTAATCTTTTCCTTAAACGCTTTGTCAGAGCTTGTGACAGATAAATGAAGACGGTGCAGTTCAAACTAGAGACGACTTCTTTGTACACACATGATCATACGTTTTCTAACTGGGAGGTGCTGGACTGCAGTGGAGTCTCCGCTGCAAACACCTACGTTTTCTCTTCTTTATCCATACTGAAGTCCCTGAGACTTATTGATTATGAAGTAAAATCTATAGAGAAATTTGTCTCTGTCTTTCTTGTTTTGATTGGCTGTTGAAATATACATAGTCCTGGTAAAGGCTTCATCCATTCACAGAATTTCATTACTTCTATGATAGACACAGACTAAGGCGTGATACTGCAGCTGAGTTAAAGTTGAGTTGAGTTGAAGTTCACATCACAGCTAGGTCTGAGATGCAGATCTCTGGTAATATTGTGGCTCAAGATGATAGCAAATATGTGAAACTGATCTTTAGAGCTTTGTATAACAGAAAATTGATGTGACACAAAACTTACAATACCCCCACCACTACTTGTGGTGTACAGTTGAAACATGATAGGAAAGGTTAGTTTGATTTAAATGTTGATTACATACATATTAAAACCATGAAATAGTTCCCTGGTTTAAAATTCATTATATTTATTATTTCACGTTAATATTTAGATTATTCTTTTAAACCGCAGTATGTCTAGGGTATTACTATAGAAGGGCATCTGGAAACCTATGGCAAGTCATGGATTTTCCCAGTTCTCCTCAAGAACAGAAGGAGATGATGGGAGTCAGAGTACTACTAGGAGATAGCCCGTAAAGCTTAAGACCTCCTAGTTTGTGAATGAACTGAGCGATTCATGTTAGCTGCCTTCTCTGGCATGACCCATCTAAGTAATTTTTAGGTTTTCTTAGTATTGGGTGGGCTGGGTTTGTTTCTCAGGTTTAATTTTTCACTGTGCCATATGAGGTGTCTGAAAACTTGGGTATCTAGGCATGTTGAATATTTTTCAGATGAAGGTTAAATGTAGCCCAGTTGGTAGCGTGTGTGTTAAGTCTGGTACATAAGATGTTGCTATGTTTCTTTCTGCCCTTTCCCGGGAGGAGGCAGGCAATTATTATTTGATCAGCGAATGATGCCTTCTGGGTTGAAGATATCTTGTCTGCCACTGGCATCTCCAGAGGGCCGGGCTGCTGTTGCCGCTGCCATTGCCAGGGAGGTGCAGCACTTCCTGGAAGATTTCAGCTTCCTGGTTGGCTCATCGGAAGGATCCAGCAGTTCTGGTGGCTGTAGTTGAGCCATTCTGCCACAAATTGTAAAAATAGAGCATATACCTATAGCTTTATGCTTTTCTGCAGTGTACTGCAGTCTGCCTCTTCATACCAGAGAAACCGCCGACACATGGCAATGCACCTGCAGGTCACCTTCTCTACATGAGAAGCAGTGTTGAAGTTCAGGACGTTCTGCTGTTTCAGGAGTGCAGCATGTACCATGTTTATCAGCCCCCTTCCTGTGGAGTTGTTGTTTTATGGCATAGTGTTTTGGATGACTATCATGGAAATTATTATTAATTAAAATTAAATATACTTCCTCTGTTGTCCTTTGCACTCTTAACAAGTCCGCACGTGTCCCATTCTTGGCATTTAATAACTGACTGCAAAAAAAGTATTCTTCCCTCCTCCTGTTAAGGCAGGATGAGGTCTCTATGATTTTATTATGTCCAAATGGTGTAGTTAATCAGTGAGAACTAAGAAAGTATACAACTACACATAAATACTGCTAATATCTAATTTCTAAACAAAGTAATTTTACTCAGATAAAACTACATAGGAGTAAAAAAAAGAATATTCCCTTAGCAGACAAAGGTAGTGTTTTTTCAGATTGCTTCCCTTGAATAATGGGTGTATTTAAAAGCAAGAGACACATTTGAGAATATTTTAGAATGTTTTCTGCATTGCTATTTTTCAGTCTGCAATTTGTAATGTAATGTATTCAAAATTTTTTTGTGTAATGAGGATGTTCCCTTAAAATATGGAATTGACTATTTATTAGCTGTTTTGCCTCATTGTGGAGGGAGGGAGGGAAGAGCACAGGTATGTCAGTAGTAGCTCAGGTCACAGCTGCTTAATTTTCAGTAGACTTTTGTGTGTCTTAGTCATTGCACACTATTGAAAGTTTCCATTAAAGGGCTTAATTGACATTTCTTCAGTAAAAAACAAATTCCACTTTAGCCTGTGAAAAGGAAAATCAAGAAGTAATTAAGATATAAATGAAAGAAACATACTGTTACTGGGCAGGGGTGATTTTCTTTAATCTACTGTCGTGTATATATAAATTTTTATATATTTTTTTCACCAATAGTTTCTTTCCTCTGTATTTGTATATTTTGTTTTTATTAATCTTTTTTTTTCTGGTTCTCTGTTCAACTAAAAATGGTATGGTTGGACTGCTCACTTTAAACTTATGAATTTTGCATGTTATAGAGTTTGGTGTCTTTCCATCTTCTAGAAACAGAAGTCTGAAATTGTTTGCCTTTGGTCTTTAACTTCTAATGTCAATATGCTGTATACTTTACTCTTTTAAAAAAATCATATACTCTCTCAATAATTCAGCAATTTGATGTACCTGATTAACTTGCTGATCACAAATTCCAGTGTGTGGATACTCCTGAACTGCTTAAACCAAATTCACTACAGGTTGTCTTGAAACCCAATTCTGTCAATCTTTGAAACAATCTTATACCAGCTAGGCAGCACACCTATAGAGTTTGCAAGCATTTTGGCTACTGAAACACATTTTACCTGTCTTGAATCATATGTCTTGAGAAGTATTACCCTTTTAATAAGTTGGAAACTTACGGATAAACTTGAATCATCTTGGAGTAACACTGTGTATTGGGGAAACTAGTGCCTGTAGCACCCTTTGGAGAACCACACAGGCAACTGAAACTTGTTGCAGTGTGATGTGAATACAATATTTGTCATCATTTGCAATATCCAACCTGAAACTGAATGGTGAGTGTACTTGGGTGAGAATTCAAACTATTTCAAAACTGGTGCTTGTCCAGAGGTCCACGCAGAAGTGTGTTCCCCTCTCCAAAGACTTGCTGCCGACTATGACTATCTTAGCCCATCCTGCAGTCCTAAAGAATTGTAAAGGTGGTTGAAGGTGTGCATCAGAAGTATGGACCATGTTTTCTGTGCTTGCCTTCAGGTGTTCATGTATGTAAGAGGGCATGAAATGCTGGCCTTTGTTCAGACAATAGGCAACTGGATCAGTGAAAAAGGTACATGGTTATTAATACCTTTTAGTTCATATTTAACAAGGTCTTACATGGAACATTGAGAGAAAGCATGATCATGCCTTATCCCAGAAAAGGTTTTTTAATTTTCTCTGTCAGTATTGCGAACCTTAAAATGTTGCCAAAGGTGGCATCATGATTAATGTTTCACTAGTAGAGAGCAGACAGCAAGCCAGCTTATGACACATTTTTGCTTCAGTTAAGAAAAATAACAAAAAAAAATGTAATTCTGTATGTTTCTTGGAACTTGCTCATGGATTGTGAACTAGATGAACTCCAAGTACATGAACAAATTAAGAGCCAAATATTTGGAGGCTATATTATCTTGTCTGGTGCTTTGTAATGCATGCAATATTTTGTTCCATTGGGTGTTTAGCCATCATCAGGGACATCTGAAAATGTTCTGCCCTTGGAAGGTCAGGTTCTAAAATGGATCTGTTCTAAGTCGTCTGTGTGTATAACATAAATTCAGCGTGCTCAGTAAGAGTGAAGGTCTGTTCTGGTGTGCAATAATATAACTGCATTTTAAAATGAGCTTGAAAAAAGACAGAGCTCTTTATTAATAATGCATGCAAAATAATTTCTGTTATATCCTATGCAATGTAG
>JANZLQ010000030.1:15586166-15604357 GCA_026212715.1 Elanus axillaris
TTGTTTTTTGTTAAAAAAAAAAAAAAAAAAAAAAAGGTTGCCTTTATCCTTTTCCTTATGCTTTGGGGTAGGTGTGAGCACCTGATTGACCTACATTTTTATTTATGCTTTTTTACTCTGTTTTTTTGTTTGGTTTTTTTTTTTTGTTTTGTTTTGTTTTTTTAAATCATTGTGGGCCATCCTAGTTTTTCACTTGCAAGACTAGTGTCATTAGGTTTGACTTCTCCAAAATCCCATGCTGCTGCATCTTTGGACGCTGTGCTTCTGTTCTGACATTGTATCAAAGGAAAACTCCTTCCTATCTTCACTTTTTTTAATCCTCATATGTAAAGGAATTTAAATAAATTTATAGTGTTTCAGGGATCAGCCTATTACATAGAGTTATTTGGAGCATTTACAGCATGTGTGAGAATATTTGTGTATGTAACTGGGAATCATAATAGCAATGTTTAGCTGGGCACCAAGGAACAAATACTTAAAAAGTCTTAAGTGGCCTAGGAAAGGTACTCCTCTGGCCCTCTGCAATATGAGGATAGGGAGATGCTCATCCAGGGGTGACACAAAACCCTGAAATCAGTCTCTGGAAATCCCCTTTTCTGTGTGTTTCTTCCAATTTGGGTGATGCTCTTCAGCTGGGGGGGATTAAGGCTTGTGTGAGGGGTCCCTGCCTGTAGCCAGAAGAGATGGCCGTGGCGAGTCACGGATTGGTGTGTCAGTCCCACTGAGTGAGGGCATTTATCTCCTATCATGTAATAGCATGTGTGAATCAGAGGGAATCTGGGATTTCCTGGATACTTTGAGTTAATGGTATTGAAGTAGAGATCTATGCACTTTCTTCCGTAGGTGGCAAATGATGATACAGATTTTTTTATTACTTAGGATGGACATCTACCACATATCTCCCTACACGGATCCATGCTTGTGCCATCTCTTGATGATACCACTGCATGGCAGCCGTTGCTGTACCCTCATCTTAAGCACATCTGGGCATGGGAAGTGGTGCAAGCTGCATGCATTTGATGAGACACCCGGCTCCCTAAGTTTCAGGTGCTGCTGGCTCCGGATGGTGTTTGAGATGTTGGTTGTGAGCAATGCATCAGTCCCAAGGAGCCTGAGAGATGGCCCCCCTTCCCTGAGGGAGCAGGGAGGAACATAGAGGAGCAGGAGCACCTGAATTAGATCCACCATGTTAAGAAAAAGAAGAGCGGTATTACTTTGCTAGGATATTCTGAGGTGAATTTATTCCCAAAACTGAAATTTGCCTGAGTGGTAGGAATAAAGAGCCTGGCTAGTTCAGGTGGAACTGACTTCGCTCTTGTGGATATCTGCCTGAGTTGTGAATGTTGTATTATTCAGTATTTTCCAAGCTGTGGTGTATAAATCATGCTATAATAAATAGAGCTTCACTGGTCAAGGACCCACATTGTGTTTGTTATTTTTAGTTGAAAATTTGACAGTGTAAAGCCATCAGAAAGTCTGTGAGATTTGCATAGTGGTCCATGGTCTAGAAAGTTTGGAAGCCTCTAGTGCATCTTTAATTGCAATGACTTTATATAAAATATTTCTTCAAACTTTGTCTTACTTTGTCTCATCCAGCTTAAAAAAAATATCAAACAATGCTTTTCAGAATAAAGCAATTAGATTCATTCAATGTGGTATTTAAATTGTGCAGGAGAAAAAAGAGCAAAATGTCTACAAGTGTATTTGGGAAGTCTAGGGTGCTTAAAAATAAAAGAATTTCTATTGCCACTGGAAGAGAAGTCTGAGTCCTGTCATATATGTCTCATTATAACTGACAACTGTGTAGCAGTGTTGCTTTTTCTTTGCTGTTCCAAAACATCTGTATGTTTTTCCCTTAAAAGTGTGATGATTTTGGGTTTTTTCAGAAACACTGATTAGGTTAAAAAAACCCAGCCAAATAGAAGTAACCTTTCTTTTCTGTAACTGGAGGACTGAAAATGGAAGGATTCAGAATTAAGGTGGCCTCCTGCAGGCTTGTTGCTTGAAGTGATTTTTGCCACTCTCTCCCAAAACAAATGCTTATTGATATGCAGTAAAGAGCATTCTGTCATGCAGACAATGGGTTGTGTATGTCTTTGGCACCTGAAACTGCCTGGATGGGGGTGCAGGTTTACAAGTTTCATCGTCCTGGAGGCTGATTGGGACTGGCATTAGGTTTTCTTTTTGATGAGCGGTCTTCAAGTGGCATCATCTTCATCGCTCCTGATCTATCAGTTGAGTATTACAGCACATTAAAAATGTTGTGGAAATGGTTTGCTATATGTAAGTGGATTTAGAGTGCAGCTGTTTGTTCATTTACAGGGATATTTATTAGGGCCAGTGAGTCAAAATATATTCAGCGTGGCAAGGTTAAGTGTTGCAGCATGCAGATCCTCATCTCGAACTAGTCCTAAGTGCTGGTTTGTCTGTGAGTATAAGTACATGAGCATTATGTATTCATTATCTTAATTGCTGGTGTATGCATGACTGGCAGGAGGAATACACAACTGCATTGTGGAAAGACAGGATGTAGCTACAGATCTTTCTGATCTGAAACCTACAATGAATGCCATCCTGTAAAGAGACATTTAATCTTGGACTGAATCCTAAACATAAGGATAATGAAGTAATGTGAGATTTAAAAAAGTCTGTCAAGTGACTGAAGAAATGTTGGGGTCTTTATTGAAATCACACATGTGATTTCTGTCCTCCATGCCAGGCCGAGAAATATCATTAAGTGCTTTTAAAGGAGCATAGCTCTGTTTGTATTTGTCCAGTTAAAACCCAATGTCTTCTGGCCATTACGTGTTACCAAATTTGACTTTATTCTTATTATGAGTTAAATTATGACTAAACTTCATGCTGTGTGGTAAGGTCACCTCAATTCCTTTCTAACTTCTCCTTTGTAACGCAGCATCAGTCAGATATGCTGGTAAATCCTGGCAATTATTAATTTTTTTGACTTCTGTGATGACACAATATTCAATGTTTTGCACACCTTCACTTAAAGAAGAAACTTCTTGTCCTTACACTAGACAGACACATAGGGGCTCAATTTATGGCTACAGGAAGTTTCTTTTCTGGTAGTAGTGGTGACTGATCATATTCAATAAATAAAATAGTGCATTTTATTTTAGTCTGCACTGAAGGAATAAATTAACATGAAATTGTGGCATCAGGGGCACGTCAGTGTTTTATGCAAGACTTAGATTTTTCTTTTTTTCTCTATTTGCTCAGATATATGCTTGAGAATAATTGACATCAAAAAGGAGTGACTGGGTGATTTTCCATTTTATTCAAGCTTTGACTTTCCTGGCTTTATGTATATAGAAATGTTGAAGTGCTTCTAATCCAAGACGTGTACTTAGCACACAGTTCAACCATTGTAATAGTGAAATTGGTGTATCAGTTTAAAGCTGCTCATATTGACATAGCAATGTTGGTGAATGGAAAAAAGGGAATAAATATTAATACAACAGTAAGGCATCTTTTTTTCTCAGTAGAACCCTGTCCACAGCTGTGCTGGAGTTGACAGGAGCTGATGGAGCCTCTATGGAGAATACCAAAGTGTGTCTCGGTATGTCAGGTATGCCTGGCTGTAAGGGGGGCTGTTGCCTTGCTGCTACCTGTCTTTCGGGGATGCCCCCAAGGCTGTGCATTCACAGCCTGTGCAAACTGGCGTAGCCCCGTCCCATGTGCCAGTGTGTCTCAGTGCCACCAGTGAGCTCATAATAGATTACTGAACTGAATCTGACTGTTTTCATGCCTCTCGGTTTCTTCCCTTCTCCCTGGTTACTTCTCACCCAGATGCACCTCCCAGCCTGGCTCAGTGCACCGCTGCATGGACACTTGTCCTGGCATGGATAAGGAGATGGTGCATATGGCTGGTTTGGCAGGATGAAGAGGCTGGCAGGTTAGAGGGCTGGGGTATGACTAAATGTATTCGCTGTAATGGTTCTTGCACATATTTTATTGCCACATCTGATATAATCTACTAAAATAGAATTTTGCTTGAGACAGTAATTGGAATATCAACACTTCAGGAATAATACAGTGGTAAGGAAAAATAGTTCTCTGTACTTGTTGATGCAAATGCTGTACTTTAAAGGCAGTGTCCAGACTATCTGTTCCTTGCAGCGGCCTGAGGAGCTAGTTTTAAGCTGGGAGGTGAAGGGAGGAATGAAGAGGAAAAGGAAGAAGAGAGTTTCATGTGCTAAAATAGTGTGGATGAGGAGAATGACAAATACATCTTCTATGTGTAAATACAGTGTATCCTAGTCCAAAGGGGGAAAATCTCTGGCCTGAAGGGTGTTTCTGGCTTACTGAGGGTAGTCTCTTCTGTCAATAGGAAGAAAAAATACCTACCTGTAGAGGGTAGTTCACAGCAGGTTCCTGTGTGAGGGACCCTGTGTCTGTCCATTGACCGCCCCATAAGCCTAAGGTGATTAACCTCCCTAGGCTAATGCTGGCCTCTGTGAATACCCCCTGGTTTTCAAAACCACATGCTGGATGACTGACTGATCTGCCCTGCTGCCAGTAAAGTAGTTATAGGGTGAGTATCATCGGCTTCTTCCAACCAGTGCGGAAATAATGGTAGTAGGAAGAAGGGGGTTTAATTTTTCAGGTGAGCACTTGAATAAAGAATCTGTTATTTAAAATTGTAATACCTAGCTTTGTCAAGCTGCTGTCTTTTCATTAGTAAAGGCATTTTTATTAGACTGATGGATTTCTCTTTTTCCTTTTTTATTTTTTATTTTTCTGAAGTGCACTAAGGAGATTGTTTTCTCAGTCTGCCAGCCAAGTGTCCTTCTGACTAGCAATACAAAGTTAAATGCTACTGGTGGAATTTTGGTTTTATTCTCTCAATCCGTTCTGCTGCTAGTTTGCGTGCTGTCTAAACTCAGACTCATTCTGCATGCATTGTGTCTGTTTGAAACATGCTAGAAGCTAGTCTTAATTAATTATGCCCAGCATTTGTAGGCTACCAGAGGTTCACTTAAGCTTTTTTTTGAGCATTTACTGCACTGAAGGCATCAAACTGCAATTAAAACAACTTCTGTGGGCATCTGTGAGTTGTTAAGGTTACACACTGTTCGTGGCATCTCCTGACTAAGAGGTAGTTATGCTGGGAGGCTTAATATGAAGTAAATCTCAGTGCATGTTTTTTCCCTCTGTGTGTATGTACTTGGTTGACTGTGGGAAGATGGAGTAGGAGGTGTAGGAAGGGGCACTAGAAACACTTTCACAATTAGCACTCCCTACATTCCAGACTTAACAGAGTAGGGGTTTGTACAGCTATAAGGATTTCCAACAAAAATTCTCTTTAGAGTGTAAAACCGTCTACTTGTTTCCCCAAGACACAGAGCCTCCAACAATGTGGCTTAGTGACAGTGTTTTATTGGTCTCTCTCTGAGAGGATGTAAATTTGCTGGTATGTATCTGTCCAGATAGCCTGGCCAGAAACATATGGGGATGTACAGGAGACAGAAATCTTCAACTTGCAGCAAATGTGGAGAGCAGCCTCTGCATGAAGAGCAAGCGTGTTGCATCCCAAATACTGCTTTTGCCTGTGCTTTGTAATTTATCTGGAAACCCCAGACCAAGACCATGCCCCATAGACAAAATTCCTGTACACAGAAAGGTGCTGTGTGTGGGAAAACACAGGAAAATGCTAGTCCTTATATGAATAAACTGTACCTAAGATGAATCAACTATAAGCAGCTGAAGGTCCCATTAAACTGCCAGGTTGTGGGTGGTTTTGTTTGTTCAGTTGGTTCTTTTGTTTTTTTGTTTTTTTTTTAAAGTTCATTTGATTACAGCTTTTAAAAAGTTCTGGGTTTTTTGGTATTTTTTTAACATAATTCAGTCACTAAAATAAGTTGAAGCTGTGATGAATGCCATTGTGTATTGTAGTTTTAGGGTTATAATTTACATATACTGTACAGTGTACTTTGTTCTGCAGAACAACTTTCAAAGTAATAAGATCAGGGAAAAAAAAGAGATGCTTCCTTTATAAATTAGTATTTTCCTGTAGTGAATCATATTATTTGAAGATACGGTACAGAAATAAAACAAATCTTATTGTTTGAATATTTCTGGTTTTGTGATGATTTATCTCTGTGTTTAATGAACAGAATTTATATAAAGTCACAGTCTTTACATTTGCTTTTCATGATGCAGACTTAGCAGGTAAGATTCCCACTTAATAAAACCTCATTCTCTGTTTTTGTTGATAAAATCATTAATGCAAAACACTGGTGTTTTTGTGGTTTTCTTCTAGTTGTTCTCCAACATTAAAGATGGTGAAGGTTTACAGTTGTTTGAGCAAGGTCATCGCACTGCACACAAGCAGGAATGTCACACCATGGAGGCAGCGAGGCTGGTGGAGTTCAACCTGAAGCAAGTGCTCACAAAGCTCATGACTCACATCTTTGGTGATGGTAGGTTCTTGCACCTTTTTTCCTGGACTGCCGATAGCTATAAGCATCTGGACTTCAGAGAAACATTTTTCTGCATAATAAAAACAGGAGGCTTAGGGGTGATGGTGACAGCTTGTATACTGAAACAGCCATGTGGGTTTTTTCTAATGAGAATTATAGTTATCTTAGGAGTCTTCATTCATATTCTTTACTATTACATTTTTGTCTTAAATTTGGTCAGAGTACCATCCCAGTGTCTTTTAATGTCAGAGTTACTGGCTGTTGATTGACCTTTCAGCTGTACTCAGTATTTTATTTGTTATTGTTCTTTAATACTATTATATCCACACCTTATAAAATTACTGAGCATAGCCCAACAGGCCACACAATCTTCTCTTGGTTTTCCTAAATACTGGTGCACACAACATTGTGTTGAATCATCAGGTTCATGTGAGGGGTTTTTGGTATGCAGGGTAACATAGTGGGTGTGAATACATGTAGGGACGTGTGCCAGACCCAACTACAGGCGCTCGTCTGGCAGAAGCCATGTTTTAGAGTGGATGCGGTGTGGGTCCTGCAAGAAGAGACAGCTCCAGCTCCAGCACAAAGCTTCTGCTTTGTACTTGTGAGCATCACGTGTCCCCAGTCAGAGTGTGGCTGTGACATTGCAGCTGGAACTGCATCAGAGCTGAGTGCCACTGGGCCCAGAGCTGGGCAATGTTCACACCTTGCACCAGCAGCAAGGAGCTTGACAGAAGGCGTATGTACATATGTGCATGTGCTGCTTTGCTGCATGCACACTCTAAGTGCCGTTTTCCTCATGCAAACAAATTAAACCTTTCAGCTGAGGGGAGATGGTGTTTGCTAAGTTTGCACCAAGCTGAAAAATAATTATTGTTTGGTACTCAGAGTGGAATGAGGAAAGGTAATGAATGTCTGCTTATAGGAATGAAATATCCTCTACTCGGAAATACCTGCTTTTGGTTTCAGGAGTTGAATTTATAAATGGCCTGAGTTAAAATTGCTACATTAATGCTGTTTCCTGGCAAGGTGGCTTCTCTTCTGAACCGATTCATTTTTCTGTTGAGGAAATACTGGATAGCATTAGAATGCACAGGTTATGCTGGCTATTTTCAAAGCTCTTTTAAGATGCTCACTGAATTTAGAGCAGTAGTTTCAAGAGTGAATTGATAACGGTGGCAAGTCCTGTATATGACTGCTTGAATATTTGTGTGAAATTCAGAATTTATTCAGAATTCTGAAATGCTGAATTAACAGCAAGCAAAACTTATACCAGTTTTTGTTCTATCCCACCTGGACAAGAATTTTTTAAGTTCCTGAGTTCATTTTTTGTGGTTGTATTTTATTTAACAGTGTCCTTTTGAAACATACAAAATTAGGATCAAAGTGAGTAATAGTAAGAATATTATTTTCTGATCAACCTCAGATGCTGAGGATGTTGTTTAAAGTGAGCAATTTCTAGGAGTTATTAGTGATATCTGAGACTGCAGTGACATCCTTCTCTAACAGCTGACAGATGCTGCACTTTAAGCTTCAGGATGTTGGCTATTACTAATTCTTGTACAGTGCACAGAGTAGCTAGAAAGACATTAAAAAATATTCTTAAATGATCATAAACCTACAGACTGAAAGTAGGTGATGCCTTCTTACTGTAGGGACTTTCTGGTTTTTTTCTGGTTTTATGTCCCCAGTATTTTTCCTGAAATATAAATACAAGATATAGATAGTGATTTAAATATCTCTTCCTCCCCCTCCCAGTCATGGAAATCTGAAGTTCTTTCCCTTTCACCTTCTTGATCTTTCTGTAAGCTGTCAATACGAACTGGAAGGTAATGGTCAAAGAAGCAAACTTTGTGCTAGGCACTAGACATGAGATGGGTGCAGTGCAAGTGACCTGGGGCACACATAATTAAATTTGTCTTTTGACAGCTGCCATCTTTTAATTTTCAGTTTACTTTCCACTTTACACAATATTTTTTATTACATTTGTGTCTTAACTCCCTTAGATTTTAACTTAAAATTTAAATGTATTTTGCTGTATTTATTGCTCTTGGAAAAATTGTGTATTTTTTCTTCTTGTGAATATTCCATAAGGCTCCATATTCTGTTAAAAGCAAATATTTCATTCCTTTTATACTTCATGTCAGGTGTATTCTTTGCAGCATGTACTGTCAGCAGGATATTGCAGTGAAGTTGCACATCTTTTCTGGCAGGATATTGTGATCATAGCTGCAGTAAGCTACTGAAATGTTGCATTGTCATACAGTCAACTGTTATTCATAGGCAGATTGTTTGGATTGCAGAATAAGTCTACTGCGCAAGGTAGTTTTGCATAAACTAGTTTAGGCCTTGTCATGTTTTAAGCCGAGCTGGTGACAAAGCACCACACAGCCGCTCACTCCCTCCTCTCCCCTGGCCCCTGTGGGATGAGGAGGAGAAAATATAAACAAAAGCTCGTGGGTCAAGACAAGGACAGGAAGGGATCACTCACCGTGTATGGTCACAGGCAAAAGACAGGCTGAACTTGGGGAAGAAACAAAATAAATTTAATTTACTACAAATCAAATCAAGGATAATGAGAAGTAAACCCAAACCTTAGAACACCTTCCTCTCACCCATCCCTCCTTCCCGTCTCAACTGCATTCACGTTTTTTTCCACCTCTTCCCACCAGCGGTGCAGGGGGATGAGGAATGGGGGTTGGGGTTAGTTTGTCACAGGTTGTCTCTGCCGCTTCATCCTCCTCAGGGGCAGGACTCCTCACTCGTCCCCTGCTCCACTGTGGGGTCCCTCCTGTGGGAGACAGTCCTCCATGAACTTCTCCAGCCTGGGTCCTTCCCATGGGCTGCAGTCCTTCAGGCACAGGCTATTCCAGTGTGGGCTTTCCCATGGAGTCACGGCCATCTCGGGGGGCGTCCGCCTGCTCTGCCGTGGGGTCCTCCCTGGGCTGCAGGTGGGCATCTGCTCCCCCGCTCCCCTCCATGGGCTGGGGTGGAGACAGCCTGCTGTCTCGCCACAGGCTAAAGGGGCATCCCCTCCTCTGGCACACCTCCTCCCCTCCTTCAGTGACCTCAGTATCTGCAGAGGGGTTCCTCTCCCATCCCAGTCTCCTCCCCTACTGTAGGTTCCCCTTCTTAACTCTGCTCTCCCAGAGGCACTACTGCCGTCGCTGGCAGGCTCGGCCTTGGCCAGCAGCGGGTCTGACTTGGAGCCAGGGAAGCTTTGAGCAGCTTCTCACAGGATCCACCCCTGTAGCCCCTGCCACGCTACCAAAAACCCCACCACACAAACCCCAAAACAGGCCTGAAGTCCCGGACTTGGATAGCTGTGCTTCTGCAGTGCGTCTCTGGGAATTTAGCAGCTCAGGTTGATGACAGATTGAGGATCTCTGCAGAAAGGTCAGATCACCAGCCTGTTTTTTTTGTTTGTTTGGTGGTTGTTGTTGTTCTAGGTTAGTTTTTATAATATTTAGCGAGACAGTTTTGCTTTGCTTGACTCATCCCACACTATCTGGATACTTTAGTGTTGACTGTACATGCCAGTATACAAAATAACAAAAGTTGCTTAAAGATCACTAAGTTGTCATGAGGAAAGTCAAAGAATTCATTAAAATCTACACCTATATTTATTCCCAAGGCTTGTCTTATTTCTTCCTGGCTTTGCCAACAGGCAACAGACAAAGGAACCACAGATATTAGACAGGGGGGAAAGGTCTGGAATATGCAAATAATTGTTTTAAATACTTGACAATGTAAGATGGGGGTTTTTTATGACATTTTCTAGTGGTATGCCATGCCTGATTTTGCCTTCTACAGGTGATGAGCGTTCAGTTTCTCTCATGAGATTTTGCTATCAGGAACCTATTAAAATATTATGCCTAGAATCACCTTTCTTCATTTTCCTCTGTTACCCCAAGATATGGTGCATATTTCAAATTCATTCATTTAACTTACACCTCCATCTCCACATGCAGATCTGTCAGTGTAGGAAGTCTTTTCTGTCTTGTTTTAGTTACCTTGTAATAAGGCTTTCCAAAGTTAGCTGTCTTAGGTTTCCTCATAAAGTTACTCAGTCTTTCCCAACTCGAGTTCTTTCTCTAACCCTTCTGTAGTTTGCCAAAAGCTTTCTGGACCCTGAGAAATTCAGAAGTAATCTTACTATAGCAAATGGAAAAGAATGATTGTGTGCTGGTTCTGTGACTTGTTGCTTAATGTTAAATGGCTCAAAATTCACTGCTGTCTCATATTTATCTACCCAGTTCCTTGACACTGGTAAGAGAAGGTGGGAGGGTGAAGAACGCCATGCTTTGACTGATGGTTCTGTCGCTGCTGGTTGGATGTCTTTTAAATCAAACACATTGTTCTGCTCTTTCTTCTTCTTAACTGTGTTGTACTGATATCTCCTTAGAGTATATGGAGTTTAAAAAGAAAAACAAATAATCATTTATTGAGGACATAATGGTCTGGCTAATAACTTCTGAAAAATGTGAGCTAACGTAGGTTTACAGGCAGTCAGCTCTTGTCTGCTGCAAGTGAGATGAATTAGCTGGAGCAATGAGGTGCAGAGTACTTACAAATCGACACACCCCTCATGTGGCCATGGCTTGACACCTTCTGTGCTCCCCAGCACCCACCCTGCACTCCTCTCCTTTTTCTCCCATAGATTACTTCTCTAAAAATAATCCTCACAGCAACAAAAAGAATTTCTGGTCAGTGAAGACCATCTGGGTCTCTGGCTTTGTTGCTTCTGTGCTCTAGCGTAGCAATAGGCTGCTTTAATGTGTTAGGGGTTTTTTTCCTTTTCTTTCTTTTTTTAGTGCCTTTGATCAAGCCTTTTTCATTATGAGACTCAATTAGGCTAGCACTGACAGATACTTGTTTGGCTTAATATCTGATAACACCATTACTTCTGAGCACAGGCTATGACCAATTCCTTACCTGGATACAGTACTCAGAAATAACAATAACTATTCACTTTTCCTTACTCATTGGAGATGCAACATGTAAGTTACTAATGGACACGTACACACTGGAAGGACTCCCATGAATGCTGTGAAATGAGCAGGTGTCCTCTGCTAATATAAATCATCTCTTTGAACTAGGGAAATTACTGAGTTTGTATCTAGTGATCAGTCTTTGGTTAGATTTAGCATTGTGCTCTTTTAAGTGCCTCTGTGTTTTAAGACAGATACGCATCTCTTGGCCTCCTAAAATTTCTAGAAATAATAATTTTTTTTGCCAGCATTTCATAGGCTCTATGTGAAGAAATAAATTAGACCTAATCAGGTAATTATATAGCACTACAGAAGGCCTAATCTTCATAGTCCTTTTAAGTCTTTAGTAGTTTAATTTGCTGAATGTGAGCAATGTCCTTTATTCCTTGGGAATATATTGAGTACCAAGATAATAATTTGTATTTAAATAATAAATGTACCCATTTATTCTGTGACAGTCTATAGAAATGCAGTTAGAAGGCTTAATCTTGCCGAAGGCTGAGCACCCTCTGCTTTTCAGTAAAGTCTTCCAGAGCCAAAAGTCTGAAAGAATGCTTGAATGTAAACTATGGAGGTATTCCCAATTGTCCTGGCTACTGTATGAATAAAATTATTGTGGTATATGGGATTAACTACTAGTTTAGAGAACAGAATGGAGGTGAGAGTTGTTTCTTCATTGTGAATTTTTGTTTTATTCTAATTTTTGTTTGCTTATTTGCATTCAAAACAAATGCCTCTTAAGTACTAATATGCATTAAAATTCAGAATTAAAAAAAAGAGCTTTAAATGCTTTTTTTTGCCTTTTAAAATTTATTTTAATTAAGAACAAAAAGCAGAGAAATCCTTTTTTTCCTAGAGCTTCATTCAGAAGTAATCAGAGGATTAAAAAGAACCCATTATCCAAATGTTACTGAACATGAAACTGCTTGAATATTCAGTGTCATTCTTGCTGCAGTTGCAAATTTTGCAAGCTAAATGAAGATATTTTATATGTGCATGGCTTTACAGCAAATGCAGAGTTTTACAGCCCTAGGATTAAAATGCATTTATACCAAGATAGGGAAATTTAAAAAAATGTTTCCCGCACACCATACCATTGTATACACATGACTTTTTTCATCTATGTAATTTTTTTTGTTGTTATGCAGACAAAAAAGCAATAGTGATTGCTGTAAGTCAGTTACAAATGGTATAATTGCTAATACTTCCAGTTTTCTGAGTTCTGTGTGTAAAATTATCAAAACGCTTTTTTATCATTCATATAACTTTCTGAGGTTGATTTTTAAGAGAGAAGAGAAAATCTAGAAGTACCAATGTGTGTGTTTTGAAACCTGCGTCTCCAATTGGAAGTTCATAGCATCCAGAAAAATTCCCAATAACTATTAGATATTTTATGTTTTGACTATGTATGTATGCTTTTGTTGTAACTTACTGTTTCAGTTTCTGTAGCCACATTTAATGCTTCACAAGTAATCAAAGAAAATCCAATACTTGAGGCTACAGAAAATGCTTTAATTTGAAAAACTCTCAGTATAAATCATGCAATTTCATTTTTTAAGTTCCTTTTATGACACAAATCCCCAAAAGCCTGAAAATCAAACCAGGGGTGTTAACAGTTATCATCACCCAAACAACCTTTGCTGTGCCCCTTTTCAAACCTGGACCTAGCTGGTTATTAATGATCCTATGAAGCTGATTAACATTTCCTTAACTGAAGGGAAAGATGGGCTTGAGGTTAAGGCATTAGCCCACAGAATTTGTAGTTCAATTCTCTTTTGAGTTTTTATGGTTCATGTTTCCAAGACACTTTTTTTCCTGACACCTAATGGCTTGGAAAAAATTCTTTAGTGAAACAAAGCTTGTGTAAATGATTACAAGAACTAAGAATCATTGAATATAATAAGGGCCATGACAACACCCCTGCTTTTGGCAGCACAGTAGACCTTGCCCTCTTCTGGCTCTGTTGCTCTGAGATGCCAGGGGTTTCCTCGCCCGGCGCAGTGGTACTTGCAGAGGTGCTGAGCTGGGGAGGAGAGAGAGCTACCCAGTAGCACCTTTCTCATACACTTCACATTCACACGAAGTTAAACTCTTGTCTCCTGGGTCCAGAGTAGTCCGTGTGTGTTGGTATATGGCATACCTTGTTAATGTACAACCCTGTATGTGTATATATATTTCTGTGTATTAATATCTATTTTTAACTTTCTTATTTAAACATATACAGAAAGAGTAGCTTTGTATTTTAAATGAGTTGTGATGAAAAAAAGTACTTGCCTAGCTGATCCATAAAATATTAAGTGAAAATTAAAGGCTTAGCTTTTCCTGTGAGGAACAGTTAGTCATTTCCTGGTGCAGAGAATAACAAAATTACTGACTTCTCCATGATCTTGGCTCATTTTTGTTTGATGCCAGGTGGTTGCTACAGTTTGACAAATGATTGATTAGGTTTCAAAGGGTGCTTGAATTACACAAAGCTTTTTTCATATTAGAAAAGACATGGTCATTTTTTTCCACAAGTTTTGAGATTTATCACCTTGCACAAGTGTTGTAAATTAGTTTTTGCTTTTTATTTTCTCTGGATTGCTGTAATTGGTGTCATTAGTTGAAGGGCAAATTTTACAGATTGTTGGAGGGATGGCCTTTTAAACATACACCCTTCACATTTTATTTTTTAAACACTGCTACAGGACTGCAAGTCAGATGGGTAGACTGCTACTTCCCGTTTACACACCCTTCCTTTGAGATGGAGATCAACTTCCAAGGAGAATGGATGGAGGTCTTGGGCTGCGGGGTCGTGGAGCAACAGCTAGTTAACTCAGGTACTGAAACTCCTTTACTTCATTGACATCTCTATTAGCAAACACTTCCAGCACAATCAGCTTCACAGTCTGAAATGCCCCCTTCTCCCCTGGTGAGCGCAGACATCTCTGTTCAAGGCAGCTGCCACAAATAGTCTTTGGGTGGAATGCAGCCCTTGCATGCTGTGATTTGAGGGTAGCAACTGAGCGAGCGATCTGGAGCTTGCAAACGGAAAGCTTGCCTTTTATTTTGTGCAGTAAGGAGACAGACAGATGTCAGCTTGAAAAGAGAACCTGACGAATTAGGATGTGTGTTTTTTTTCTCTTCCAAGAGATGTCAAGTGCATTCATAGTTATAATTTAAAAGCAAATAGCAAAATAAGCAAATAGAGTCCCCTAATATTAGCAATATCAGAGTGCTTCTGTATCTCTAAAGTATAGAAGGAGGAATGTGATATCTTTCATATTGCTTTTTGGTCAGTGGGTAAATGATAGGCTGCTTTTTGCTTTTGTTTTTTTCTTTTCTCCTCAGGTTGGTTATTTATTAGGTTGTAAACTACATTAAGAGCAACATCATGTATTTTAACTGAAATTCTTACAGAGTAAGGTCACCTGACGATTTTGCTTTCTAAAACTTGTAAGTACAAAAGGAAAGGAGAAATTGGTGGTTTTTTTCTGATTATTTTTACATAGAAAATTTTACATGCTTGTTTTTTCATTAGCTGAGAATAGGCAATTTTTTGTAAGCACAGGGCAGACTGTATGTGCACAGACCTCAGTCATTCGGTGTCTTCCAGTACTATTTATTAGGTATTGGGAGCCTTTTGGAATATGATCCATTTAATTCTTGCAAGTGTGCTTTCAGATAGCCAAGTATATTCAGTTGACTTTTTTTCCCAGTTAGTTTCCTAAGCTATTGTTGTATTTTCATGGGCTCTAAATTCTTTCTGTTGAAGTCCAAGTATGATAGCTATGAATGGCTCAGTTTTGGCCCCAGTTATTTGGCACAGCTTGTTTTCCTCAAAGTTTGCATGTATTTTAATGTGACCATTTTCCTTTTAAAAAGATACCCTCTTCCAGAGTTGCTCCCCAATGGGTGAATGGTTTATACTAACATTCTTTCTCAGGTTATTGTGTTCATGGTGTGGTAAAGATAATACAGCTTCTGATCGGCCTCAAAAGTGAAAGAATGCTATGTAATATTATTGCCATCAGATGTAACACACAAGTGGGCAGGCTTTCTTCTTGAAAAGCTTTTATGTTGCTTAGTTCTTATGTTTAGGTTCTTTTAATGTGTGTGAGAAGAGCTAAACTGTGGCCTCAAAATAGTTACTGTATGCATTTGTGTCTGTGTGTATGTGAATGAATGTACATGAAACACCAATGGTTTCTACAGCAGTCAAAGCTTTCAGTTTACTCTGCCTTAGCTTTTTTCGCCTTTCTGAATTATGGTATTCAAAATTATATCCCTTCTTTACAAAACTCTACTAACTATTTATTGCTGTTCTAATCTTGAAAGAACTCATGAATTTAGTAACTGAAGTCTAGGTTTTGAATACTTGTAGACTTGTATTATTAAAACAAGCAAACAAAAAGAGATTCTTTCTCTTTATTAGCAAGGTATTTTTAGAAGGTGCAAACTCAGTCGTGGAAGTGTCAGTCATTTTTTACTTCATTTAGAGAGAATTGAGCTTTATGTAGCCACATTTTTGTTTTTCCGCTCCCTCCAGCAGCTCTGCAAAAACACTTGGCTACAAAAGCTGAGTCTAATGTATCTCAATGGGATTTTATTGAAGCATTGGAATCTGTTTACCACAAGTGAGGAAAGAGTTGGTTAATAATGATGGCTAATGATTAGTTTATTTGGTTTAATGTAACAATGAGGACAAAGTAGTTCATATTTTCACTCAGGTAAGGAGTCAAACACCAGTGTTCCTTGTTTACTGCTGCTCTGAGTATTCTCTTCTTTAATTCTCTTTTGCAACAATTTAAAACCCCAGTAGGTTCCTGGCATGCCAACTTGCATCTATTTATGGTGAAGCCAAGTTTGCTATTACTAACCCACAGATTTTTTTCTTTTGAGTGCGTTATAGCAGCAAGCTGCTTTTGCCCAAAATTGGAAGCCCACAAGTCGAGAAAGGAGATTCTCTGTGGAGATGGGTGAACGTGAAAATTTTCTTTCCTAGCTTCTTCATCTTTTTTTGCTAGCAGAACTCAAGTGCCTTCCAAAGCCATCCCACATTTAAACAGTGGTAGTTTCTTAATAGTTTATTTTTTTTACCTTTTGAATATCCTTAATGCCTCTAGTATCCATGATCAATGGATATTACTTATTACTCTGGTCCCATGCACCTAAATTTCTTTGAAACATCAAAGTTTCAATTTTAAAGCCTTCCATTTTAAACCAGTGCAGATCAGCAAGGAATAGGATCTTTGTCATACTTGGGAAGGAGGCCTGTGACTTCCCAGTAGCTCTGTCTTTGTGCCTTTTGTTCCAAATACTGCCTGTTCATCTTTATAGCAGACAGTGTTATTTTCAGTGGAGATTTCCTGGCAAAAGAAATTGAGGTGAACTACCCAGAAAAACACTAGGTTGCGGTTTTGGGCTTGTTTTGGTATTTGTTGTTATCTCCACCATTTGTTCACTGGTTCATTGGTACTGGAATTCCTTAACTACAGGTAAGTATCCCATTGCCCAACAGGAAAGCATGCATCTAACCTCAGAGCACTGACTCACACCACAGACCTGCTCCCTCTGATGAGAGAGGAAACACTGATGCCCAAACCTAGATGTTCTGTCTCTTTGTCAGATGTCTACAATAGGGACTGCAAGTTTCCCATTCCTGTCTCAATCTCTTCAAGGGCTCTACCAGAAAACAACACAGTAGGACTGAATGAAAAAGAGATATGTTACTCTTTTTTTTGGCTGCCTAAGCTGGTGCTAAAGAAATATTTTACTCTCAGTGTGCCAGTTCACCAGGCAAATGCAGAAAGATCTTTTCATGGTGTACTGCACAGCTTGCTGATTAAAAACTGGAGAAGAAACTGATGAGTTTGCAGATTTTTTTTTTAATATGGTCTATAACATTTCTAGTATCTTGCAGCTTGGGATTTTCGTTTTATGGGTATTTTTTGCTTGATATTGACTATTAAAATATTTATTTCTGAAATGTAAAGTTTGCTGGCAGGCATTGCTTTTTCTTCCATAAGACAATATTTTCCTAAGGGAAAGAAAGAGAGCTTTTAGTTTCAAAATCCTCAAGTCCTTTTGTTTTGTTTGTTACTATTTGAATACGAAAGACTGGTTTGTGAGGCAGTGGGAAACAGTCACTCAAAACAGAAGTTGGATATGCCTGGTTATCTATGGTGGTTATAATTTAAACAGTCGGGATGCTTCAGCACAGATTTTTTTTTCATTTTGTTTTGTTGAAAATATATATATTCATATGTGAATATATATGAAACACAGCAAAAATTGAGAAGGACTGAAGAAACCTTGTGGTGGGATGAAAAGACAAGGTCCATGCTGTGAAGGGGCCAGGATATTAGCCCTAAGTACCTGTTCCTTTACTGAGATTTTTTTAGTCTTGAGTGAAGAATTCTATTGCAGCTTTAACGCACTGTGCAATCAGCATTAAATTTATTGTTATTTTCTGAAAGACAATATCCTGTTGAGTTTTTCTGATGCCTTCTTACCTTTTGGAAGGAGCTGTTCTTTGATTTCAACCACTTTTAAATAGAACGTGATACAGATATTTTCTACATGTAAATAGAAATACATTGTTTGTAGGGAAAAAATATCAAATATGCTCAAATGTATTGATAGGCACTCTTCATTACCTTCTTTCCTTCTCTGTTCTTTTTTCCTTTTGAGGTCTGTGAAGAGTCTCTGTGGTCCTCTTCTGGTTTCATTTTGGGGTTTTTTTGTTTGGTGTCGTGTGTGTCCGTCCCCGTCCCCCCCC
>JANZLQ010000030.1:15604457-15620826 GCA_026212715.1 Elanus axillaris
TGTTTGGTGTCGGGTGTGTCCGTCCCCGTCCCCCCCCCCCCCCGCATGCGTCTTAACACACCAGATTTCTAGTTTCTGACATAGATCTCCACAGCACAGGTGTGATAACTCGAATATGAAAGGCAACAGAACAAACCAGCACTTTTTGTTACAACTTTATTGTGTGTGGACTTTCATAGTGCTTTATCTCACCCTTAAAATTTCACATTCTTAAAATGTTAAACCAGATCAGGATTTGCCCAGGGAGGGACAGCCAGCCTCATTGTCATTCACTGAGTAGTGGGAATGGTCCAGTCTTCTGAGCCATTCAGATTTTCTGTGTTAACAGCAACAAAGATTTCTGCTGTCTTGGTGTGTGGATGAGCAGATAAAATTTGATAAAGGCTGTTAAGTACCATTTCCATTAAAGCCAATCCAGCTATTATTTTTTAAGAGTTATTTGCATTCAGGAAAGTCTCCTACAAACAAAATCTAGAATATAGTGTTATTTACTATTTTCTAACAGTGATAGTTGCTATTTTTAAAAGAAAAACTATACCCTATGACTGGTTTTGTATAATTGTTGAAAAAATATGCACTACTGCAAAGATACACAGAATTGTAAGGAATGATGTTACATGTTCCCCTAAACTAGAGCAATTATTTGGTATAATGTGAACACAGAAGATCACTATTATAATCAATATTCAATAAGAAGTATAAAATCTAACTTACAGTATTGTTTAACTTTCCATTTTTATGTCAGTTTGTCTTTCATCTTAAACTACACCTGAATACATAACTTCAATAGGAATGTTGTGTATGAATTTTGATATAAAGAAAAGTTTATTTTTATTCTGGTTAACACTGGGAAAAATACAGAAACTTTACAGTGTAGTAACAAGTGCTCTCGGTTTTAGGTCCATGATGAGGATACAAGGAAATTTTATGGTTCAGTAGAACTAATATCAATTAACAGCACGTAAGGTATTTATTTCTGTGCTTCAAGAGTACATTATCCAAGATTTGCAAAAGTTTATTGGTAGGTGCCAAAGCTCCCAAGTCTGTATGGAGTTATATGATTGAAACCTTTGAATACAAGATGTTACTTACTCAGAGGCTGCAATCCCATAGTGTTGCTTAGTACCTGTAAAACTGGAAGCAGTTAGGATGTGACCCTTTGCTGATTGAAATCAATGGCCACATTCTCAGCGCTCAGTGTTGTGGAATGTTAGCTGGGGTTGGAAGCAGGAAAATTGGACTAAAGTTTACCCCCAAACCAAGAGACTATAAACCCCAATCATGTAAAACCAAAACGCAAACAAACGACCCATGTCTCCCCCAACCCCCAAAACAAAACAACCTATAAAAGAGAATTCCATAATTTTTGGTAAGACTTCTCATGACGTTTTCGAACTCCTGAGGTATGCAAGAAAATAACCTAAGAGTGGCACACCAGATCAAACCAAAGTCCAGGATATCCCTGTATCCCTGTGTGTCATCATGGCATCCGAAGCAGTTGCCTAAAGATGAGTAGAACAGACATGGTTATGCTGATCCTTCCCTGATATGCTCCTGCAGCTGTCTGTTTCCTGAGCTGAAAATGGTATGTTTGATTTCAGTAGTCATTATGGAATTTTCTTCCATTCATTTGTTGAAGCAGTTTTTTGAGTCCCAGTTACTATATGCAGTGCCTTGTAGCAAGAAATTGCATAACTTAACTTGCATGAGGAATCACTTTTTTTTTTTTTTTACCATCAAGTTAGAGTTACAGGTAGAGCTCCTTCTCTGTCATGTGAGAAGAGATAGTGAGTAGCTCTTTCTTTTTCTTTAAGCCACTCGTGATTTGTTTAGATCTGAGTTATAACTCTTATCACTGACTTATTTCCAGACCAAAGGCTCCTGGTCAGACAGTTGCTCCCTGTGTGGGAGCCGATTCATATGTTCTGATAGTCACGATCATTCCTGCCTGCATCTTCTCCAGGTTTCTGCTGTTAGGAGGTCAGCATGTAATGTTCAGGCTATGGGCATACAGTGTTTTCATACACTGGCATAAAGATTTTGCATTCTCTTTTCCTTTTCTGATAATTCTTAATATTTATTTTGCTGTGTTGACCTTCAATGAGCCTTGAGTTGAAAAATGAAGGGAGGTTTTGGTACGATCACTGCCCCAGAGATGATTGCTTTCGATCACTGGCTGGTGGTTTGAAACATCCTGGCACACAGCCAGCCATTCAGCTCTGGATGTGAGGTCTCATTTCTGAAGACTATGAATCACAAAGGCAGATGTTTTTAGGCTACCAGTAAGAGGAGTTGGTAAGACTTTCCTGTTGGATGTAGATTTTTCTACCTTCCACATCAGAAAGCAACATTGATATTTACAGTCTTAAGAAACCCATTTTGTTTTTTTTATTTTTGCTTGTCAGCTTGAATGTAGTAGGGAATGGTATAGGGGTTTGGAAGAGGAAATGTCAGCTTTCCAGCAGGAATAGTAGGAGATTGTCATGGCGTTGGCAAGGAAATGAGCAGGCACTGGGCATTCCATAAGGTTATGGAGGGAACTTTCTGTCAACAGCTTGCATACAATTACAGTTTTAAAAGTTGCTGGGCAGTCTTGGTCATCCAATTGTGTGTAATATCCTGAATTTATAGCAAAGGTAGTTTTCCTAGTACTGTATTTCTTGCTAACTTTGTGTGTACTTGTAATGAAGAAAAAATTGCTAACGTTGTCAAAACATCTTCGTGAATACTGTTGAACATGACAAAAGGAGTTTGTCACAATTTCTGCAAATCAACATTTTGTTTTAAAAGGTGGCAGCTTATTTGTCATGAGTGTACTCTATGGTGAATCTGATTCTTGAAGTGTAAGTCTTTCTCATCTGGAAGCCCTTTTACAGATCAGATGCAGGACTTCCTTCCAAAATTTAAATAGTACTTGGCCCAGGGCTGCCACCTTCAGCCAAATACAAGTCTTAACATGTAGAACTTGTTTGGCTTCAATGCTGCAGTAAATAAATCTTTCTTTACACATTTATTGAAGATCATCAAAATTGCTGTCTGAGGGGAAGTAAGAATTTTAAGTTCTTAACGTGTCCACTCCTTTTTGTTTTGTTTTTGGTCTCCATGGGCAGCAGATTAGTAGTTAACAGAAAAATTATGTCAATGTTACCTTGCAGACACAGGACTTTTTTTTTTTTTAATTTATGAATATGTTCTTAAATCAAATATTAGTTATGGGTGAGCTAGGTTCATATATCAAGCAGCGGGGGGTGTTTTGGGGAAGGGGAAATTTAATATCTTTCATCTAGCAGTTTTTTTCCTGCTCAGCTCTTGCCTGGTAAATTACATTAAAATGTTGGAGCAGATGGTGCATGTGGCTTAAATAGTATGCAGACCCATGTTCTGTCTATGCTAACAGCTCTCTGTGGGGACCTTGAAATAGTTAACGCTGTACATGTCTATATGGATATAACGTATAAGGGTAAATATAATGCATTTAAAATACATTCCTGAAACTCTTCAAGGTGAAATCAAAGTTGCAGAGGTATTGGTGTCTTGAGCACCTGGGTCCTCCCAAAGAACATGAGGTAAAACTGTTGGAAGGGCTGGTTCTTCGCACACAGTACATCCAAAGCAATTGAAGTCTGCTGTATAAGCTTCGCAGCTCTCCATCCCAAACCTCTCAGGGGTTAAAATCTGTTCTTTTTAGGTCACTGTCTGTCTCCTATGCAACCACATCACCACATTACCTTGACAACTCCCAGCCTTTCCTGTGCTTATTCTCCTGAGACCTAGGAGATAGTGAAGTGTTGCAATTCCTTTGTTTTGGGCTGGAACTGAAGCACATAGCAGGCTGACACGCATGCAGACACACACACTGCAGACGAAGACTTTAGCTGTCTTAGTTAAAGTTAGCTTTCTTACAGTCCTTATATCCTCAACAGAGAAAGAAGGTCTTCCAATGTGTTTTGAATGTATGGAGGTTGTGCTGGGCAGCCTCTTTCTGCCGGGGGAGCCTGGCCTCCTAATTTAGGCAAATACCTGAAGATAAAGTGAATATCCCACAAAGAGACAATGTTTCAGATTAAATGAAGTTAATGGGAAATTGGGAAGCATCTGAGTTTGAGTGACTTCCCAAGGGTCTCAGAAGTTGCCTGTGGCAGAAACTGGAATTAAATCCAAGCTTTATATCTCAGCTCCTGGGTCACCTTTGTCTCAATTATTCCCAGTGATTTACATTTACAAATAAATATACATACACGTGCATATATATATGCCTGTGTATGTATAAAAATAAACAGAGTGAGACAAATAAGTGACCAAATAAATACAGAGTGAGGCAAATTTGGCCTATTTTTGATTTTTGTGTGTGTGTGATTTTCTACATGCACACACAAGCACACCCCAGCCCAGTGTAAACAGAAAAACCAATTGTCACAGCTGGCTAATTTGAGACACACTGTTGAGCTGGCAGCCACTGAAATTTTGCTTTGGCCAGCCAAACATGGAGCTGGTGTGGAGTTGTGGTCTTTTAGAGAAAGACGTGATTGAATTGTTGTCTGTATTCTGCAGCATTTCATATGGATACCCACAAGTGATACCCACATGTCACATCCAGAGAAGTGTGTACCTATGATAATGCTGACCAGTTTAAAAGGGAATGAGTAATAGGGCAGAGGACCTGATTTTCCTTAAAATTCTGTGGTGATCCAGCCTGTTTGTACAAGGAGAGGAGCTGTGATTGTAGTCACCTTGGTGGCTACCAGCAAAACATGTACTTGACTTTTAACCTTTGAATAGTTCATATAAAGGTGCAGAAGTGTGAATTGAGGGGGTGGGGGGGGCATTTAGCTGTCCTTAGTTGACCACCACATCTCTTGGCTGAAAAGGAATTGCACGTAGCCAGTGACAGCAGACATATCAGCTGCTTTCTTGGCATCTTCAGACTAACAGTTAGTGCCAATCTCCTTCATGATCGCAAACCTAAGTGATGGCTTGCTAGGCATCCCATTCCAGCAAAGGGAACAGATACAGCGCTGCTACATATTTACGCGTGAACTGGGCTGTAGCTTGTGCTATTTCTTCTATCTCCTTTCATCCCACTTGAAGAAGAAATTGGAGAGAGTTTATTTCCTGCTTTTGGATGAAGATTGCCTTTGGGGTCTGATCTTGTTTTGGTTTCTTTTGAACTGACTGGAAGTAAGTCTTGGTCTTGCCTTGATAAGTAAACCAAAACACAGAAGTGAGTTGCACAGAGGTGATGCTCCAGTCACTCAAAGAGTGCATTGTTTTACTTGTTTCTCTTCTTCTGTTACCTGTGGCTACATGACCAGGTCTGATGTGTGTGCTGTGTTACAAAGTTACACCTTTCCTCTGCCTTTCCCTTTTCCTTGTCAAGATAATTTGCCTGTTGTCTCCTACTTAATTTACAGCTCTATTTTTAAAACTTTTTTCATCAAGTTTTTCATCCAGAAGGAACCCATAAAATTTTTGAAATGTTGCTTTCTCTGATTTTATTACCTTTGACAGATTCATTAGGTATGTTAGAGCTGGTGTTCCTCAACAGAATTAATAGAAGCTTACTCCCAATCTGTATGTGTTTGCGTAGGATGAACAAATACAGTATTCCATTTTATGACAATTCTATTACACCTATTTCTGGGAAATGTGTTATTTATTTACAGGGGTATTTTGTGGGAGAATAAGTATAGGATTGAATCTTGAAGTAAGTAGTTATTAGAGAATTTGGATGGCCATTTGAGTTTGTGGCTCCATATGTTTTTGCCAGCTGAGTGTTAGAGTGCTACTGTCAATGGATTTAGAGGATAATTTCCCTTTCATGGTGCAAGATTACATTTTTATTTGGAATTTATGTTCCTTATTCTCACAATTTAGGAAACTACTTTATCTTCATGCTTCATTTTCTCCTGCACAAAAATGTCTGTGAAAAAGGGTTAACTCAGTCCAACACTAACCTTGAAACCATCAATAGTGGTTATTTGACTGACTGGTGCATGGTACATCTTTTCCTCTAGCGAATGAAAGCTTCTCCCTAGCATACGTGAGGCTGATTTTAGTCCATTTTGAATCTAAAAAAGAAAAAAAGAGGTGGGAGAATGTGCAGTTGCATCTTCCAAAGTTTCTATTGCCTTTGAAGCAGTTTGCCCATATGTATGTATTGTCTCTCCCTCTCTTTAGTTTGGTGGGTTTTTTTTAATCAAATGTAAATTAAAGCTTTAGTAATTCACTATGATTTGTCTCCTTGGGATCCAGCAGGAGGACTAGAGCACCACACACAAGAGAAGGTTAAATAACGATGGACGTAGTTTATTAAGCAGCTCCCAAGTAAAAGAAAGAGCTACTCTCAAAAACCTTGAAGAGCAACAATTTATAGCACAGAGAAGGTGTTTCCCTTGGCTTTATTTATGCAAAGGAAAATACAGCTAAATAATACTATTGAATTACTACACTTATGTGATGAATGCTGAATGTTTTTAATCAGCCAGGAGTTGGTCCAATGAGCCTAATATAATTCCTCATCAGGCTAGGATACCTGGCAGGGGTTTTTGTTGCACTGCAATATTCATTTTTGCTGTTCCCAGGACATTTATCAGGACTACTCAGCTGAGGGTAGAGAAGAGATTTTACAGGCATGTCTCTAACTGTTCCTGATTCTGCTACACAAAGCTCAGTTAGATCGTTTCAGTTCAGCTGAGATTAGATCAAGCATTTTGGGAAGTATTTATCTTCACTAGATTGCAAACTACAAACTTGATTTCTCATTTCTGGAGGGGGAGGTTTTGGTTAGGATGTAACTATCATGCATCATTTCTTGTCTTTCAGATTTCTAGTTGGTGAGAGGAGCGGGTGAATGCAGGTCTTCCTGCGTGACTGCTGGAGGCTGAACACATGCCTCGCCCTCTCTCTGCTCTACTATTGCATAAAAAAAATAACAAACTAGTGGTAGTGTATGGGTAGTCAGCCTGCCCAACTCCATACCATTTATCAGAGTCTCCAGTTGAGTCATGAGACACTTGTCTTTAGAGGGCTGGGGAAGGGAAACTTGAGCATGTCACATAGTTGAGGGAGAGCAGCAGCTTTCCAGTGATGACGGGCTGGTTGTGGCAGCGGTCCAGGCTAAGCCAGTGGCACCAGCCTCTCATGGCTCATTTTGGCCGGAGGCTGAGAAGATCGGATTGCCCAGCTGTCTGTGTGCCAGTGCACACAGATCCGCTGCTGACCACACGGGTGAGCCTTGGCTGGAGACCTTTGTTTGAATTGCATGTAAGCAAACACAGAACAGCTCAAGAACTGGAGTGTGGCCACTGCTTCTCTGTCGTTACTGCCTGCCAACAGAATAACCTTTCATGTTATTATAAACTCTAGCTTTGTAAAAGTATATAAGTCAGCTCCACTGGTGCCGTTTTGGCTTGTATTACAAAGAAAAACTTGGCTTCAATTTTACTTGGGCTTCATCGTCAGATAACCTGGATTTGCTTTCCTGTTCAGCATTCATAAACAGGCAGTGTCTATGAGCAGTAGAGGGGATAAAACTTACAACATGTGAATAAAAAGGTGCTCAGAATGAGGGGATTATGCTGTGAAGGACAATCATGTTTCCAGAAGGAAGGAAAGAGTCTAGAACAGGTTTGGCACCTCTGTGCTGCTGGAAGTCATCTGCAGCACAGCTATGGAGAGGAGACAGCCCATTCCAGGCAGCGTACCAGCCAGGGTACCAGCCAGCTTTGAGCAGGTTCTGCTGCTGCACCTGAAATGAATCAGGGAAGAATGCCAGCCTTTATTAACACTTTTCCCCCATGTAAATAACAGTGACAGATTACTAATAGATATTAAAGCAATGTCTCCTTTTTCCTGAACAGGACGGATGCCATAAATTATGTATTCTGATGACTATGCGGTGAGCATCAGTAATAAGTTTGATCCTAAATATTCTGGCAGAGTCCCAGGAAACTTTTGTATGTTAACAACAAATGGAATTTAATAGGTAACCATGGAAGTAATCTTATACCTAATTTCTTTTTGGCCAAGTGGAGAGTGGAGGGGGGAAAGGGCTTGTTTGTTTCCTTGCTTTTGAGGGCATTTGGATTATTTAAAAACTTTAGCTGAATATTTGAAAATCTTGGCAAGTTCTGTATTTTCTGGGTCAAAAAGTTGGCTTTATCAAGAAAAAAGGAGGAAAAAAAAGAATTCCCAACAAAAAGCCCATAAACTGGTGGCTGCAGTTTTAGAGCTCTTCAGCTCCTCACCCTGCAACGAGCAATAACTTTTATCTCCTCTTTATCTTAAAATTGTGAGAAGACAGGAAAAAGTAACAGAAGATTGTTTCTTCCAGCCCTGAAGTTGCTCATTCAAAACTATCAGTTTTCTTTATGCTAATGATATTCACTGACATTGTAATTCAGAGCTTTTTCTGTTTAAAAAAAAAAATTAAAGTGGATTTACTGAGTTCTCTTTTAGAACAGTGATTGACACAAAATAGCAGTGGGGATTATAATAGAAGAAAAGTTAGTAGGATCCATTTAAATAAGGGAAGAGACTCCAGTTAGGACTTAATCTTTGTATGCATTGAGAAGTATTTAGTTAATTAATTATTACAAAAGAATAAGTACAGTGAGGAGAATCCTTTTCTCATATTAGTTCAGACTTGCTTAGCATGTTTCAAAAGTGACAGTCAAAGATAAACTCCTGACTTCAACTCCTTTTTTCATCTCAGGGAAATATATTCTTAATACAGTACTACTGCATGGCTCACAGCAGAAACTATAATTGCCAAAATACCTCTGCTACTGTATTAGAATCCATTGTATCACAGTCAAGACAGGGGCAGAATTACTCACCTTTACAATTGCTAAATTGCTTTCTATTCTTATTGAATAAAAGCTGGTGATCTTAGAAAGGAAAGCTGTACTCTTACCTGTATTGGCACTTGCTGCTGCTATTTTTATTTATTTAATAAGAACTGGCAGTTCATCTTATAAAGGAAAGGCTGTTTTCTCCAGGGTGCGCTGCTCACAAGGGGCAGATTGTCCTGTGTCTGACCTCTTGCAGTTATTTATTTGTATAGTTCCTTGCAGTCTGAGGTTCTGGCCATGTTCACAGGAGGTCTAATAACGTAGCTGGATTGCAGGTCTTGCACATGATAGGTACACCTGCAGTAGGAACAAAGAAAGGCCGGCATTTACTAGAGCCACTCCAGAACAGGAAGCTGAAGTTCACTTCAGCCATCTGAAGACGCACTTAATCGTACAGTAGTTTTAAACAAAAGTTATTGTGCCTATGTTGCTATCAGCTTTCACACATCAGTAGTGGAGCAGACTGTGGGTAAGCATTTGCCATGTTCTGCATATGGCTGATTGGAGGAGCTGTAAGCAAACATTAGAAAAATGTTGTAGCATTCTCTGTAGATTGCGTAAATTGTTCTGTGCCATGTCTGTGGTTTTATAATAGTACCCAAGTGACGAGAGTGATGTACCGGTGAGTATCTGGGTTTCATTGAATGTGACTCTATGAGCTGTTGTCCTAGTGGGACAAGGAACAAGCTGTTGCTTTGTTTTTGCAGCATGTGGTGCTGACCGGAGTTGCTTCTAGCTCAAAAAAGTATAATTTATGCTTTTTCTGTTTCTCTAATGTTAATCAATACAAAATGATCTCAGTAGAAGCAAACCTGTACATCCGGGATACAGTGAAAGAAACACTCAATATTATATGACTGTAATTCAGTGAAAAGGAAATAAAGTGATTTTTGTGGTGCCCCATCAGTAGCTCTGTATTTGTCATCTTTGTGGCTGTCACAGAAGCACTAAGTCTTAAAAACGGGAGGGAGAGTAGGGGGGTATGCAAGATCATCAGCAGGCATAATGTTTACATATGCAACTGGTAACTTTTATTTTATTTTACTTTTACATTACAGACCATTCATAAACATCACATTCATAAACATGGCATTGCCCTGGCGTTTTTTACTGATACTTTTAAGAAAATGGTGTTTCAAAACAAGAGGGAGTGCAGTTAGAAGAGGAGACAGATGGCAATTCAGGCCATCCTAAACCAAGTTTAGGAGCAGTTGCAGCAGTGCAACCAGTCATTTCCTACAGACCTCTGTGGGTGGTCTGATGTCAGACAGAGAATGGTCTCATGTTCTTGCCTCTTCTTCGTGGATCAATAATTAGATCAAACTTTTTTAACAGCCATCGAGACCTCCCCCCTTCTGGTGTTCTTCATTAAATTGGCCGTTGGGTTTAAAACTTTTCAGTGCAAGGGGCAGAAAAGCAGCCACTTGCAACAGGCATGCACAGACCATGAGATCAGGTTGGCATTGTTTTCATAGACTAAATTAATATAATCATTCTTAGAGGTGGAAACACAATCGCAGTCATCAAAAAAAAAAAAAAAAAGCAGATCCTTTACTTCACTTATTTTCAGCAGACAGCCTCTTGTCTTCTGTGCTTTCCACCACACCTGCAGGTGTGATACTCAGCAGTAAATCATTAATTCTTTCCTTGAAAGGCTTAACTTTGAAAAAGCAAGTGTTTGCCTACAATGACCTTGCTGCCTTATGATACTCTGCAGGAAGAGAAAATCAGCAACTCTTCCCTTAAAAGGCTCAAATGAAAAGCTAGAGTTCCCGTACAGTGACCTTTTTGCTGCTTTACTCCTATCTCCCTTTCATTATCTCTCTTCTTATGGGGCTTGAAGAAAAATGCATACACCTTCAGTTAGGGAAAAGCTCTGTGACTGTACAATTCACAGGTGGAGTTTAAGGAAGGTGAACTAAGGGGCACTGAATCTGTAATTTCTTTTATGTCTTCTGCACGTTTGTGCAATACAGCGCTGGCAGGGCCTTCCCTGGGCTCCCTGGAGACACCCAAGAGGCTTTGTAGCAGAAGAGAGTAATTGCAGCAAGTATGCTGGCAGCTGAAGGACAACCCCAAGATGATTTTCAAACCAGAGCTGAGGAAACTGTGTCAAGGAAGTGTGACAGCGTGGGAGATGCTTGCATGAGCTCATCAGCTCTGTTTTCCACTACCTGTGGAAGTCTTGTGCAAGACACCGAATTTGGAGGGCTAGGACTTGTCCCAGACATTGCTCTACTCCTGGTTCTGGACACATGCCTTGAACAGGAAAGGTGTTTGACAGGTGATTGAAAGCCTCTGCTGAGGGCCTGTGACCTGGTCCATTGACTTTGATTTTCTTGCTCAAATCCCAGCCTGTTCTTATAGAATGACAGTTTTAGTTTGGATAATCTGGTATATGTCTGCATGCTTGCCATGTCTGCAGAAGTGTGAAATGGAAGCTGAGTCTTCCTCTGGGACAGCAGAAAAGCATGATGAGGAGTCATGGTGAGGCTAAGGGTGAGATTGGAGTAAAATGCTGCATAAGGAATAAGTATGAGGAGTTGAGCACTGGTGAAAATGGGGAACAAAAAAGGTGCAGTAGCTGTTTCTTGACAGCTGAAGTTTAAGACACAATAGCAGCTGTAACTAGAACAGAGAAAAGGTCTGAGGAATTACACTGTCATCTTTATTTTTGTTTGGTTTTTTTTTCCCTAAATGAAATTAGAGGGGGGGTCGATTTTGTTCTTTTAAGGACATATCAACTGGAAAACCTCAAGGTAAGCTGTAAAGTCTGATGGCTTGAAAGGGGTATGTTTTCCCAAGACCTTGCATTCCTCTTCCACTATTTCTTAGTCTTACTAGACTTTGAGCTTCCTGCAGTGGAGCCCTGCCTTACTGAAAACTCATCACTTGTTGTTGGCCATCATGCAAATACCCTTAAGACTTGATGCTTTGGCACCAATCCAGAATTGGATCACTTGTTCTAGGTGTCATAGCTTTGAGAAAGCGTTAATGTATAGATATGCCAGCACTGTGTCCTCTTCATTCAGCTGCTGAAGTGCATCCAAGACCTCTGTTTGATGAACCCATTGGGTTTTTGGTGGTGGTTCGTTGTTTTGTTGAGTTTTTGTTTACTTTTTGAGGCATGTGGAGAAAACATAATTGAGAAGAACACTGCCTCTGGCTGTCCTTAGTGAAATAAACATGGCCAATCTTTGTTGTTCTGTTTAGATGCCCTCTGTTGGATCATGATAAAAATGGTGCTGCTATGTAGCACTTTTCAGCAGCATGCCTTAATAGTTGTTATAAAAGCTGTATTATTAGACATGTTTTACAGAAGAGGAAACTGTGACACAACTCAGTGTAGCGACTTGTCCCATGTCACCTTAGCATTCATTCGGAGGGCGACCAGCCTTCTTTGGTTGTTTGTCCTCAGTAAGGGCAGCATTACTGCTGCCACTTGGAAGGTAACTCTTCGCTTCATGTGTTTCTTTTTATGTGCTTTTTCATTACAACATCCTTTTCAGAACATTTTAATTAATTCTGAACACTGATTTCTGGCTCAGAAAGTTTGCTAGCGCTGGGCTTTTATTTCTTTTTTCTTTTTACCTGAGAAGCTCTGAGCTCAAGGAAGCAAAATAAACATTGAGTAAAGTATGTTCCAGTATTATATGAGAACTCCCTGAGATTCACAAGGCGTTTTCTAACAGCCACAAATTTTATTTTTGAAGGGATTGTTTTCCTTTCCTGTAATACGTGATTGGCTTGGTGCACTTAGACTGATGCATTAGGAAAAAACCGCCAAAACTGCATGTCAATAATTTCTCTGGATTTCAATGGTACTCAAATTCCACATGCTACACTATGGTTAATATGATTAGATGCTGTAAAACTAGGCAAGATTAAAATAAAATTCACATGGGCTATCAGGCCTCGTGTCAAGATGGTCACGGACTACCTGTTATAGCTGCTGAAACGTCCCCTGTAGCCATGTTATTGTGTGATTACAGCTTCTGGTTTCTGTAGCTGGCAAATACTAAAGCAGTCAGATCCTTAGGGCTGATACTATTGTAGAAGGTTCCTATATATGATAAAATTGCTAGCTTTTCAAATCAGTTCTCAAACACTGGATTTTTTTCCAAATATATTTGTAGTCTTGGTTCTATCTGCAGAATGGTATGCAATTTCATATAGTAATATGTCATTTGTCCTAGCCATTAATAATCAGGTACAGAAAGTATGTAACACTTTTTCTGCATTGAATAAGATCACAGTGCAGGCATGGTTACTGCTAAAAATTGTTTTATTTGATTTGGTGTTTGCTTTCTGCACAAAAGTTGCATAGTTAACTGCATGGAAGGACTGATGTCTATATTAAAACTATTCAATAGAATTTGCTTGAGCTTAACATCTCTGTTGCGTTCACAGTCGTCTTCAATTTACTTGTGTACAAAATGGGGATTATAACCTATTGACTTTTCGCTGTTGTTTCAGTCTTGATTAGTAGTTGCAAAATGCTGTCATGCTTACTGATGGAAGTCACTCAGCAGTGCAAAGTAGCCTGGGAGTCAGTAAGTGCAGTAGCTGGTAGAACTAGAGTTGCCCAACCTTTGATTTGAGTGAGGAGTAAGGAACCCATGGCATGGGTGCTGGTGGTGGCTTGTAAGCAGATGCCAAATGGTGTGCAGTAGGGCTGGCATGACATTGGGAGTATGGACTTCTGAGAGAGGCACAGCCTCTGACTCCTAGGAAATGCAAAATCGAGTAGGTCATAGGAAGACCTCTCTGGTGTGTAAGTGCGATGTTACTGACAGCATCTTTTCTCTTTGAAAAGTAGCATCATCTGGCCTCTGCTGAAACCTACCAGCATGCTTAGTTTGGGATGGAAAAATACAAACTGGTACACTGCCCTTCTTAAGTGGACAGCCTTGCTTAGTCCAGGTATCAATTAGCTGACAGAGCTTCTCCTCCAGCAAAAAGGGTTAGTAGATGCCATGCTTCCAGAGGCAGAGCACCTGTGCTGTGAGGCTGGGGGGGGGGTGTAGTTAGTGCTATTAATTGCATCAATGCAAGGAACCCTGCAAAAGGGATTACTGTTCTTGAGCATACACTGAGAAAATAAAAAGTGCTAAAGAATCACCACTGCGGAGCTCACAAAAACTAGCACTGACCTGGCAAGTAATGAGCAAACCTAGAAAGTGTAGGAAAAACTGATGCAAGTTGTCACTTTGGGCTTCCTAAGTAAGGTAGTAGCCTTCTGGGTGTTACTGGTCACAGTGCTGTCAGTCAGACTGCCCAGAATAATGTCCCTGCTTCAGTGTTATCCAAGGACTGCACTGCAGCTACACTAATGAGACCTTTGCTGGGCATTATTTTTATATTACTCTTTTTACTCACTTGAAGATAAAGATATATGCTGACAAGGCTTACGCTGAAGAGTTCTGCTTTAGTTCTCTGATCAAAATTTAGGACTGTTGTCTACCTTACAAACTCATTTTGAGAGGTATCCAACTTGAACCGTTCCAGAATCCATTTGTCATTGTTGTTTAGAAGCATTCGATGTTTTTGATGCATTTTCAATTACTGCTTACAGCACTATGTAATGTTTCCGTGGCACTTGGCTTGGTGGCTGCGGTCCTCTGTTGCATAGGTGGGTTTTTTTTTACTCTGCTTAAAACACTCTCTGCTCTCAGCAGCTGTGACTTGTGCCCATCAAGGTAAAAAGACAGCATTTTTATTGCTGCTGCAAATCTTTCTGCACTAGGTGCTTGTAGGTATCTAGCGATACAGCAGCCTCAAAGCCAGCAAGGCTGGTTGCAATGACTCTGTGGGGGCAAAGTGAGACTAATGCCTATTTCCAGCCCCTCTGGTGAGAACTGCTCAGAGCAGAGAAAACCCCCTCTGTCCTCCCCAGCATGTCAAAATCTGGCAGCTAGCTGCTAATTGCCTTTACAGTGATTCACATGCCATCTGCCATTGCTGGGATCTTTTGTCGTCTGTGGTAGGGTTTAGGCAGTTCCATAAACTTCATGTGGTTCTTCTGTCAGTGACATGGACTTGGTGCAGCATGGTAATAACAGTGACACTGCTATGTGCAGAAATTAATTATGAAACTATTTATGTGTTGTCACCCTTTCTTTTGGCTTTGAGAGCACAGCATACTCTGGGATAAGAGGCGGGGAAAGCAAGAAAGATTATTTCAATTGTGTGCCACTAAGGGTTCCCCCACCCTCACAGAGAGCAACTCATGGATGGTGGGAGAGAGCCGTCAAAAATAATAGAAGTGCAAAGGATAATTATGTATTTGTGTATCGCACCACATCTGCAACCCAGGGTCGAGCAGAGGAGAGCGTGACCTCCCTGCGCAGTGGCTGGGGAGGCAGCAGGAGCCTTGCTTGCTGGGAGCCGAGCAGGGAGAGGTGAAGGCGCTGGTCCTGTCGCAACTTACATAAGGGTTGCATAAGAGTGCTGGTGCTGTGACTGTCAGAAACATGCGGGAAGGACGGGGTTTTTCCCTCCCTCTGCTTCCTTATGGCTTGAATCAGAAGCTAAGTCTAAGACACTGTTGTTTACTCCTCTGCGTAGCCGGGGATTCTCTCTCCCCCCACTCCGAGAGAGCAGGGGGGCTCCTACTTTTGTTTAATGCTGCCTTGTTTTGCTCTTTGCTCCTATTTCTCCTTCTCTTTCGTTTTTGTCCTTTGCCTGCACTTACATTTCAATACTCACTACTGCTGCTACCATGGCTTTCAATAATTAAATGTTTTATCAGCATTTTCTGAAGCCACCTGGATGACTGCTGAAATACGGCCTTGTTTTAAAGCGGTCTCGTCAAAGCAGAGCTGCTGCAGAATGTCGTCTGTTTTTTTCTTCCCGTCATTGAAGCCTTCTTTGAGGATGCTGATATGCATCATCTATAAGCAGGCGCATAAAACAGCTTAATATGTTAACGTGTTAGGAAATGAGGTGGTGAAGGAGGGTGAGAACGTGACATTATCCAATCGGTCCACTGAAAGCTGCAAACCGAATACTGTTTTTCCAGGCACCCCAGCATACACCGTTGGAGGGTGTTGTACGCCTCGGTCAGCACAGGCTGGCTTGCATGCCGGTGAATAAATTAATCCTGGAACAAGGAGTCAGGAAGGTGACTGGCAACACTGGCCTCCTCGTTCCCCCGGCAAGCTTTCTGCCGGCGGAGCTGGGGGTCAGTCAGTTCATTGCGCTTGGACGGGCAATGGCCCTTTCGTACAACCCTCCGGCTCCCTCCGAGCCGCTGTGGCACCGACCCCTTCTGCTGCGGCGGGGCTGATGCTGCGGCCCTTTGTTTGTTCCTGGGTTTCGTTTGGCTCTGAAGCAAGAGAGGAGCTTTTGGCTCGCCTTTTTATTTCTCGCTCGACGCGTGCCGCAGGAGCGGCCGGCTTGACGGGCCCCGTCCCGCTGGTGCTGCCGAGGGGGTTTAGCGCAGCGGCCCGACCCGCCGCAGGGCTCCCCCGGCCGGGTCTCGCCCCCCGGCCGGGTCTCGCCCCCCGGCCGGGTCT